>CM035439.1:149256114-149511114 GCA_020310875.1 Ceratopteris richardii
TTTCTTCATCACCATCATCATCATCACCACCTCCCACCTCCATCTCCATCATCGCAAAAATTTCAGTTTTTTGACTATATTTCCTTCCTCCTTCAATTTTCCTCATTCCACTTGTGAGAGAGAGCGATATTGTGTGTGCAGTTTTTGCATGTTTCTTGAGCTGTCTTGCAGGTACAGGCTGCATCATCTTCTCCAGCACTCCGCGCAGGTAAAAAACATCACGTAACTGTCTCGGTGTCGCCGACCTCTGTCAATCGCGACCGACAGAAAAAAATGTTCCATTTGCCAAACAAAGTACAAAACCATGATCTACAGGCCTAGAGCTTCCCAAAACTGTGTTTAGATTTTTGAAATTCATCAGATTTCTGTCAATCACGATCGCTCTGTCAATCGCAATCGACAAACCACGACGGACAGACCTGTCAATCGCGATCGACCAATCAATCGCGACTGACAGCCCACGACGGCCTTGTCAATCGCGACCGACACAGTCAACGATTGTTTGACCATGACGGACAGACCCTCGCGATCGAGTCATCAATCGCGATCGACCCATCAATCGTGACTGACAGCCCACGACGGCTCTGTCAATCGCAACCGACACAGTCAACGATTGTTTGACCACGACGGACAGACCCTCGTGATCGAGTCATCAATCGCGATCGACCCATCAATCGCGATTGACAGCCCATGACGGCTCTGTCAATCGCGACAGACACAGTCAACGATTGTTTGACCACGACGGACAGACCCTCGCGACCTACCTGTCAATCGCGATCGACCCATCAATCGTGACTGACAGAGTCAACGACCCTTTGACCACGATTGATTGACTTTTCGAGTCACGTGTCAATCGCGATTGACAGCCACGACGGACCTGTCAATCGCGATCGACACATCAATCGTGATTGACCTGTCAATTGCGACTGACAGAACTTGTGAACGCGATAGAAGGGCAAATTTGGCCAATTTTTTAGGGCAAAGAATGGGGGGTTAATTTGGTCAATTTGTGGGACAAACACTCGGGGTTAGCATTGCATGTTGAGGCCGCAATCCCAGTAATTCAAGAATTTCTGCCTGCTTGATTAAACTGTTTTGAACTCTGTTTTAATCCCTGAAACCTGAACTGACATAACTTCCTCATACGAAATCCATTGGCTGTGATTCTTGTTTTGATGGAAGGCTCGTGGGAAGTACAACCAAAACCTCCACTGGTTATGTGAAAATTAAGATCAGGATTATTAGATAGGGTTTTTTGAAGTTAACCATACCCGAGGTAGGAAAACTGAGGGATCCTTGGGATTGTTTTTCATAAAGGCAAGGGATAATTTGGTCTGTGAGTTACATGCATGAAAGTGGTCTTGTCTGTCATTTGAATTTAAGTCGGGAGCTAATCTTGGGACTAATGCAGGTCTATTGAGAAGCAATTGAGAGCATCCAAGCAAGGGTTTTGTGCAAGCTCAAGAATCAGCTTCTCAAGCACTAAAGAACAAGGATCAGCAAGAAAGGTCGGCATATTCTCAACTCCCCTTCGTCAATTCCTAGCTTAGGCTAAGAACGACTTGAGGTAGGAGTAAGTCAGGGCGACGATAGGCAATTATCAAGTTGAAGAATACCTAAACTTTCAAGTTCAAGCTAAGGACATAATCTTTGTATTGTCGAGAACTTTAAAGGAAAAGAACTTAACGTGGAACGATCAACTTTAAGTGCGGAACTACACTTAAATATACCTTACGACATGATATCAGACAAGAATTTTAACACGGTAATCAACTAAAAAGAATCAAGTAACTGATACAAAAGGACTCCGCAACGAGGTTGTAATTGGGCAAATTTGGGTTATTCAATTAGGCTTATGAACCTTAGATCAAGGCGACATCTAGGGAAAGATAGACAAAGCCTTAGGTCTTCAGAGGCTAGTGTCAACCACACCGCTAGGTCTTGGGCCCAACAGTTGAGCCACCACTCATACTACCCTAGCTCTGAGACCAGTGAATCAGAGATGTCTCAAGGCATGGACAGACCTACGGGAAGTTCAGGGGTGCCATACTTGCACAGGGTAGAAGGCCCTTACAAAACGCAGTTGGAATACCTTAGGACCAACCGATTAGGTGCTAGCATCTATGAGGACGGCCTAGGAAGATCCGTGGTCTAGATTAAAAACCCTGACCAGTCCATTGGACTAGAGCACCCAGCTGTCAAGTTTGAAAACGGAGCATACTTGGACAAAGAAGGAACCATATATGTGGTCACCAGTCAACCAGAAAGGACTGATGAATTTGGGAATGTAGTCCCCGAAACGGAATTAGGTGACCTAGAGCAGGGAAACATGGGTGTAGAACCTAGAACCCCCCGAGGCAAATTTGTTCTCACTAGGATTATCACACCAGAGTGGATTCCCCAGGACAATAAGAGCATAGATCTGCTTCTGAACCGAGAGACTAACGAAGCCTTTTGGAGGTATAAATCCGATCAGCCAATTGATATAGGAACAATCATGATCTATGAGTTTAAGGATCCTGATAGCCCAGGCAGAGTGACCTACTTAGATCACGCTTCAGAGAGGATCTTTGTGGTTACAGAAAATGATAGGCATGCTTACACTTGGAAAGGTGAATTCATTTTCCCCCAGCCAAGATCAAACGTGTCCTTTGGTCACCCAGGAGCTGGAACCTCCCACGCTCACGGAACTCAAAGAGACAGATATAGAGAAAGACCGGAGGTAAGCTTTGCCAACCTAGGGGGCAGAGAAAGAACGAGGACGGAAACAAATAGAGTAGAGCCTGAGGTACTTAGAGCTCACAGGAATCAAAGAAATGTGGATGAGTTCCCTCTACCACAACCTAGAGAGCACACAAGGACTTTGAGACTGACTCAGTTAGTCAAGTCCATGAAGAATTACTTCGATGGCACTGGAGATCCATACGATCATGTGGCAGAGTTTAGGCAAGTTTTGAGAGCTGAACAAGTGGAGGATCTATTCACGCAGTACAATGCCTTTGGCCTAACCCTTAGGAACACAGCTCTTACATGGTTTCAACCATTGAACAAGAGACACTTCCGGTGTATAGACCAACTCCTAGAGGCTTTCATTATTGAATTCTCTAAGAGTGGCATAAGACATAATACCTCCTCATTGATTCACAGTTTCAAGCAGACCCCGCAAGAGACCGTGAGACTTGCAGGAAGAAGATTTAGGCAATATCTTGAAAGATGCCCTGTTTCGGAGCTCCCCACACCAGCTAAGCAAGTGGCTTTATTCTTGGATGGATTGCCAAGTACAAAATTAAGATCCTATGTGTACTTGAAGGACCCTAGGACCATAGAAGAGTGTGTACGCATGTGCATCGACATTGAGGATAACCTAGGGGAGGAGTTAGAACTTTCCAAGATATACAAAGATTCAGATAGTGCCTCTAGCCTCTCTTCCACGCAATCCACATCAATAGAGAAGCTTGCTGAGAAAGTAGCTCAGAAACTAGGTGTCTCTAGTAAACAAATTCCAAGGTTTGCCCCTGTGAAAAGATGCTATACTTGTGGAGGCGACCATATGGCGAATGTCTGTCCCATTACGGCTCAACCCCAAGTAAATCCGAGTAGCCAATACTGTACCATAGAACGGAGATACACAAATCATACAGCACAAGACTGCCCATACAATAAGCAAGCAGTTAGGCAACCCTACCCTCAGCCATACCCTCAGCAGGGAAGATACCAGAATCAGTACCCACCGCAGCAGTATGCTAGGCCTCAACAAACCTACCAACCCCAATACCAACAAAGGCCTCAGCCTGTGTTAGCACAACCCCCTGCCCTAGCTAATGTAATTCCGGTAAAGTATACAGCAACCGAGGAAAATTTGAATAGAGCTATAGTGCCAGTAACACCACTGCTTTCAAAAAGTGACCCCAGTGACCATAGTTTCGATTCTACACATATTGATAGCCCCCAGGCCTACTACATGCAGTCTCCTGAACATGGTGAGTCCTACTATAGTGAAGAGCCAAATGAACCTAGTTGGGAGCCTGATTACACAAACGTCATGTATACAAACCCCAACCCTAGGCCTCAACCTAGGCAGGTAAGACCCCCATTCCCTAGAGGACCATGCTACAGATGTGAGGGAGATCACCTCATTCATGATTGCCCCTTACCTCCACCTACACAACCCCAGTCAGTGACAATTCAAGGCTTCTGCCAAGATTGTGGAAAGGAGCATCTCCTACGAGATTGTCCAAAGAACCCCAATAATATGCCAAAAATCACTCCCATTAACGTCATTGGGTTAGTAGTAGACTCTACAGGAAGCGTGACGTCCACTGCACCAATACAGGTAGTCACTAGAGCTCAGGCATTGCAACAAAACCAAGGGGTAGGCTAGGAAAAGAGCCCAGATGTTAGTGAAACAGATCGCATGACAAAGAAGAGGACTAGAGCTTGGCGAGATAGTCGCGAAAGAATGAAAAGACAATGGGCAAAAAAGATGAGTGAACTTGAGGAAAGCCTCAGAGAAACAAAGGCCAGGATAACTGAACTCACATCTCAAACTCCCTCTCACACTACCCCACCTCTACCATTCCCAACTCCATCCGACCCGCCACCTTCCAACCCACCTCACACAATTCCACCACCCCCAAGAGTAGGATCAGTCCTAGCAGATCCCACTCCCGAGGACCTTAATATGGTGCTTAAAGCATATCAGGCCAGAATCCAAGAAGGGCCAAACGTAACTGATCATGAAAAGTGTTACCCTAGAGCAGAGCTAGAGTTAGAACGAACCAAAATTTGTGCCAAAATGGTGGAATTGGCTCAGACCATGTTTGAAGCCAGTCGCCTATTTAACATTTCTAGTTCAGCCAAGACACATTTACACTTTGATGGATTACTAGAAAGAATAGAGAGACTAATTGCACAATCAGAAAAGGAACCCGCTTCTCAATCTAAGGACAAGGCAAGTGAAAGGGCAGGTCTTCCTCCCCAGGAAGCCTATGTACCTGAAGCCTATGTGCCTAACTCTACGGAGCCAGACACATCATCTTCTATGAATCGGTTCACACCAGAATTCCTACGAGAGATTCAAGAAGACAAATGGGCTAAAGAAAGTGAAGTCCCTCCTCCTATTGAACTCGTGGATGATGCACACGATCAATTCCCACAAGACATCCCATCCATTTATGAGGAGAAGGAGAGCACCCAATCTCAGGAAAGATTAGACTTTGAGTCTAACTCTCTACAAGAACTACCCCACTTCACAGGTCCATGGGAAGCTAAGTCTACTTGTGTGAGAGCACCCACAATCATGATAAGGAACGAAGATTCAGTCATACCTAGGAACACAGAGGTAGTGAAAAACACTAAAGTACAGTGCAACCTCACCTTAGAAGAGCTACTCAAAGTAAGGCCAGAGCTATGGAAACATGTAGCCAAACAAGTATCAGAAATAGCAAAACCTCGTTCCCAGGTAGGATCCCAGAGAACAGTGCCAGAAATACCCTTGGACAAGATAGGAGACATGTGTGAAGGTGAAGAAGGGAACACCTATCTTCCCATTACCTACCAGGGGTACACCACCAAGGCAATTTTGGACTCAGGTGCAGGAGTTGCAATTGCCACCACTTCCCTATGGAAGCATTGGGGCAAGCCAGCACTCAGGCCAACGAGAATGAGATTGCAGATGGCCGATGGTCATATTGAGAGGCCCTTAGGATTGCTAGAAGGAATAACTCTCACCACTTGTGGTGTCAAGTTCGAGCATACATTTGCTATATGTGATTTTAGCAAGAACCATGCCTATGAAATGATCTTGGGACGACCTTTTATGCGACAGTTGCAAGTGGTACAGGATTGGGGAACCAATTCTTTGTACCTGCAGCACTTAGGTGTTACGAACAAAGTGAATCTCAAAGATTACTCTCATAGAGATGTCCCTCCTATCCAATGGAATCCCATCCATAGAGCTAAAGATGATACGGAATCGGTGCATTCCATAGGATCAGGATCCTCATGGATGCATGAAGACACCCACTTATGGATGTGCAAAGTAGCAGTAGAGGAGGAGAAAAGAGAAAAGGCTAGAGAAATAGGTGCAAACGAAACACATAGACCCATTCAAGACCCAGCCTATGCACCTGTAGTCTTTCCGGATGAAGAATTTGAACCCCATGGCTGGGCAGAAATCCTAGCAACAATGGATGTAGCCATCAATGAAGAACAATGGACACCTCACTGTGATGAAGATGGCTATGACATTTCAGTTTTCTCCATAGAGCCAATCATGGGAGAGGCAGTGTTAGAAGAGTGTGAACCTAACCCTGATGCATTTGAGGATGCAAGTGACTCAGATCTAGAGTCAATCATTATGGACCCACCATTTGCATCAGATGAAGAATACTTCTATGAAGTAGAATTTCAACCTCAGAGGCACGGAGAGCTTACAAATGATGTAAGGCTAGCCACGCATGTAACTCCTAAGGAAGAAGGAAAGAAAAGAAAGAAGAGAGAAGTCACACCAGAAGAGGAAGAATCTTTGTTTGAGGTCCCGGAAAATTTTAAGAAGTATGAGATAGATGACATGAGAGTCATGATTAGAATGCCCAAACGGGAGGCGCAATCAGGGGAGGCCTATGATAACAAAGAAACCACCAAGAAGATAGTTGTGGCCTTAGAAGAAGGAGAAGAGAGATGCACGTACATAGGCCATGACCTGACGGAAGACGAAGAGCGCGAATTGATAGCCTTGCTAAGAGAATACAGAGATGTATTCGCTTGGAGTTACAAGGATTTAAAAGGAGTGGACCCTGACATATGCTCACACACTATCCCCATGACCTCAGATGCCAAACCCTCTAAGCAGAAGCCATAGACATACAATGATAATTATGCGGCTAAGATCAGAGAGGAGATAGATAGACTGGTAGAAGCTGGATTCATCTATGAAATTGAGCACACTGAGTGGGTATCCCCCATTGTAGTGGTGCCCAAGAAAAATGGAAAGCTGCGTGTATGCATTAACTTGAAGAAGGTTAATGCAGCCACAATTCGAGATAACTATCCGCTTCCTATCACGGAGCATCTCTTAGAAAGAGTAGCAGGCAAGGAAGTGTACAGCTTCCTTGATGGATTTTCGGGCTACAATCAAGTAGCCATAGCTCCAGAAGATCAGCATAAGACGGCATTTGCCACTGAATGGGGCATATTTGCCTTTAGAGTAATGCCATTTGGGCTTACCAATGCACCAGCTACCTTCCAGAGGCTGATGTGCCATGTATTTAAAGAGTTCTTGAGGAAGAACTTAGAAGTCTATGTTGATGACCTCTGTGCTCATTCCAACTTTAGACAAACCCATATACCAGAACTCAGACAAATCTTTGACAAATGCAGAGAATATCAAGTCTGCTTGAACCCAGAAAAGTGTGTTTTCATGATCAAGCAAGGCAAGATTCTAGGACACATAGTGTCAAAGAATGGCATATCCACTGATGAAGAGAAAGTGAGAGCCATAGCCGAGTTACCTAGGCCAAAGAATGTCAAGGAAGTGCAAGCTTTCATGGGGCATTGTGGCTATTACCGACGTTTCATCAACATGTATGCTGTCATTGCAAAGCCCATGTACGGACTTCTGACTAACTTTGAGTGGACTGACGAATGTGAGAATTCCTTCAATGAGCTTAAACGGCAACTATGTTCAGCACCAATCTTAACCACACCATATTGGAATAAGCCATTCCATGTTCACATGGATGCATCCAATTATGCTATTGGGTGTGTACTCGCACAACCTACTGGTGAAGGTAATATGGATCTCCCAATTGCCTATGCCAGTAGACAGTTGAATGCTGCTGAACGAAATTATACCACTACGGAGAGAGAAGGACTAGGCATGGTATATGCGGTTAAAAAGTTTAGACATTATTTGCTTGCGAATAAGTTTAAATTTTTTACTGATCATCAGGCATTGTTGTACTTGGTAAACAAACCTTGCAACACAGGTAGATTAGTAAGATGGTTTCTCTTACTAATGGAATATGACTTTGAGGTAGTGGTGAGGAAAGGGAAGACTCACTTGAGAGCAGACCATCTCTCTAGGCTCACATCTGGGGAAGCCCCACAAGGAGTGTCAGATGACCTTCCTGATGCTTACTTGTTTAATTTGGAAGTGGTGCCACAGTGGGCCAAGCCACTAGTGCCAGTATTGACATACGGGCCTAACCATCCAGTAGTAAACATACATAATAGGGAGGTAGTGAAAGCCCAGAAGTATCACATCATGGCAGGAAGTATGTACAAGCACACAGATCAAGGAATCTTGGCCTGTTGTGTGGAAGAGGATGAGTACGCTAAATGGTTGCAATTAGCACATGTAGGTGCATTAGAGCAACACTATTCAAAGCAACGAACCCTACAGACACTAAGGAGACTCGGAGTGCATTGGCCTATTATGGAAGCTGATGTCCAAAAGTTGTGCAAGGAATGCCCAATCTGCTGCACTAAACCACCTGTGGAACATGCCACTCTTTATCAAGTGTCCATAGTGCCGGATTGGAGTGAACCACTAGTATCCTTTCTGAGGACGAAAACATTCCCTCCAGACATGACTCTGGCTAGGAAAAGGAGTTTAGAGCAAGAAGCCCAGGATTACTCACTCATTGGTAATAATCTATACAAGCGTGGTAAAGATGGTTACCTGAGACTATGTGTCCATGAAAGTGAATATCTCAAGATCTTGGAAATCGCTCACCAAGGTGTAGCAGGCGGACACTTTGGACCAGATCGGGTGATCAAAGTGATACTATTTGCGGGCTTTTGGTGGCCGACCCTTCACATGGATGCACATACCTATGTGAAACGGTGTGATGTCTGTCAGCAAACTCAGTATCCTATACGCAAAGATGAGATGCCACTGAAACCTATGATGGTTGGACGTGCATTCTCTAAGTGGGGAATAGACTTTGTAGGTCCTATTAATCCCCCAGCCAAGGGTTCACATGCTGAATACATCATTGTTGCCACAGAATATCTAACAAAATGGGTAGAGGTAAAAGCTACAATGAAGAACGATGCTCAGACAACTGCTAAATTCTTGTTTGAGAATGTATTCACAAGATACGGGCTACCTATAGAGCTAGTAAGTGATAGAGGCACTCACTTCTTGAACGAAGTGATTGAAAATCTACTCCAAGAATTCTTGGTAGTTCATAAGAGGTCTGCCCCCTACCACCCACAAGCTAATGGGCAAGCCGAAAGCACAAACAAGATTCTGTGTAATGTGTTGACCAAACTGGTAAATAATAAACGCTCTGATTGGGACAAATAGCTATACCATGCTGTTTGGGCATACCGAGTCGCCTACAAAACAGTACTCCAAGCCACCCCCTTTCAGATGGTATTTGGCCAAAACGTTGTGCTACCGTTGGACTTCTTAATACCTACATTGAAAGTGGCACAAGAGCATGAATGGACGGGTCATGAACTCTCCTCTAAACTTTTTGACCTTGAACGATTAGGAGAAACAAGACTGAGGGTGGTTGCAGGGATATATGCAGCTAAGAAACGACAGAAGGCATACTTTGATGCCCACATTAAGGATAAAGGTTTGAAGGCAGGCGACCTAGTACTAGTATACACGTTGAAACAACATGCGAGGAAACTAGAGAAGAGAGGCTACGGACCCATGATCATTAATAGAATCTCAACAAGTGGAGCAGTGCAACTAGCCACATTAGAAGGCGATGTTCTCCCAAGCTACATATAGCGGATGCAGAGTCAAGTTATATCAAGAACCTCTCACAGAGGAAATGCTAAGTCGACTCAATATTGCTAAGAAACGCAAAGAAGAAGAAAAGCGAATCCGAGAAGAAGCTCAAGCAGAAGCCTTAGAGCGCATACGGAGAATGAAATTACGAAGACAAGGCAGAGAGCAACCTAGGCTAGATGCACATGCAAATTAGGGATATCATGTGGCTATGTGTAAAGTTTCAGGTATGAGCTCTCATAGGATAATTGATCGACGTCCTTTTATAACCTTAGAAATAGGACAAGGAAAAGGTGCAAGGGCTGTAAGAGCCTTGATTGACTCAGGTGCAGCCACTAGTGCTGTTCAATTGTCTTACTGCCAGGAGTTGAAATTAACTGTCAATCCTATAGAAGCATATCTCATAGGATTGGGAGGTGTGGAAACCCCTTGCCTGGGCGAGGTGGATCTTCCCATCTCCATTCAAGACGAAGTATTGATAGTCAAAGTACTAGTGTGTCAAGATGAGGAGCTCACTGAGCCTCTGGTCTTGGGTCAAGACTGGATCTATGACCAAGCAGTCAACTTAAACCTAAGATGTGGACTTCTTCAGGTATGGGTGAATCAGAGTAGAATTACCGTTGAGTTAGATAATGGAGCACTCCAGGAACTAGGAAAGGCATAGACTCCTGGTCCCTCCAGGGGTACACATGAAGTTGGCCATGCTGTTCTTGTCCAAAGCTATGTGATGCAGAGGAATGGAGATCTCAATAGAAAAGTCAAGGCGTTGGCGGAACTCCCTTCTTTTCCAAAGGCCAGAAGGAGACAGCAACTAAGGGCAGATCCACTACTGAAGACTATCTATGCGGGAGACCAAAAGAACGCACGAAGCTGAACAACTCAGCCAGTGAAACAAATGTGGGTGCGAAAAGACGAGCTACCAACTGTAGCCAATTCACGACAACTGTCTCAACCACCTATTAGTAATCAACGACATGATACTAATAAGAGGACTCCTAAAACCTCTGTTGAGAAAGTGAAATCTATCTGGGTGCCCAGGAAGTCGATGAAGGCTGACCCACAATCAAGACAAATTTGGGTGCCTAAGGCTTGCTTGCGGGCTCAACTAGTCCCATACAATTCACATCATACACGACAGGGTTCACTCGCTCAAGCAGCCGCCACCCACTCTTGTCTGATACACTCGAACACACTGCCACCTAGAAGCATGCACAGACTCACTCGCAAATGGGTTCCAAAGACACATCACCCCCAAGCAGAATTACTCATGCAACCCTCCCGAGTCTCCACAAACCCAAGACCAAAAGCCATCCATGGTGTTTGGCAACCTAAGACTTGTAATAAACCCCCCGACCCCAATTTGTGAATTCATCTCCACTTACTAACTGCATCAGTCAGACACTGCATCTTTCCATCTAGCTCCTAGGACTATCCATTCATTAACTACACACAATGTCATCGTGCACTCACTGACCACTAACCCATTACTCACCTCACAATAATATTGTAACGGGGGCAAAACGTGTTCTATCTTGTCCATTACAATATTAACGCATGCTCTATATTCTCGACAGAACCAGTAGCAAGCAATAACTATGGCAGAAGCTGGAGGCACCAGTTCCCAGGCAGGGTCCAGCGCACAGATAGTGGACATTGAAACCATTCTTCTGGAACCGCCACTCACCGAAAGGCCTCAAGAACTTCAAGCGGTGCATGTCCTTCCTATCCAGGACCCTCCTCAGGGACACACTTCTCAAGTGGGGAAACATGCTCATTGGTTTAGTGATGTAGCAGGGCCATTGGGTGACGGCACCTACTTCTGGGAAGCAAAAATTGAATTTAATGGCAAATGGGGGCGCTACCACTTTTTCACTCGGGAATTTGAGAACTATCAGAATGCAGAGGTAAGGCGATCAATTTGGACCAAGGCAGGCCTGGATAGATATTTTAGGGCACACTTGCCTAAACTTGATTTTCTACGCTGCTCCTACTTCATAAGTACCATAACTCCTAGCAGGGTCAAGGGAGGCGATAGTACCTTTGTACTACCATCATTGTTGCCAGGACACGAACTCAAAAGATTCAAACTGACCCTCAATCTGGTACGGGAAGCATTGAACATGCAAGCTATGCACATTCCCACCGAGAAAGAAACAATGGTTCCAGGCAGGATGAAGCATAAAGATCTCAATAAATTGAAGGACATGGTGGCAATGACGCCTACCATTGCTCTCCACTTACGAACTGTTATGCAACATTTTGCTTTTCCCGCACAGGAGCGATTCACTATGCCCCCTAAGAAAATTTGGTTCAGCTTATACTTGGCAGAAACAGAGAACCTCACCCTCAACATACCGCACTGGGTCATCGACCAGATACACCTAGCCCATCAGCGCTGGAATAAGAAGCAGAAAAATGTACTTCATGGATGTTGTGCCCTAACAAGAATAATTTACAGGTGCCTAGCATATGACATACCCATTCAAAGAGCACTAGTGTGGTCCAGGGCCCAAGAATTCCAAAGGCGACTATCAACAGCGGGTCCTCCATCGAAGAAGATGAGAGGGGGCGTCCAATTACCATGTGCTCAACGAAGGGGTGCTACTACCACACCTGAGGTGACTCCTCCTCAAACTAGGCGTGTTCGGCCATTCACCATTCGTCTTCCCAGACCAAGTACAGAAGGACCCAACTTGGTGTTTCCCCCCATTCCATCAGATTTGGAATTTCCACAGGGATTTACTCTCAATGACCTCACGGATGAAGAAGTTGCCAGGCTGATATACGAATCTAATCTTGAAACAGAAGCAAACCAGACCCAGGAACCACATCCCACCACAACAACACCAGCCCCGACACAACCAGTCGTCGTAGAAGTCGAAGGAGAAGAACAAGAGGCAGGAGGAGAAGAAGAAGAAGCCGACGAAGAACAACATCAAGAATATGACGAACTCTCAGAGCTAGCAAGTGCCCCAGCATATTCGGCACAAATAAAAAGATTGTACCAAACCATGAAGCGAGTTCAGGAACAACACAAAATGTCACTTGAATCAAGCAAGGTGCTCATGAGCCAACTATTGGCAGAGGAAGGCGTGGACGATCTGCTTATCGAATCCATGAACCTACACGCAGAGGCGGTCGGCTTAGATGAAGCCATACATGCAGCCATGACATACATTAATCGATTCGAGAAACATGTGCCTGCCCGACCCATGCGATCTGGAAAACAAATACGCATCAATGTGTCAGAACCGGGAGGCCGCACACCAACAGAAGAACCTCAGGAGGAACAACTCTCCCCACCCACTTCACCTCTCACTACACACTTCACCTCACCACCCGGCACGACCACACTCTTTTCTACCACTACCACAGTCGTCATGGGAATTCCTCTCTCTCCCGGCATCCAATTCGGAGGAGTTTCCATGCCCACCTTCACGACACTCTTCACCAATATCACTTCCACCCCACCCACGGTCCCCCTCTTTACTGTCACACCCACATTTGACACAATGGAGACATCACCCGCCACAGTACCACCCCCACCCCCCACACAACCTCAATCTCCCATACCCCCTCCACCAACTTCACCACTTGATTCCACAACATTCACAACTCCCTTCCCCATCCCCATTCCCCCTGCATCTTCATCTTTACCTGCATCTTTTAATGTAAATAGTATATTCCTGTCATTACATCAGTGTGTATATCAACTTCAGCGTGAGTACAGGGATCTCGAAGGCCGCCATCAACAGTTGACAACGATTCATCAGCACCTACAAAGACGACTCACAACGCTAGAAGAAGAAAATGCAGAACTCAACCAGCGCTACACAACTCTCGAGCAAGCCCATCAAACACTCCTGGAGACACCCCAACCATCAGCAGAACCCGGTGTCAAAAAACTCGAAGCCTTGCTGGAGGTGTACCAAACAGATAACCTGAGAGTCCGGTGTAATTTAACTCTACTTCGAAAGCATATGGCTACAGCACTTGAAGAAAATAAGAGGTTGCAGAAAAATGAAGAAAACCTGGAAGCAGCCATGGAAGGTTCCCCCCATGAGATCGATCTAGAACAGTTCAAAGCGGTTCCCACAGAAACAATGAAAACCATCTTGGAAAGTTATGCGGATTTATTAGAAGCACATGATGATTTGGAAAGGGAACGAGATGAGCTACGTAGCCAGCTCAGGGAACAGGAGGCTCCACCCAAGGTAATAGAAATGGCCTCGACTTCAGAGGAAGTAAAGGCATTGACAGAGCAGGTGGCGGAGCTCCAGAAAAAGTTACTAGAATATGAAAGGCAGCCCTCCCCGGTTGTAGAACCCGAACCGGAGGATTTAGTACCCATTGAGGTGGATGAAACATATGAGGAACCATACGTTCCTATGCCGATGCCAGGTGGTGCACAAACCTCAGAAGGAATGGACACATTAGAAGTTGAAGTACCTGAATGGCTCCAAGCACTAGAGAAGATAGCAACAACCCATGTCTCATCATAGATGGATTGGCACCAACGATGATCAATATGTGCCATATTGTGTGCTCCTTGCGGATTACAATGCAGAGATTCAATGCAAATGTGGCAAACCTCCAACTTTTGCCACACAATTTGGGCTAGAGGATATCCTAGAAAGTGCGAAGAAAGGCTCCATTCATCAACCAACCTAGAGAATCCGTCTTCTTGAAACCTACTCGGAAATGGTTCGTACCTGGACTAACATGCCCCTTTTTATTAAATACAATCCTTGTTATGTTCCAGTATTCCGCCGGCGCACTTGACCAGAGTTTACAATTGCTGTCAAGAACGTCAAGGGTTGCGCAAAGTGGTTAAATTATGTTTATCTAGCACCGCCACAAGGCCCTCCCACTGTAAATTACATGATTTCTACCATCAGACACTGGAGCACTCGACTCCGGAATACCCCCGATGTGATGGCACAAATGTGTATGAAAATCTTTGAACCAATGCTAATCACCTTCAGGACGTTCAAGAATATTAAAGACCCCCACTTCTCAGGTGTCAGATTTCTTACAGGAAACCAAGATCTGGTATACGACATGAGCACAACCCCATCCATAGAGGTAATATATGCTTGGCACTCCAGAATAAAGTACCTCCCAGCTTGTTTTAAACAGACATTCGAGGAGATGTTCATAACGGGATTCTGGGAATATCACTCAGAAATATTTGTACCCAGGCCCTCACATCTCCTCCACTTATTCGCTGTGGAGAGAACCATCCATTCAGAACAACTGCGGGTGCCACATCCGGATGTACCAGGACCAGTGAATTGGGATGCATTATTAACAGATCTAGCACGGGGGCTCAGATTGGAAGAACATCACCTCGCTTCCGACGTTGTCCAATATTACGTTCAACGAACATCTAGACAAGGGTCTGTCAGGGGCGACAGACGCGAGAGTGGGGGGGGGGGGTGTTGGCAGTAGTCAGGGAACCGAAGGAGCCACAAGACAAAGAGGGTCGGAACGAAGAGATAGCACAAGCAGACACAGTAGCCAAAGAAGATCTGGCAAGTAGGCCATCTAAATTTTTCAGACATCAAGGAGTTGAGCACATAAGAAGAAAGAGCAAGTAGGGAGCTCAAAGATGTGTATGACAAATCAACAGAGAAAATCCCTACACAAATAGTGATTTTAATCACTAAACACCATTGTAAATACCATTTCGTATTTTTGTAGCTCCATTTTGTGCAAGCCAAGGAGTCCTTGAGCTTGAGGAGCTTTAGAAGTATCTACCTGCCAATTTTCGTATTTTTTAGATCTCGTTTGAGCCCTCAAATAAGCCCTAGAACCTAATTTTTAACTAGGCCGGACACTAGGTCTGGACAGGTCCAAAGCTAGTCAAAAACTATAAAAGGAGCTAGAGAGCTCATTTTTGAAGTTAGCTTATAATTGTTTTGAACTTGTATGAGCTTTTGGAAAGTAATCTAAGAACTTCATTGCTTCTCTCTCTTTGTCTTACTGTGTGTGCGTGTGTGTGTGTATGTGTGTGCATGTTAGTGTGCTTCTCACTCACACACTTGTGCTTTCACTTGCTCGAGGTCTTCATACCATCCTCACGTCTTCCCGGATTGACAATAAAGGAGGTGCTACTCATCACTGAGCTACAGTATGCCCCCCATTTCAAGTAGTGCGACGATCCTTCTTCTCAATGTGAACATAAATTGGGGAACAAAAAACTTTGAAATAACTCACATTGGGCTTCTTCCCATAATAAGCTTCATATGGTGTAATGACCTTTAAAGCTTTTGTGGAAGACCTATTCAAAATGTGATTAGCTGTATATACTGCATCAAACCAAACGTTGGGAGAAAGCTTTTCGGATGACATCATGCTACACATCATCTCAACAAGTATCCTATTCTTTCTCTTTATAACACCATTCTATTCTAGATTATAAGCAATAGTGAGTTGATGAGGGATACCTTTGTCTTCAAGAAAAGACTTAAATTTTTTTGATGTGTATTCTCCTCCTCTATCATTTCTCAAAATTTGGATCTTGGAGTGACTTTCATTTTCAACCATAGTTAAGAGCTTCTTAAAAGAAGGAAAAACCTGTGACTTCACTTTAAGATTGTAAATCCACAAATATTTTAAGAAATCATCAATAAGTGTAACAAAGTACGTGAAACCTTGAATAGAATCTGTTCTCATCAAACTATTTACATTTGAATGAATGAATTGCAACTTGTGGCCATGATATATCCATGCTTCTTAAAACCTACTTTGTGAAGCATTCCTTTGAAACATCCTTCACATGACTCTATATCATCTGGTACAACAAAAGTAGGAAAAATCTCCACCATATCTTCATCTTTGATATGCTTGAGAGCTAACTGATATGACCAAATCTAGAATGCCACAACTTCATGTTCTCCGTAGGTGTAGTAGACCTAGTAACATTAGCGTGAGTAATTTTGGATAACACAAACATTCCACTTCTGTTTTCACCTTCGAGTAGATAATGCTCCTGTTGGCAGCAGCCAAGGCACCCAAGGACTCACAAGACAAGGAAGCCAAAGAAGGGAGCCAGAGTGGAGAGAAGGCACAAGCAGACAAAGTAGTCAACGAAGATCTGGCAAGTAGGCCATTCAAATTTTTCCAAATCAACATCTTCATAACAGTGATTCTCATCACTAAAAATCATTGTAAATACCATTTCACCTTTTTGTAACTCCATTTTTTGCAATCCGAGGAGTCCTTGAGCTTGAGGAGTATTAGAAGTATCATCGTACCAATTTTCATGATTTTTAGACTTTGTTTGAGCCCTCAAATAAGCCCTAGAACCTAATGTTTAACTAAGTCGGACACTAGGTCTCGATAGGGCCAAAGCTAGTAAAAAACTATAAAAAGAGACAAAGAGCTTGTTGCTCTAGCACAATGGTGAGAACCACGTTAAGAAGCTCCACCTCCTTAATGTCAATCCGTGGAAGAGATAGGAGTGATATGAAGATCCTGAATGTGAGATGAAGTGAGAGTGAAGGTGAGAAGCATAGAGATGCACACACACATACACACACACAACGAAGAGACAAGCAAGACACAATGGAAGGTGAGAAATCAACTCTGTTGCTCAAGAAAACTCTTACAAGCTCAAAATAGCTCTAAGCTCACACTAACCAACCTCAAAAATGAGCTCCCTATCTCTTTTTATAGATTCTAGACTAGTTTTGACCGGTTTCACATCTAGTGACCTGCATAGTTAAAAAATAGGTCCTATGCGCTATTTGAGAGGGTAAACGGTGTTTAAAAATAACCAAAATTGGTATGCTCATTCTACCTAAGCTCCTCAAGCTCGAAGACTCCTCGGCTTGTACAAAATGGAGCTGTAAATTATAAAAAGGGTTTTTGTATGTTACATATAGTACAAAAGTGATGAAAATCACTGTTGGAGGTTTTGAATAAGTATTTATAAAATATAATTCTTTGAAAAAATGATTCGACTGACTCCCTGTTTCTTTGTTATGCTCTGTCTTCACATGCTTCCGCGTCTTCTATGCCTCTGGCTGCTGCCAACACCCCCCTCCCTCTCGCTTCTGTTGTCCTCGACAGAACCTTGTTGTGCGGTCTGTCGGATGTAGTTCTGTAGGAGGTCTTGAGCGAGGGTGTGCTCTGATATTCGAATGCCTCGGGCCAGATCTGCCTCGAGTTTCTCCCAAGCAATGGGCTGCGGTTCATCTGATGGTGGGAGTCGATAATGTGTGGAATATACCATCTGTTCATAGGCAAATAATTGCAATAAGTGTGTAGGCCTGCTGATGAACACTTCTGAGTGATATTCCAAGAAACTGGTTGTGAACATTTCTTCGAAAGTCTACTTATAGCACGCCGGTAAGTACTTGATTCGACAATGCCATGCATAACACACCCAGAGTGATGGCATTGTACTCATATCATATGCAAGTTCTAGATTG
This sequence comes from Ceratopteris richardii, assembly GCA_020310875.1. Taxonomy (NCBI): domain Eukaryota; kingdom Viridiplantae; phylum Streptophyta; class Polypodiopsida; order Polypodiales; family Pteridaceae; genus Ceratopteris; species Ceratopteris richardii. The sequence goes on from CM035439.1 coordinate 149,274,304, forward strand.
TCGTGCTCGAAACTCGGGGTGTTCACATGGAGTGCCTTGACGCGTCTGAATACTTTAAAAACCATCTGCATCATGTCAAATATCTTGACAGTCATGTGCGTTGCTATATCATCCAAATGTTTTAAGCATGGGAGCCAGTGGCGAATCGTTGCCATCATGTATCTGACTGTAGGTGGTCCTGTGGGTGGCCTGAAGTATGGGTAGTTTAGCCAATCCTGGCATTGCTTGTTGTTTTGTACCTTAATCACAAATGCCTTCCAAGAGCAGCGATGTGGCACTGGTCCCCAACATGGGTTGTATTTTAAGTGTAATGGTGCCTTGACCCAAGTACTCATCATCTCTGGATAATTCTGTAAGAGATCCTTGCACCAATCTGGTTGAAAGATTTCTCCGCGCTGCGCATCTGTTGGCAAATCTTCAGGCTCAAACTGAGTTGCGTGGGAGGGCTTCATGCCCGTTTCTTTCTCTATGGCCAACTGATATTCTGCCATTAATATAAAATATGGTTTATACTGTAGCTCATGCCCTGATATGTATCTGCGAGGGGCCAAATGAGCAAAATAAGGAGATTGTAAGATTCTTTTTTCAATCATTGCCATGGCATGTAACTGCGCCTCTACCCTTGCTGAGTGGGTTGTTCCAAGTTCTTCTATCATCTTCATCCATGCGGGAGTTGGAAGTTCGAAAGTCGTCTGGCCTTCGGCCATGACTCGTCCGCCTGGGATGGGTTGGGGTTCATACGCTTCTTCAAAAGTTTCCTCCACCGGAATAATGACTGTTTCTTCATCTGCTGGTAGGTTTGGTGGGGATTCTGGCCTTGGTGGTGCTTCATATATCGCTATCTGTGATTGAAGAGTTGAAACCTAGGCCCGTAGTGCGTTGAGTTCCTCTAGGATGTCACGAGATGGGTCTACAGGAGCTAGTAGTCCTTGTGGTATTGGTGCTCTTAGTTCGAGTAGTTTATGCTCTTCTTTCAGCTTCTGATATTCCTCGTTCATGCTGTCGTATTCATCTAACAATCTGACATGATCATCTAGCAACATTTTCATAGATTCTGAGGGCACGACCTTAAAGCGACTAGGGCTCAATGGTTGGTCACGTTGATCAAGGGCAGCTTCTAAATTCTCTCTATTCTGTTCTTGTAAGCGCTGGTTCTCTTCTTTCGCTGTTGCCAAGTGTCTTCTGAGTAAGCCCATGTTCCTAGTGAGCGGTGCATTGCGAATAGTCTATGCCCTTAACAAGTTATCAATATCTATGACAGCCTCTTTCGTCTTTTCTTCACTTTCTAGTTCAAGTTTATGATATGCCTCTCGTAGCTCTTGGTAGTGGGTGTTCCGTGAGGCATTCTCGATCGACAATGAATTAAGCTGCGACTGTAGATCATTCGTTGTCTGCTGCAGCGTCTGGTAATTATTGCCAAAAGATGTGAACTCATCTCTTACTTGTGTCATGCAGGTGAACATCTGTTGGAATGCAGTATCTACAGTGAGTGATAATATTAATGGTGTGCTAAGTGAAGATGTACTGGCGGTGTGTGTGGGCGTTGATGCAAAGGGTAAGGGAAATGGGGATGGGAATGTGGATGCAGTGGTGATAGTGGAAAAACTTGAGGTGCCTAAATATGGTGGTGCCATGAATGAAGTGAGTGGGGGTGCAGTGGGCAGTGATATATCCATGTCATTGGATGTGGTATCAAGTGCAGTGACTGTGAATAAGGGCGTGAGAGTGGGTGTGTGCGTGGGTGTAAATACTGGATTTACAAAGGTTGAAGAGTAATTTACAGTTGGGGTCTCTTGTATGCCTTGGTGGAAAGGGGAAAGAGGAATTACGGTGGGTCAAGGGGGTGAGACTGGGGAGAAAGTTAATGGAGGTGGGAATGGAAAAAGGTGTCTTGGAGGTGTGGGAAAGGATGGGAAGGATGGAAGGAGAAATGGATTAGATGGAAAGGTAGACATCCTAGGAGATAGACTAGGTTGAGTGGGTGTGGACATGGTGAGAGGAATGGATGTTAAAAGGGCTTCTGCTACTTCGCCGTGGAAGAATGTGGAAGGTCTGGGAGAGATTGGATGTACATGGGAGATTGGAGAGACGGGAGGTGAAGGAGGAGCGGTTGGGGTGGTGGGTACTTCGACGTCTGTGGTGGTATGTATAGCAGTAGTACGGGGTGGGGAGTCGATGAGGATAGCTTCTTTGGCCGCAGATCTTTCAGGAATTCGGCGTGCTTCCCTGGCCTGTTGGGATGACTGAGCACCTATGGGTACACGAATATATTCACCTGGTTTTGATAGTAGTCGTACACGTCGGGGGTCAAATTGCGGTAATGGTTTCGTCTGCAAATATCTTAAGGCTTCGGTGGATCCCACTGATTTGACAAGTTCCCTGAAGCCTCTGATGTAGACTTCTTCAAAACCGCCTGAGGCAAGTTCTTGCTCTATGATTGCTTGGCTCTCTTCCTCTATTAACTTCTTACGTGCCCAAACTTTTTCCATAGTACGATACAACTTTTTGATGGCCAGCGTATAAGCTGCTGTTTCAAAGGTTTCATCTTCATGCGTACTGGTATCACCTTGGGTGTCCGTTTGCTGTCCTTGTTCATCTGTCTGTCCCTGCTCTTGGGATTCATGGGTGCCCTGGCTGGCTTCATCGTCGCCATCGTCTTCATCAGTTTCTGTTCTTTCGTCCTCGGAACTAGATACTGCTTGTCCATGTGGTTGGTCCGGGGGAGTGGTTGGGTAGCTTGGACATTCATATTCTTGAGAAATCATTTGTCCTTCTGAAAACTGAAATTCACTTGAAAACACATCTTGCATCTCGAAATCGAATGTTGTGTCCGTCTGTTCTGCTTCCAAGTTGGGTATCGGAAAAGAAAAAGCTTCCGCACCAATAGTGGTGGGAGCTTCTGCTGCAGTGGTGGTGGGTCCTGGGACACTGGCTACTTGAGGAGCGACTGTGCTGGTAGTGCCTTCTGTAACGATAGGTCTTGATAACCGTATGCAAATGGGTTGTACCATTGGAGTAGCTTCTGTCGGAGACTGCTCTGGAGAGGGTTGTGGTGACGGTGATTCTGGAACCTGTAGGTAGGGAATAGTTCCTCTCATACGCTTTCCTGCTCGTCCTTTGCTAGCCTTCCTAGCTTTCTTTGTTGTTCCCTTGAATGCTTTCAGCTCCTCGCTTGTCATTGCACGCTCGATAGGTAAATCGTATGCCAAACACATATATACAATGCGCGTAAGAGCGCAACATCCATTGATTACCTTCTTTCTTTCCCATCTATGTTGGGCTAGAGACAATTGATCAATTATCCAGCTGGCAAGATCAACTGTTTGTGGTCCAATACATGCTAAATATAAACCAAACCATATATGTTTGTGGGGCATGGTGAATCTATCCTGAGTGGGGAAAGCAAAATGCTGCATGCATATCCTTAATGGTTTCGATAGCTCAGGTGTGATAGCAGAAATATCTTCCCACTTAGTAACATCTCCACGTTTCACTGGCTCTGGAGCCAACCTTTCTCGTTCTGTTGGAGTGTGCGTACCATGGATCTTGATTGCAGCGCGAATTAGATCTTTAGACAGATAAAACCTCTTATATGGCAGATCATTTACCAAAGATGGCAAAATGAATGTTCCTGGCAAATCTTTGTTCTCTGAAGCTGTCAAAGTGGTTACCAAGTAGAAGCATCGGTAGAAATCGGGTTTAGGCAAAGGATCACTAAAATATTTTGTAAAGCCTGCTCTTGCCCAAACATGCGTTAAGTCTTCTGTGTTTTGTAGTCCTTCGAACTCTCTTGAGAAAAATTGGTACTTGCTCCATGTACGGTGATCAAACGCCAAGTTACCTTCGAAGATGAAATCTGCATCTGCCAATGGTCCTGCTAGCCCTTGAAACCAATGAGAATTGCGATGAATCTTCTCAGTGTATCCCCTAGGGGGATCGTCGATCGGCATGGGTCTTGGAAATCCTTGGAATTCCGGTGGTTGAGCCATAGGATGTGGTTCCGCTAGTAGTTCTCCAATATTGGCCATGGGTACACTCGGGCCAGCTTCTGATGGTCCTTCTGCCTGCATGATGAATGATGCGAATGCGTAGTAGATCTGCTACATAAGATTAACACATTAGTATGGAAATTAATCATGATCCCAATAAAGTGAGACCGCAATCCCTTTCCATAACCGATGTGTAACCCGTGTAGCCGAGTGTTGTAATATGGTTCATGGAATGATTTCTTGCAACTAATGCAGGTCTCTAGACACCTACATGCTTCGATGATGCGTACATTCATTGATGAGGTGTTATTACATGTGATGTTGGGTTATAGTGTGTGGATTTGTACAAGGTTCAGTCATGAATGAGTTATTACAAGGGTAGTGTTTAGTCGGGATGGGAGAATTTTTAGACAATGGGTTAGGAGAAGACTTCTGGATACGTTTCGGTATCCACTTCCTAAGAGTTTCTGAGCGGGTGATAGGTTTCTACTGAGGGACAAAAGATGAGATCGGGTTTGGTGGTCTTGAGGGTTGAAGAGATTTCTGAGGGGTATATATTACATGGCTTGAGGGTTGAGCTATAATACATGGTTTGGGTACCCAAATCTGTGTGGGTGTGGGTCGGTTTGTAAGGTACTTCTTGGCAATCCAAATTTGTCGAATGTTTGTACTCGTAGAAGAAGGTTGAAAAGGCGTTGAATACTGATTCTGCTTCTGCCTTGACTCCTTCTTATCCTTGTCTGCACTGTTGAAAACTATTGGTGGTTTCTGTCCTTTTGGCACCCATATTTGTCTCGTGCGTCTTGCTTTGTGATACTGGTATTGATGCTTTCCTCCTTGCATCTTCTGATATTGTCGTCGGTCTGGGTTCCTCTCTTGTGATTGACTCCTTTGTGGTGTAGGTTGAGAGGTCGGATGGACACTCTACTTTGGAAAAGAAGGGAGGTCCAACACTTGCGAAACCTGCCCATTGGGAGGTGCTCCATTTTGTATCTTTAATCTAGGCTAGTCCGCAGTAGGTGTGGAAGGATGGGCACCGCAGGGGGTTTTGCCCATGTGGACGCTGATGAAGTCCACCTGACCACTCATTGTCCCCATCTGTCCTACAATTGTCCCCATTTGTCGGCTGATGTAACCCACCTGACCACTGATTGTGCCCATTTGGCTGCTAATGGTCCCCATTTGTCCAAGCAGTTGGGTGGTTGCCCCTTCTAGTTTGCAGGAAGCCCAAGGGAAAATCTCCTGATGTCCTTCTGATTGACAACTGTCCATCGCCAAGCCCGAGCGGGTTGGAGTAGATGTAATGTGACTTATCTGACCAAAGATCTTCCGGTCTTCCTTCGCATGCTGTTCATATGGTCTAGGGTTACAAACCTCAGTCAGAATGTTGTTAGGGAAGCCAAGCGGTATCACTCGCTTCTGATCTAAGGTTCCAATATGTAAGGAGCCTTGTCTAAGATTTAGGTCCACTGAGTGATCGTATAGCCAATATTGGCCAAGGATTAGGGGTTCTATCAGGTCCTCATCATGGCACACTAGTAGCTTCGCTGTCATGGTCACATCATGTATGAGGATAGGAAGGTCCACCTCACCCATGCAAGGGGTTTCCATGCCTCCTAGCCCTATGAGATATGCCTCAATTGGCCACATTTCTATTCCTGAGTCCTTATAGTGGGACCATCTAATCGCACTAGTCGCAACACCTGAATCAATTAAAGCCCTGAGCTCTTGGCAAGCGTTGCCGTGCTCTAGCCTGATTGTAATGAATGGTCTCCTATCCACTATGCTAGGATGTGTACTTGACTTTACTTGACACATGGACATGGGGTATCTGGGTGTTGTTTCCCGAGGGTTATAATGTTCTCTCCCTAGTCCTTGTCTTCTTAAATTCATGCGCTTAATGCGTTCTATAGCTTCTGCCTGAGCTTCAGCACATATTCTATTTTCTTCCTCCTTACGCTTCTTTGCCAACATGAGTCGTCTAAGCATCTCCTTAGTAAGAGGTTCCTGGTATAGCCTGACTCTACAACCACTAATGTAATTAGGCATTATGTCTCCTTCTAAGGTGGCTAATTGTACTGCTCCACTTGTCGAGAGTCTATTAATGATCATAGGTCCATAACCTTGCTTTTCTAACTTCCGTGCGTGTTGTTTTAGCGTATATACTAGGACTAAATCTCCTTCTTTCAAGCCTTTATCTTTCACATGTGCGTCAAAATATGCTTTCTGTCGCTTCTTTGATGCGTATATTCCTATTGCTGCTTTCAACCTGGTTTCTCCTAATCGTTCCAAGTCCATTATTCTTGCTGATATATCATGGCCGGTCCACTGATGTTCTTGTGCAACCTTAAGGGTCGGTATCAAGAAGTCCAAAGGAAGCACAACATTCTGACCAAAAACCATCTAAAAGGGAGCTGCATTGAGTACGGTCTTGTAGGCCACTCGATATGCCCAAACAACGTGATGTAATTGTTTGTCCCAATCTAAACGTTTATTGTTCACAAGTTTCGTCAGTACGTTACAAAGGATCTTGTTAGTGCTTTCAGCCTGACCATTAGCCTGAGGATGATATGGTGCAGATTTTTTGTGAATCACCATAAAATCCTGTAACAAATATTCAATGACTTGGTTTAGAAAGTGAGTTCCTCAATCGCTCACTAACTCTATAGGCAATCCATATCTTGTAAAGACATTTTCAAATAAGAATTTTGCAGTCGTGTGTGCATCATTCTTTTTTGTGGCTTTTGCCTCTACCCATTTGGTAAGATAATCAATCGCAACAATAATGTATTCAGCATGTGTACCTTTTGCAGGGGGGTTAATGGGTCCTACAAAGTCTATACCCCACTTAGAAAATGCACGTCCTCCCATCATGGGTTTCAATGGCATTTCATCTCTGCGAGTAGGAAATTGAGTTCTTTGGAACACCACATCTTTTTACATAGGTATGAGCATCCATGTGAAGAGTGGGCCACCATAATCCTCCAAAGAGGATGGCTTTGATGATCCTATCGGGTCCAAAATGACCACCTGCAACACCTTGGTGTGCAGTCTCTAGTATGCTCAGATAATGACTTTCATGAACACACTGTCTTAGGTATCCATCTCATCCTCGTTTGTATAGATTGTCACCAATCAGTGAATAGTCTTGAGCTTCCTGCTCTAGACTTCGTTGTCGTGCTAAGGTCATTCCTTGAGGGAATGTTTTCGTCCTCAAGTATGTCACTAAAGGTTCACTCCAGTTTGGTGTGAGAGACACGTGATATAATGTAGCATGTTCTACTGGTGGTCTTTCACAACAAACATGGCATTCTTTACACAACTTGTAGACATCTGCTTCCATAGAAGACCAATATACTCCTAGTCTATGCAGAGTCTGCAAAGTACGATGTTTTGAATGATGTTGCTTTAATGCACCTATGTGTGCTAATTGCAACCAATTTGCATGTTTTGATTCATCTACACAACAAGCAACAATCTTTTGATTATCTTGTTTATATATACTTCTTGCTAAGATTTGATATCTCTGAAACTTGGTAATCTCTCCTTCCTTGATCCTTATCCTAGGTTTCTTGGGTCCATACGTGAGAATAGGGACTATCGACTTAGCCCATTCTGATGCTATCTCAAGGTTGAACAAATATGCATCCGGTAATTCATCTGCTATCCCTTGAGGAGCTTCTCTTGTGATTAATCTTGAGAGGTGGTCAGCTCTAAGATGTGTCTTTCCTTTTCTGACTACTACTTCAAAGTCGTACTCCATGAGTAATAGAAACCAACATATTAGTCGTCCTGTGTTACATGGTTTATTGACTAAGTACAATAATGCTTGATGATCTGTAAAGAATTTGAACTTGTTTGCCAACAAATAATGCCTGAATTTCTTTATTGCGTAGATCATTCCTAATCCTTCTCGTTCCGTAGTGGTATAATTTCTTTCTGTTGCGTTCAACTGTCTGCTCGCATACGCTATGGGGAGATCTATATTACCTTCACTGGTGGCTTGTGCTAACACACATCCTATGGCATAATTGGATGCATCCACATGTACATGGAATGGCTTGCTCCAATCCGGGTTGTCAATATAGGTGCTAAGCACAAACGTCGTTTGAGTTCATTGAATGAATTCTCACATTCATCTGTCCATTCAAAATGGGTTAAGAGAGAGTATAGAGGCTTGGCTATGATTGCATACATGTGTATGAATCGTCTGTAAGAACCGCAACGAACCATAAATGCCTGTACTTCTTTCATGTTATTTGGTCTAGGTAGATCTGCAATTACTTTCACTTTTTCTTCATCTGTAGAGATTCCATTCTTTGACACAATGTGTCCTAGAATTTTGCCTTGTCTGACCATGAAAATGCACTTTTCTGGGTTCAAACAAACCTGATATTCTCTACATTTGTCAAATACTTGTCTTAATTCTGGGATATGTGTCTGTCTAATATTCGAGTGTGCACATAAGTCATCGACATAGACTTCCAAATTCTTGCGTAAGAATTCCTTAAAAACATGATACATGAGTCGCTGGAAAGTGGCGGGTGCATTTGTTAAGCCAAAAGGCCTCACACGAAATGCAAATATGCCCCATTCTGTGGCAAAAGCCGTCTTGTGTTGATCTTCTGGAGCAATGGCTACTTGATTAAAGCCTGAAAATCCATCAAGAAAGCTGTAAACTTGCTTGCCCGCGACTCTTTCCAATAGATGTTCCATGATAGGAAGAGGATAACTTTCTCTAATGGTGGCGGCATTAACTTTTTTAAGGTTAATACACACACACAATTTTCCATTCTTCTTGGGCACAACCACAATGGGGAATACCCATTCGATATGCTCAATTTCGTAAATGAATCGTGCTTCTATCAAATGATCTATTTCCTCTTTAATCTTTGCAGCGTAGTTATCATTGTACGTGTATGGTTTCTGTTTCGTGGGTTTTGCATCTAGAGTCATATGGATTCTATGAGAATATATATCCGGGTCTACTCCTTTCAGGTCTTTGTAACTCCAAGCAAAAACATCTCTATATTCGCGCAATAGGGCAACTAATTCTTCTTCTTCTTCATTCGTCAAGTCATGCCCTATGTATGTACATTTCTCTTCTTCTCCTTCTATGGCAACTATGATTTTTTTGGTTTTCTCTCGGTTATCATATACTTCTCCAATGTCAGCTTTTCTGTTAGGCATTCGTACCATGATTTGTCTATCTTCTATTTCATATTTCTTGAAGTTCTCCGGAACCTCAAACAAGGATTCTTCTTCTTCTGACATGGTTTCTTTCTTCTTTCTTTTCTTTCCTTCACTCTTGACCGTCACTTGTGTAGCTAACCTCACCTCATTCATGGTTTCTTCGTGTCTCTGAGGATGAGTTTCTACTTCGTAGAAGTATTCTTCCTCTGATGCAAAGGGTGGGTCCATAATAATTGACTCTAAATCGAAATCACTCGCGTCCTCGAATGCATCAGTACTAGGTTCACATTCTTCTAAAATTGAATCACACATGATTGGATCTATCGTGAAAACTGAGATGTCATAGCCATCCTTGTCACAGTGGGGTGTCCATTGTTCTTCATTGATGGCTACATCCATGGTTGCTAGGATTTCTGCCCAACCATGGGGTTCGAACTCTTCATCTGGAAATACTACAGGTGCATAAGCTGGGTCTTGAAGGGTTCTTGGATGTTGTTCTGCACCTAAGGTCCCGGATTCTAATCGTTCTTCCTCTTTTTTGGCTACTTTACACATCCATAAATGAGTGTCCTCGTGCAACCATGAGGGGTCCGACTCTAATGAATGTACCGATTCCGTTTCTACTTGTGTCTTATGGATGGTGTTCCATTGTATTGGGGGTACGTCTCGATGTGAATAGTCTTTAAGATTGACTTTGGTAGTCACTCCTAAATGTTGCAAGTACAAAGAATTAGTTCCCCAATCTTGTACAATTTGCAATTGATGCATGAATGATCGTCCTAAAATCATCTCGTAAGCATGATTTTTTGCAAAGTCACAAATGGCAAAAGTATGTTCGAACTCCACACCACAAGTGGTGAGAGATATGCCTTCCAGTAAGCCTAATGGTTTTTCTATATGTCCGTCAGCCATTTGTAGCTTCATCCTGGTGGGTCTCAATGCTGGCTTACCCCAACGTTTCCATAAGGTGGTGGTAGCAATGGCTACTCTGGCTCCTGAATCTAAGATAGCTTTTGTGGTGTAGCCCTGATGGGTTATTGGAAGATAAGTGTTACCTTCCTCTCCTTCGCTTACATATCTGATTCTTTCTACGGGTATCTCTGGTACCTTCTTGAGTGATCCTATTTGAGAGGGAGCAGTAGCAAGCTCAGGGAATTGATTTGCTACATGTTTCCACAGTTCTGGTTTAACCTTTAACAATTCCTCTAGAGTAAGGTGACATTGTACTTTGGTATTCTTGATTACTTTCGTGTTTCTTGGAATTACTGATTCTTCATTCCTCACTATTATTGTGGATGCTCTCATACTAATAGACTTTGCTTCCCAAGGTCTTGTGAACTGAGGTAATTCTTGCAAAGAATTGGATTCAAAACCCGTGTGTTCACTCAGTTGTTCTTCCTCTACATCATCGTAGATAGAGGGGATATCTTGGGGAAATTGTTCCTGCAAGTCATCTATTTCTTGAATAGGAGGATGGGTTCCTTGTTCTTTTCTCCACTTCTCTTCTTGGATTTCTCTCAAAAATTCATGTGAATATTTATGTATGGAAGACAAGTTGTCTTCACTTTTTGTATCTGGTACTTGAGACAGGGATGGTGTGTTTCTTTCGTGTGTCTCCGGGGCAATAGGGTTCCTATGCTGATCCTTTTTCTCTTTGCTATCTATCAAGTATTCTAGCCTCTCCATTAGTCCTTGAAAGTGCAATTCTGGTTTTGCCATGTTATTCCAATTTAGATATCTAGAGGCTTCGAACATTGCCTGTACTAATTCTACCATTTTCATGCAAATTTTAGTTCTCTCAATTTCTAAGTCTGCTCAAGGGTAGTTTTTACTCATTTCAGCTATTTGAGGTCCTTCTTTTATTCTAGCCTGATATGCACGAAACATCATGTCTAGGTTTTCAGCTATGGGTTCTGCTAGAACTGATCCTGATTTCTGAGCTAGGTTCTCTTGATTCAATTCCTGTGAAGTCAATTCTAGGATTTTGGCTCTAGATTCTTTAGACTTCCTTCCAACTCAGTTATCTTTTTACTCCACTTTCTCTTGATTCTTTCTCTGGAATCTTTCCAAGATTTAGTCTTTTTACTGCTAGATTCTCCAACTTCACTAGTTCCAGCTATTTTCTCCTGATTGCATTGTTGATTTTGTAAGAGCGTATGAGCTCTTGTTATAGCTTGGATAGGCACGTATGTAGGGTTGGATCCATCTACGTTGTGCACAATAATTATCACATTGATCGGTGTCACATTTGAAGCATTAGCAGGGTTCTTAGGACAATCTTTGATTATATGTTCTTTACCACAGTCGGCACAAAAGCCTTGTATGTTATAGTACTGTGACTCTCCTGCTATTGGTGGAGGTGGACAATCCTTTATGAAATGGTCTCCTTGGCACCTAAAGCATGGTCCTCTAGGGCCCTGTGGTCTTTGCTGTCTCAATTGGGGCTGCGAATTCGGGTTTGTGTACATCACATTAGCGTAGTTGGGCTCCCAACTAGGTTCCAATGGTGGACTATCGTATTGATATGTCTCCACATGTTCCGGTGACTCTGAGTAGTATGCGGGTGGACTATTTACATGAGTAGAGTCAAAACTGTTTGAGTTTGGATCACTGTCAGTAATTAGGGGTGAAACGGGAACTAAAGCCCTATTGAGATTTTCTTCTACAGCAGCATATTTGACTGATATGACATTAGCTGGCGGGGGTGGCTGTTGAGCTAAAATAGGTTGAGGTCTCTGTTGAACTTGATAAGTATAGTTCTGTGGAGGCCTATAGTAATGAGGTTGAGTATTGTATTGACCTTGATACCTACCTGGCTGCACGTATGCTTGCGGGTAGTTCTGTCTTACTGTTTGTTTGTTGTATGGGCAGTCCTTAGCCGTATGATTCGTGTATCGTCTTTCAATCGTACAGTATTGGCCACTAGGGTTGGCTTGTGGTTGTGTTGCATTGGGACACACATTTGCCATATGATCACCACCATAGGTGTAACAACGCTTGTTTGTTGTTATCCTTGGCATCTGTTTACTAGAAACTCCTAGTTCCTAGGCCACTTTTTCTGCTAGGTCCTCTATCGAGCTAGACAACTTTGTGGATGCTAGAGAAGAACAATTTGAGTCTTTATAGACTTTTGAGAGTTCCAACTCGTCTCCTAAGTTATCTTCAATGTCTATGCAAATTCTTACACACTACTCTAGCATTCTGGGTTCCTTCAAGTACACATAGGAGTGTAGCTTAGAGCTCAACAGGCCATCTAGAAACAATGAAACTTGCTTGGCCTGTAAGGGTAACTCTTGCATTGGAAATCTCTCAACATATTGTCTAAACCTACATCCTGCCAGTCTAACTATTTCTTGAGGGGTCTGTTTGAAGCTATGAATCAACGAAGACGTGTCATGTCTGATTCCACTTTTAGAGAATTCAGTGATGAATGACTCTAAAAAGTGATGGATGTCTCTAAATTGCCTTTGTTGCAATGGTTGGAACCAAGTTAAAGCGGTATTCTTTAACGTTAGTCCAAAAGCGTTATATTGTATGAACATGTCTTCTACCTGCTCTGCTCATAGCACTTGCTTAAATTCCGCAACATGGTCATAGGGATCTCCTGTCCCATCAAAGTAGTTTTTCATTGATTTTACTAGCTGAGTGGGTCTTAATATTCTTGCGTGTTCACATGGTCTAGGTAGAGGAAAATCATCTCTACCACCTGGTATTCTTTGTCTTTCCACTCTGTCCATGTCTATGGTGGTTCTATCTCTCCCTATGGGATGATTGAAACTTACTTCGGGTCTCTCTTTGTTCTTTTCTCTTTGATAAGCATGGGCTGAGGATGTTCCTGCCCCTTGTTGGCTCACGTTTACGTTTGTTCGAGATGGAGGGAATACCAACTCACCTCTCCATGTGTAGGTATTCCTTGCGTGGCCAGGTACCACAAATACCCTTTCTGAAGTTTCATCTAGATATACAACCTTTCCAGGTGCATCTGGGTCCTTGAACTCGTAGATTATGATGGAGCCTACCTTGCTAGGTTGTTCCGTTCTGTACCTCCAGAATGCTTCATCTGTCTCTTTATTCACAAACAGCTCTATGCTTCTGTTATCCTGAGGGGTCCGATTTGGGACTAGTACTCGTGTCAGTACAGATTTTCCTCTAGGTGTCCTAGGTTCTTCTAATGGTTCCTTTCCTTGGGTTCTCGCTTTCGTCTCTAACTGAATTATGCCAAACTCATTCGTATTGTTTGGCTGAGTACTTAAGATGTACATCGTTCCTTCTTTGTCTATGTATGCGTCTCTTTCGAATCTCACCACTGGACATTCCAATCCAATGGGTTTATTCGGGTTGTGCATTTGCACCACTTGTCTCCGCAAACCATCCTCATAGATGCGAGCACCTAAGCGGTTGGTTTCGAGAAACTGTAACTGAGTTCTATAAGGTCCTTCAGGCTTTTCTAAATATGCTACATTTGACCCTCCTTCTGGTCTTTCTGTGCTAAATACCATTTTCGATTCACTCGTTTCTGAGATCTCGTAGGGGTAATTACTATTCAATTGTTGAGCCCACAAACGTGCAGTAGTTCCTACACTTGCTTTTGATGATCTAAGGCTTCGTCGGTCTGACTTACCTATATGTTTGCCGGATCTAAGGTTCATGAATTTACTTCCTTGCACACTTCTCTGATCGTCAATGTTCCTTGTTTTTTAATTGCTGGGTTCTTTTTAAATTCCTTTAAGTTCTTGTCTTGTCTTTCTGTAAGCGTCAAGAATCCACTTTCTGTGGTACTTTTGAGTTCTCGTTCCGTCTAACTTTAGTTCTTTTCCTTTAGGTTTTTGTATCACACACCTTCACTTTAGTCTTGTACTTGAAAAGTTAACTCTCTTGAACTTGAGGTGTTCCTAAATGGCGTTTGGGGTGGACAATCGCGATGGTCTGCAACAATCGCGATGGTCTGCAACAATCGCGATGGTCTGGGAGCGTCGCGATGGTCCAGGTGAACCATCGCGATAGCGTGGCATGATCGCGATGGTCCGAAAATGCAAACTGTCGCGATGGTATAAATGTGAGCAATCGTGATTGCGTATCAATCGAGTGATCGCGATGGCATGAATGTGAACAATCGCGATGGCGTGAATGAACCGTCGCGATGGTCTAATCAGTGAGCAATCGCGATGGCATCGGTCAACGGTCAACCGGACAATCACGATGGCGTGAGCCTGTCATGATGGTCACAAGGCATGATGGCATGAGCCAATCGCGATGGTTCAAATATCGAGGTGGCGTGATGGTCTGAGTGTATCGTCGTGATGGTCTAGCTTGCCATGTGGCAGCATCGACGCAATGGCTTGAGCCAATCGCGATGGCATGGGGTCGACCGGATTGTCGCGATGGTCCAAGTGAACCGTCACCATGGCTCAAGTGAGCCGTCGCGATGGTGTGAGACCGTCGCAATGGTCTGGCCGAGCCATCGCGATGGCGTGAGCCAATCGCGATGGTGTGACACTATCGCGATGGCGTGAGCCAACCGTGATGGTCCACCAAAATGATGATTTAGCAAATGCGTTTGTGGATCCGTGTATGCGCGTATGTTGCCTACCTCATGGTGAACTCGCTTACCAAAAATGCCGAACTTGGCAGACCATCGCGATGGTCTGACACACACGACAGATTTTTGACAAAAAGTGAAATTTTACCTTTTGCAAGCTTTCCTGATGCTCTGGAGCACTGTACCTGCAAGAAAACTCAAAAACACAGTAGCACATGCAAGCACAAAAGCTCTCTCTCACTCTCGCACATGCACAAATGAGGGGAAATGAGGAGAATGGGTGGATATGGTGAATTTTCTGATTTTTTTGGAGTTGAAGATGATGATGCGGTGATGAAGATGGAGTGTGGGGAAGGTGAAAAAGACCAAAAACTAAGTAAAAACAACAACAAAAACTGAAATTTTTACCTTCCAACGCCACTTCTTGCTATACTCTTACCATCACACATTCGTCCTAGACTCGATCCCTCGCAACAGTGCCAAATTTGGTGTTGCTCTAGCACAATGGTGAGAACCACGTTAAGAAGCTCCACCTCCTTAATGTCAATCCGCGGAAGAGATAGGAGTGATATGAAGATCGTGAATGTGAGATGAAGTGAGAGTGAAGGTGAGAAGCATAGAGATGCACACACACATACACACACACAACGAAGAGACAAGCAAGACACAATGGAAGGTGAGAAATCAACTCTATTGCTCAAGAACACTCTTACAAGCCCAAATAGCTCTAAGCTCACACTAACCAACCTCAAAAATGAGCTCTCTAGCTCTTTTTATAGATTCTAGACTAGTTTTGACCGGTTTCACATCTAGTGATTGGCATAGTTAAAAAATAGGTCCTATGCGCTATTTGAGAGGGTGAATAGTGTCTAAAAATAACCAAAATTGGTATGCTCATTCTACCTAAGCTCCTCAAGATCGAGGACTCCTCGGCTTGTACAAAATGGAGCTGTAAATTATAAAAAGGGTTTTTGTATGTTACATATAGTACAAAAGTGATGAAAATCACTGTTGGAGGTTTTGAAAAGTATTTATAAAATATAATTCTTTGAAAAAATGATTTGACTGACTCCCTGCTTCTTTGTTATGCTCTGTCTTCACATGCTTCCACGTCTTCTATGCCTCTGGCTGCTGCCAACAGAGCTCATTTTTGAGGTTAGCTTGTGGTAGAATTGAACTTGTAAGAGCACTTTTGAGTAATCTAAAGAACTCCATTGCCTCTCTCTTTGTTCTTGCCTTGTGTGCGTGTGTGTGTATGTGTGTGCATGTTAGTGTGCTTCTCAGTCACACACTTGTGCCATCACTTGTTCGAGGTCTTCATACCATCCTCATGTCTTCTCGGATTGACATCAAAGGAGGTGCTACTCATCACTGAGCTACACCAAATTTTGGTGCCGTTGCCGGGGATCGAGCTTTGAGGACGGGCGTGTGATGGTAAGACGTAGAGTGGAGACGTTGAAGTCATAGGTATTTTCTTCACTTTTATCTATTTCCTTTTTTTTTCCATCACCATCATCATCATCATCATCACCATCGTCCACCTCCATCTCCATCATCGCGAAAATTTCAATTTTTTGGTCATATCACCATACCCATGCCATTCCCATCATTTCACTTGTGAGAGAGAGCGAGAGAGCGTTTGCGTGTTTGTGCTATTGTGTGTTTCCTGAGATTTTTGTAGGAACCGGCATCCTCGGCAGCTGTACCAGCTTCAACAGGTAAAAAAATTTGACTGTGCAAGTCCCGAGGCATTGACCTCTGTCAATCACGACCGACAAAAAAAGTGAACATTTTGCCAAACTAAGTAGATAATCATGAGGTGCATGCCTAGAGCTTCCTAAATATGTGCTTAAAATTTTAATATGCCGACATGTCAATCGCGATCGACAAACGACGATGGACGTTTGTCGATGGACTGTCAATCGCGATCGACCCATCCATCGCGACCGACAGAGTCAACGACTGATAGGCCTATCGCGCGCCATGTGTCAATCGCGACCAACCCATCAGTCGCGATTGACCCATCAATCGCGACTGACAGCCACAATGGACGTGTCAATCGCGACTGACCCAGTCAATGACTGTTTGACCACGACCGACAGAAACCCTCGCATGCCACATGTCAATCATGATCGACCCATCAATGGTGACCGACACAGTCAACGATCCTTTGACCATGATTGATGAGATTTTTGGGCCACGTGTCAATCGTGATTGACCCATCAATCCCGACTGACAGCCACGACGGACCTATCAATCACGACCGACACGTCGATCGCAACTGACATATCAATCGCGATTGACAGACCACCCGATCGCGATTGATGGGCAAATTTAACCAATTTTTTAGGGCAAAAACTATTGGTCTCTTTTTTGCTAATATGTGGAAGCATTTAAGGTCTAGTAGAGCATTGTGAGGCCGCTACACAAAGTATTTCGAGAAGTCCTGTTTGCCTATTAGCCTGTTTGAACCTTGTTCTAACTTTAGAACCCTGAACAATCATAACTTCCTCATACGAAATCCGTTCAGGGTGATCCTAGGCTCGTTGGAAAGCTCGTGGGGAGGATACCAAGATTATTGGATATAGTATTTTTAAGTTGACTGTTAGCTCAGAAAATGGTTGGTTTTTATGCACTAATGCGGTTCTATTTGGCCAAGGAAATATGTTTGATTTCAGGTACTTGAAGAGTTGAATCAATGATTGATGAGAAGTATTTGGGGATATTGGTAAAGGAAAGCAGGGCTATCGACTATGAATTATAATGAGAAGTCAAGCATGGGTTGTTTGAACAGGAAAGGACAAGAACTCGAACAAGAAGAAACGGTGAAAAATGTTTCGATTTGGAGGATTCCAGTGATGGTGGGATCTTCTATTTGCAGATTATAGGGATGTGGAAAAAAGGTTTCATTTGAAACAGGCCATTGTGCTTTTAAAGTTGGAGGATATTTGATCATCAAGGGTCCTTTCAGCACACAGTACCATGAAAAGCTTTTGTTGATTTAAGTCTACAGCTGTAGTATTTGAAAAAGCGATTATGCTCTATTGTGGAGAAGTTTCCATGTAAATGGATGCTTTGCTGTGCATGGGAGATTCGGTTACAAAGGGGGAACTGTGTTTTTCTTCCATGCTCTCTTAGTTTGCTTTGGACGGACAATACTGTGGGAGAGGCTGAGATTGAAGAGAAAGGATGTAGTGCCTTGCTTCGATAAACAGAGATTTCTGGAAAGATTAAAAGCTGTTGACGTGGTATCCCTACTATGGGTGTTGACAACTTAGATTAAGCACGATCTATGGATGGAAAGGGTTAAGAGCAGATTCCGTGAACACAACTATTTCTTGAGGATTTAAGAAACAAATGATGAAGCACAACCATTCCCATCTTTTAACATCTGGACATAAGAGAAGTGAGGCAGTCGACCATCTTTCCTTATAAAGGAGTGATTTTGAGTCCTTAAAGGCAGAAATCCTTATCAATCTGTGAGTTTACTTGATTATTTAAGCTTTCTATGCTCCTAAGGATTAATGTAATGCTACTCTTCATTTGGCACCAATTTTAGATAGTGGTAAGGTTTGATAAGCGTAATATATTGGAGGTTTGTCGATGATCTTCGTCCATACACACTCTTACAATTCGTGTCATTGGTTGCAATATTATCCATGACTATAGCTTTGCTACCAAAGAAGCTATACAGATGGACCAACCGTAGCATCAGTGGTCACACTAAGAAACACTAAGCATTTAAAGCCCAATGATGCAAGACTTGTCTGGGACCTACTTCCGGTGGCCATAGCTGTTTAGTCATGATTGGCAGTTTTATTATTGAGAGGATAGATGAAAGAGAGGGGCCAGGTCCGTTTTTCCGTTGTTCTGACGGGAAAAACAAAAAAGGGAGTAAGGACAACCCCTGAGGAATATAACGGAAGAGCGCCGTCTATGGCTGGGGGGGTCTCGGAGGAGGGAGCTGCTATCGACTCCAGAGAGAGAGAGGGAGAGAGAGACCGGCTACTGTGGTCTTTGCGCGCATCAAAAAGGAGGGGGAGAAGTGAGCAGAGGAGATATAAGCGCCTGTCTTCGTATCATCTGCATGGACGCAGACATACTTGCAATGCAGAATCCATCTCGCAGCTGATGAATGGAGGATTTTAGTGATGAAGTTTGATTTTATGGGATTTAACAAAGCTCACAGAAAGGAACGAGGGAAGTGCTAGAAGAATGTAATTGCGGAGGAACGGTATTGGAGAGGCTATATTACTGAGGACATCCTGTTCTGTCTTCGACTGTTACTGCGTGAGGTCGTGAAGGTGCTTCTTCATATACATGCGCATAAATATTCTCCTCGGAGACAGGAAAAATAAGGTCGATACTCCAAATGCTCTGTCTGTGTGGGTATTTGATCTTCGTGAATATGAGGAGACTTAATTCCAATCCATAAGATGAGCGCAGATCTGCTCTTTTTCATTGTTACTATATGCACATGGCCATCTGATGACATGAATATTTCTAGCATAATGATAACTTTTCAAAAAATTGTTTCTGTTCTGACGACGATCGAACTGGTAGACTTTTAATCTATCTTTAGTTAAGTATTGTGTATTAATGCATAAATAGATTTAGAACTACCATTTTGAGTCTGTCAAATACGCACATAAAGGTAAAGCTTTCCTTTTGTTTCAAAAAAAAATAATAATAATAATAAACCAAGTGAATTTTAGTGCAGTTTAGGAAGGATGTAGTTTTTTTTGGCTGTAACTTGATGGTTCAGAATCTGTAGTCTCTGTTGCAAGACAAGAGATAAAAAATTCACTATCATAAAATCCGAAATCCATGAAGTCATCTGTCTGCAGATTTTACATATTTGAGTTAACTTTGTAATTCAATGTTAAGCTAGAGGGAAATATCTAGCGCAATGGGATCATCTTATCTGAATCTATTTTGACCGCTACATGTTGCGAAATATAAAAATCATAAGCTGTTTGATAAACTTTGCATCACAGTTTATACTGTAATAGTTGTTGACGAGAAGTAGTCGATGTATTCGAATGCTCGTTTGGACATGTGAATGCAAAACACTCAATCAATATAATTTAGGAATGTTCACACACAGGGCTAAGAAGCTTGGAGGTCAAACGGATAATAACTTGGCATGATTATGGTCATAACAACTGCATTATGAGCCGCTGAAAACTTAAATTCGTATAAATTTGCATATGTGAAACTCAGGTTGTGTACTATGACCTGGGAAAGCAATACCAGAAAATTGTTCTCAGGCTCTACAAACCAATAGTGCATTTCATCTATATGATAAAGTAGCTTATCATTGCTTCCATGCTCATGGCATGCAAATAAACACTCTCTTCAAAAGACAGAAAAGGATGATTTGAATAGAGTTTGAAAAGAAACTATACGAAACAGATATGTGAATTTTTGCTGATTTGTATGATTTGTTCACACTTTGATAGAGAAATAATTTCATTGAAGTACTGTGCGATGGCTATTTCTTTGTCTGCGTTATGTTTCATGGTACCCTTAATATCTCTCATTGATTAAATGCACATGTAGTCATCTTTGTCTGCGTTATGTTTCATGGTACCCTTAATATCTCTCATTGATTAAATGCACATGTAGTCATACTTTGCAGACGTGGCTGGATACCTCTTCATTAACTCTATGCAAACATCTTAAATTCAATTGAGTTTCTAAACAGTGGATGGTCATTGACATTTGTAAACACACAATCTCTGAGTGAAGAATTGTGTTGTCCGAAATAGCGTGAACTGTTGTTCCTTTTTTGATATATGACGAAACACATTATTCATACAAAAACAAACATAATGTTTTATTTATGAGTTGAAAATAATGAAGCACACGTATACAATATGCGCATAATGTGTTTTAACGTTTGCAATAGAATGCAAAGATTTATGTTGGATCATGAACATACTCGAATTCATAGCTAGTAATAAAGAAAATCAGAGGCTTTGCATTACCACGTGTTGCCTTCATCGTTTGTAGTAGCTTGTACTCTCATTTAAAAGATAAAAGATCTTGCTTCATGCGAAAAGCATAGTTTCTTTGTGTATTCTACACATCTGAGCTTGCTCCAAGTACCCCGGGTGCACCCCTAAGCACGCAAGAACGGGACCACAAGAGTGAACCCGACGTGAAAGGAGGGGGTTGAGTGAAGAAAGGGAGGTTACAGGAATTGACCACTGGAGGTGGATATCCAATCGCGCGCGTTTTCTCGCCTCCTCCTTCAAAACTTTGGAGTGAACTTGTGGACTTAGGGGAAACCAAAATTGACCTAGTTTCAGGAGAGTTGGGTAAAACATCATTGTGTAAAGGCACTTTCCCGTGGACTTAGAGGCTAAACATTTTGGTGCGTTTGCTGGGAAGCATATGAACTAGTACATATACAAAGGAAGGATTCCTCGAGGGATAATTATGGGCTCCAGGTAATCCAATTAGACCAATTCCGAGGGGTTTGAACAAAATAAAGTCTCGTATAATCACTTTTTCCTGGGGCGTTAGAACTAAACATTTTGGTGCGTCTGCCGGGAAATTGCTTGGTACGTCTCTATAAGAGAGTGCTATAGGTTCGCCTAGCGCCACATGTTGGCCGAGCTTGCGGACCCCAAGATCTAGTACATGAGCGAGGGGAGCTCATCCTTAGGAGCAACACAAACGCAAAGAGAGGAACGCGCTCAGAGAAGAGCCCTTGAAAGAGAAAGGAGAAGGTGGGAACCGCCAGGTGAGTGGACCTCGATTGGCTCGAAGAGATCTGCCAAAAACGTGTACTCCCGTAGGAGAGTCGCGAATCAAGTGCGGAAGTTTGAAGGAGGGATCTTGAGGCCGCGTGCACTAAATTTTTGGGATCGAAGTGATATTGACATCACACCTCTGTTCGAAATGGCTTAGCGGATTTCGGTTCACTTGGGGGACTTCACCAAGTTCTCAGGTACTTGGGACGAAGATCCGGATAGTTTATCCAACTATTTGAGGTTACCTGTGAGGCCAATGATGTAGTTGACCAGGATCAAAGGTTGAGAATTTTTCCGTCTATTCTCCGTGATGAGGCGGCCAATTGGTATGGGAATCTGACACCACAAGAGCGTGGAGCTTATCAGATGCTCAAGGAAGCCTTCTTGGCAAAGTTTCGACGACAAGGCTTCCAAGATAGATTGGCCCAACAGATGGATTACTTGCGACAAGGAGTCAATGAGAGCATCGATAACTACATTCAAAGAATGGAAACGTTGGTAAGAAAGATGGGCGCGAATGCCCCGAACGATGAGACATTGAAACGAAGATTCATTTTGGGATTGAGAGATCCTACGGCACAGCAGCATATCAGCCTGACAAGACCTGCAACTTTAATGGATGCTAAGGAACAAGCAAGGCTTTGGGAGGAAGTACAATTATGCCAACAAAGGAAGATGGAACTCTTATACGAGCCAATGGGAGGCCCAGGAAACATACCAATGAAAGATCCGGGCCAAGGAAGTCCCGCATTGACGACCCCAGCTTTTGTAGCTGCCACTAGCACGCCAGGCAAGACAAAGCCTACGCTAACCGAAGAACGAATATTAGAGTTGGTCACACAAGCTATAAAAGCTGCCACAATGACCCAGGAAACATATACAATAAAACCAGAGGTGACTACAAACCCCAATCAAGTGTTTCGATCAAAGACGTGGTGTGGAAAATGCCATGGTTACGGCCATTTGGCTTCAGAATGCCCTACAGTCTCGAGAGTATTCACAGATAGATCACCACCTAGAATGCGTTGCACTTTTTGTGGAAGAACAAATCACATAGAGGACCGATGTTATAACAAGAGAGCCTATGAAGAGAGGACCATGAAATCTGGAGATACAAGAGAAAGACCTTACACGGGATTGCCCGCTCAAAGTGTCCTACCTACATCTCGTTGGGAAAACAGACCTAGTTATGGATATGATGCTCAGGGTCAAGGAGGAGACTATCCAAGAGGAGCCGCGCGTGATCAAAGAAGAGATGGTCCAATCCAGTGCTGGAGATGCCATGGCTTTGGCCATACTCAATCTAGATGTCCAAACGAAAAGAAGCCAATTGATTATACCCCACTATGTAGGTACTGTAGTGGAGAGGGCCACTTTGATGAAGATTGTCCAAAACGAAGAGCTGCCGTCGGCAAGGAAAAAGGACCAGTAGGGTCCTCAAATTATGTTGACACTCAGATGCATTCCACAACGAGAGCTCAAGAGCAAGTTCCTACGATCGGAGTAGTGTTCAAGACACCGAACCCTCAAGAAGGCTCTAGCTCGTCAATGCACTTTGTGGATGCTTACGAGGCCTAGAAACCACATAAAGAGCCAACTGTGGCAGTAGTCACAAGGACCCAAGAGTATTCAAAGAAGCATCCAGAAGGCGAACACGAAAAAGCTAGCCAGGAGAAGATAACCGAACAGGGAGAGGTAGAGAACCAAGCTGGAGGATTTGATGAGCAGCAGGAGTTTGAGGATGGGGAAGAGATTGAGATCCTTCCACCAGTGACCAAGGAATTTGTGCCGGGCATAGCGCCATTCCCTGAAAGATTAAGGACTCTGAGATGTAGGAAAGAAGGACAAAGTTTAGGGGAAGTGGATATCGTAAAACTGTTGGCTGACACGGAACTCACGTTAGACATTGGCACATTACTGAAATGTTCACCTGTTTATAGGAAAAAATTCTACAACGAATATATTAAGAAGCCGAGGAAAGCTCGAGATAAAAAGAGACAAGATAAAGATGTCCAAGGGATCATTCAAAGTATTACGACGCAAATTGATTCGAATGCTCCAGCTGTGACGGTCGAGATTAAAGGGTATGCAGTCCCTGGTGCTCAGTTAGATAGTGGAGCCGCAGTCAACCTTATGACTGAGTTCATGATGAAAGCTTTGGGCCTCAACCACATGGAAGAAACGCCGATGTCCTTGAGAATGGCGGATCAAACACAAGTGAAGCCTGCGGGTCTTTTGAAGAATGTAAGCACAGTTGTGGGCGGTTTACAGTTTAAAGTTGATTATCTGATAGTAAGACCAAGGACCTCAGAGGCTACCTTCTCGATCTTACTTGGACGGCCATGGCTGGTGCAAGCCGAATGTGTGCATGACTGGCGCACAGGTTTTATTTCAATAGGGCCAAAGTCTGATCGGATTCAAATACAAGTATCCCCACCCTCAAGCAACAAGAAGAAAACAATAATAGTCGATGAGATGGAAAAGAAAGAAAAGGAGAAAGCAAGGCACGAGATTGCACGAGCTAGGTTTTCCTTGAAAACGGACACCTACAAGAATCTACTTCAAGACGGGTTCAACTTGCAGCTCTTTAAGAATCAAGACACGAAGATGGGAGAATATCAAAATCCATTGCTCTATAACGACGATTCCGATCACGAATTGCTGGGATGGTTGACTCATACAAGAGAATTTGAGTGCTACATGTTGAGTATAGACGCACGTAAAAACAAAGCTACTCAATTCCTGGAGAAGGGAACTTCAAAAGAAGAGCTGGAACTGGAGTTAGCTCCGACAATGGAAGTGCAACAGTTGAGAGAAAGAGTTAGAATGCTAGAAGCAGAGATTCTAAAGAGAAGTCGAGAATCGAAAAAGGAAGCGGAAAGTAAAACTAAAGTGCGGGAAGCCATTGCAAAAGCTGAACTTAAGAAATTGGGTGCGGTTGAAAGAGAACAAAACAATGATTTACTGGCCAACCATGCACGTGTGATCGGAGAGCACATTCCAATCACAACGTCATCAAGGAATAAGGAATATTTGCGAGAAGCTCAGGTGGAAAAATGGGAAGTTTTTCCAGAAAAGTTCTTGAGTGTGGGGTCAGAGCTACCAGATGAAGTACGAGATTGTATTAAGTTGACACTCAAAAAATTTGGCAAGGCCTTTGCATGGTCATACAGTGATTTGAGAGGAATTGATCCCCGAATCTGCCAACATTATATAGACTTGGAAGAAGGCACACGACCAATATGTCAACGACTTAGGCGGACAAATCCAGTCTACTCGGAATTGATCAAGTTGGAATTGACTAAATTATTGGAAGCAGGATTCATATATCCCATCGCATCCAGTGAATGGGTATCACCAATTGTAGTTGTTCCGAAGAAAAATAAGAAAATCCGTATTTGCATAGATTATTGAAAGCTGAACGAGCGCACGAAGAAGGATCATTTCCCTTTGCCCTTTACTGATCAAATCTTGGACAGAGTAGCTGGCCATAAATTGTACTCATTTTTGGATGGTTTTAGTGGGTACAACCAGATCCAAATCCATAAAGAGGATCAATCAAAAACTACTTTCACCACGGAATGGAGCACATACGCATATCGTGTGATGCCATTTGGATTATGCAATGCACCGGCCACATTCCAGAGAGCAATGATAGCTGCATATCAAGACTATTTGCAAGATTGGATGGAGATATTCCTCGATGATTTTGCAATCAGAGGCAATGATGGAAACATGATGGAGAGGATCGAAGCTATTTTAAGAAGAAGCATCGAAAAAGGCATCGCATTAAATCCTGAAAAGTGTACATTTGGAGTACGAAGAGGATTGCTTTTGGGACATGTTATTTCCGAAAAAGGGATTGCGGTTGACGAGGATAAAGTGGAAAAGATCGGACAACTTCCACCTCCTCAAAACTTGCGGCAACTCAGAGGATTCTTGGGCCATGCGAATTATTATCGACGTTTTATATTAAATTTTGCATCAATAGCGGCACCACTGACGAATGTTTTGAGGAAAGACCAACAATACCAATGGACTGAAGAGTGTCAAGTTGCATTCGACTCGATCAAGGAGAGATTGATAAATGCACCAATCTTGGTAGCACCCGATTGGACGAAAGAATTCCATGTGCATACCGACGCTTCTCATACTGCGGTTGGAGCAGTACTATGCCAAGCCGACGAAAAGAAGTTGGACCGCCCTATTTATTACGCAAGTCGCAACTTGAATAGAACTGAGAGGAACTACACGACTACAGAGAAGGAATGCCTCTCGATGATCTTTGCGGTGAACAAGTATCGACATTACTTGATGGGAAAGCATTTCACGTTTTATGTGCATCATGAAGCCCTTAAGTATATCATTAATAAACCCGAGCTATCAGGGCGATTGATGAGGTGGATGCTACTCCTCCAAGAATTTCAGTTCACAGTAGTAACCAGACCAGGCAAAGCGCATATATTGGCTGACCATTTATCTCGAATTGTTAATGAGGAGCCAATCTCTGGTGTGCCCGATGATGCTCCTGATGGGCATCTATTCCAGGTTGATGCTAAATTACCTTGGTATGCCGACTTGGTGAACTTCTTATGCACCACTAAATATCCGCCAGGAGCAAGCAAGAGAGAGAAGCAAAAACTGTTAGCATTGGCAAAGCACCATAGCATCATTGGTGGGCAGCTCTATCGATATTTTGTACATGAAAGCATTTATCGAAGGTGTCTCGAGGAAGAAGAAGCAGCCCTAGTTTTGAGGGCATTGCATGACGAACCTTGCGGTGGGCATTTTGCTGGTGAACTGACGGCAAGAAAGATTTTATTGGCTGGGTATTGGTGGCCAACGCTGTTCAAAGACTCTCATACATACTGTAAGAAATGCGACAGATGCCAAAGAATGGGAAAACCAACATTAGCACATGCTGCTCCTCTTACGCCAGTGTTGGCTCTTAAGCCTTTTGAGAAGTGGGGAATTCATTTTGTGGGGCCTATTGATCCTCCCTCAAGACGTCGGTCTAATAGGTATATTTTGGTCTGTACAGACTATGTTACCAAGTGGGTAGAAGCCAAAGCTCTAAAGACTGATCGAGCTGTTGATGTAGCTAAATTTTTGTACGAACAAATTATCACTCGATTCGGATGCCCGTTGGAGATAGTGAGTGATAGAGGAACACATTTTGTCAACGAATTGATCGAGGAGTTAATGGAATTGTATAAGATCAAACATCGAAAGAGCACTCCATATTACCCGAGGGCGAATGGACAAGTGGAGGTCACCAACAAGGTGCTGGAACAGATTCTGACAAAGACAGTAGCTGTGCATAGGAGAGACTGGGATGAGAGACTTTTGGAAGCCTTGTGGGCATATCGAACATCCTATCGAGTGACGACTAAGAGTACCCCGTTCTCCCTAGTATATGGCGAGGAAGCCATCTTCCCCATCGAAAAAGAAGTTCCGACATTAAGAGTGGCCATCGAGGCTAGGCTGGGAGAGGAAGAGTCATTAAAGGAGAGGTACATACAACTGGTCAAGCTAGAAGAAAAGAGACTCATTGCACAGCAAAGTCTGGAAGCTATTCAGAGAAGACGTAAGGAGAGGCATGACAAGAATCTCAAGACCTATGCGATTCAAGAAGGGGATTTGGTGCTAGTCTATGATAGTAAATATTATAAATTCCCGGGGAAGTTACAGACAAGATGGGCAGGACCGTTTAAGGTGGTGGAACTCAACTCCAATGGTTCCATGCAAATTCAAGATTTAGCAGAAGAATGTGCTCCCGTGAAGGTTAACGCGCTTCAAGTTAAACCATATTTCAAGTGATATTAAGACGAGAGAAGCCAGATGAGATCCAACGAAAGGACGTAGTAGACTCCTTGTACATACATGTATAGTTATATAGATATATATGCGCATATGTTAGTTATGATTTTTGTTGCCATAAATATTATCCTGTGCTAGCTCAAGAATTTTGGACTTCTAATATTTTTTGTGTTATGCAGAGACTGTTAGGAGCTAAGTAACAAAATGGCAGACCAAATAACGCAACTCTATTTGTACGAGCTAAGGATATATTTCTCGGACCAAACATTCGCCCGCATGGACATAGATGCCGACGACTTTGAGACGGAACATGATGTAGAGGAAGCGCATTGGCTGGTATGCTTTATAAACCAGGATTTGGGTGTTGCATTTTACATTGAGTGTTTTGAGGAATACCTGACTCGACATGTAGGATGGGCGGGAGATCGATATTACTATTTCGATCCTTCTAGGGAAATGCCTAACGAGGAAAACGATATCACTTGGGCTTGGGCAGATGTGTTAACGATAGGAAGTGATGACGGAGCTCCTGAAGTTGAGCTTGACTCGCCCTAGGGAAGTCGTGGGGATGCGAGTATGATGTGAGGCTACATGAGACATCGCGGAGACCCACATTCTAGATCGTCTAAGGATAGGTATACGAGGGACCAAGGCATAGCCGGCTGTAGTTACCTAGTGAAAAGTCAAATCGATGAATGCATATGTAGTGTCTGTAATTGAGAGGATGGAGTGAAGAGGTGGTTGATCTGTCAAAGGCTAGAGTGTATATGTTTGCATGCATGTGTGGGAAAAGTGGGAAAGTCCCTTTCTTCCTCTCCCTAATTCTCAGGACTTGGGTGAATTAATTAACTAGAAGAAAAAAAAAAAAAAACGAAGAGAAAGAAAAGAAAAAATGTGTGTTGTTGTGATCGTACCAATGCGCTATGGTGGGCTAGTAGGTGGGTGGATTTATCCTAGCCGGGTGGTTAGGACCACGAGCCGCAGCCAGTTTCGCCATAGGCTTGGGAGGTATATGTTTGTGTCTTAGCTACGCGCCATAACGGGTTGGTAGGTAGGTGGAGCCATCGTGGCTGGGTAGTCACGACCACGAGCCGCATCCAGCTTCGTTATGGGCTAGCTGAGATATGTTATGTGTTATCATTGTGTGTTTGTGTGTTGAGCGCTGCATTGCATTGGTAGATGGGTGGCATCCAGTGACAATGTAGGCCAACGTGTGAATATAAATAAAATTTACATACGAAATTA
This sequence comes from Ceratopteris richardii, assembly GCA_020310875.1. Lineage (NCBI taxonomy): Eukaryota > Viridiplantae > Streptophyta > Polypodiopsida > Polypodiales > Pteridaceae > Ceratopteris > Ceratopteris richardii. Next base: position 149,302,851 of record CM035439.1, read on the forward strand.
TTCCCCACTCTTGAGGGGGAGAGAGAGAGAGAGAGGAGAGGGCGATGATCGCCTGGAAGGGAACGTTATTTTCTTGTGTGATTGGTATGTGATGGCTTGCGACAGATCAGCTCACTTTGAATCAACATTCTTGAAGGCACGGATATTCTATATGTACTTATGGATGAGGCTTTAGCGAGGTAATGCAACGGTCTTGCTTTATAACCTGTGTGCTCTATCTGAGGGTTTTTCTAGTATGTGGGACACTCTAGGTTTTTTATGTAGGTCTTGACTTGTACTCGAGTCTCGATGGTTTTTGTGGGACGACGATGGGGATTCTTCGCGAGTGTCTGTTCATGGAATATGTGTACATTGCGAATAGTAGGTCAATAAAAAGGGGTATGCATTTTGGGTATGTTGCATCTCCTATTGAATTCATTTCAGTTGTTGTTTATTTCGGTCTTTTTGTTTCTGTTTTCTTTCGTAATGACAAATGTGTAAAACATGGAAAGGTATGCATGTGTTATTTTGGTTGAGATTAATTCCATAATGGAATGCATGAGCAATTTGATGTATGGGAATTGGAGTTGCGTATATGTGCATGCTCTTGGATCATTTTGGAAGTGACCGATTTGTATGTATTCATGAGTGATTTTTTTTTAGCACTAATAGCTTCAATGAGTGCAGGTCTACTTGGAATGATGGCTTGATGAAAAGGTATGCGAACCAGTTGTAAATTGACATGTTCATGGTTGTTTGTATTTTATTGTAGCAAGAATGGCTTGTCGAGGACGACTTCGCAAATAAGAAGAGGGGAGTATGTTAGCTCAGAAAATGGTTGGTTTTTATGCACTAATGCGGTTCTATTTGGCCAGGAAAATATGTTTGATTTCAGGTACTTGAAGAGTTGAATCAATGATTGATGAGAAGTATTTGGGGATATTGGTAAAGGAAAGCAGGGCTATCGACTATGAATTATAATGAGAAGTCAAGCATGGGCTGTTTGAACAGGAAAGGACAAGAACTCGAACAAGAAGAAACGGTGAAAAATGTTTCGATTTGGAGGATTCCAGTGATGGTGGGATCTTCTATTTGCAGATTGTAGGGATGTGGAAAAAAGGTTTCATTTGAAACAGGCCATTGTGCTTTTAAAGTTGGAGGATATTTGATCATCAAGGGTCCTTTCAGCACACAGTACCATGAAAAGCTTTTGTTGATTTAAGTCTACAGCTGTAGTATTTGAAAAAGTGATTATGCTCTATTGTGGAGAAGTTTCCATGTAAATGGATGCTTTGCTGTGCATGGGAGATTCGGTTACGAAGGGGGAACTGTGTTTTTCTTCCATGCTCTCTTAGTTTGCTTTGGACGGACAATACTGTGGGAGAGGCTGAGATTGAAGAGAAAGGATGTAGTGCCTTGCTTCGATAAACAGAGATCTCTGGAAAGATTAAAAGCTGTTGACGTGGTATCCCTGCTATGGGTGTTGACAACTTAGATTAAGCACGATCTATGGATGGAAAGGGTTAAGAGCAGATTCCGTGAACACAGCTATTTCTTGAGGATTTAAGAAACAAATGATGAAGCACAGCCATTCCCATCTTTTAACATCTGGACATAAGAGAAGTGAGGCAGTCGACCATCTTTCCTTATAAAGGAGTGATTTTGAGTCCTTAAAGGCAGAAATCCTTATCAATCTGTGAGTTTACTTGATTATTTAAGCTTCCTATGCTCCTAAGGATTAATGTAATGCTACTCTTCATTTGGCACCAATTTTAGATAGTGGTAAGGTTTGATAAGCGTAATATATTGGAGGTTTGTCGATGATCTTCGTCCATACACACTCTTACAATTCGTGTCATTGGTTGCAATATTATCCATGACTATAGCTTTGCTACCAAAGAAGCTATACAGATGGAACAACCGTAGCATCAGTGGTCACACTAAGAAACACTAAGCATTTAAAGCCCAATGATGCAAGACTTGTCTGGGACCTACTTCCGGTGGCCATAGCTGTTTAGTCATGATTGGCAGTTTTATTATTGAGAGGATAGATGAAAGAGAGGGGCCAGGTCCGTTTTTCCGTTGTTTTGACGGGAAAAACAAAAAAGGGAGTAAGGACAACCCCTGAGGAATATAACGGAAGAGCGCCGTCTATGGCTGGGGGGGTCCCGGAGGAGGGAGCTGCTATCGACTCCAGAGAGAGAGAGGGAGAGAGAGACCGGCTACTGTGGTCTTTGCGCGCATCAAAAAGGAGGGGGAGAAGTGAGCAGAGGAGATATAAGTGCCTGTCTTCGTATCATCTGCATGGACGCAGACATACTTGCAATGCAGAATCCATCTCGCAGCTGATGAATGGAGGATTTTAGTGATGAAGTTTGATTTTATGGGATTTAACAAAGCTCACAGAAAGGAACGAGGGAAGTGCTAGAAGAATGTAATTGCGGAGGAACGGTATTGGAGAGGCTATATTACTGAGGACATCCTGTTCTGTCTTCGACTGTTACTGCGTGAGGTCGTGAAGGTGCTTCTTCATATACATACGCATAAATATTCTCCTCGGAGACAGGAAAAATAAGGTCGGTACTCCAAATGCTCTGTCTGTGTGGGTATTTGATCTTCGTGAATATGAGGAGACTTAATTCCAATCCATAAGATGAGCGCAGATTTGCTCTTTTTCATTGTTACTATATGCACATGGCCATCTGATGACATGAATATTTCTAGCATAATGATAACTTTTCAAAAAATTGTTTCTGTTCTGACGACGATTGGACTGGTAGACTTTTGATCTATCTTTAGTTAAGTATTGTGTATTAATGCATAAATAGATTTAGAACTACCATTTTGAGTTTGTCAAATACGCACATAAAGGTAAAGCTTTCCTTTTGTTTCAAAAAAGAAAAATAATAATAATAATAAACCAAGTCAATTTTAGTGCAGTTTAGGAAGGATGTAGTTTTTTCTGGCTGTAACTTGATGGTTCGAAATCTGTAGTCTGTGCTGCAAGACAAGAGATAAAAAATTCACTGTAATAAAATCCGAAATCCATGAAGTCATCTGTCTGCAGATTTTATACTTACATATTTGAGTCAACTTTGTAATTCAATGTTAAGCTAGATGGAAATATGTAGCGCAATGGGATCATCTTATCTGAATTACATGTTGTGAAATATAAAAATCATAAGCTGTTTGATAAAATTGCATCACAGTTTATACTGTAATAGTTGTTGACGAGAAGTAGTCGATGTATTCGAATGCTCGTTTGGACATGTGAATGCAAAACACTCAATCAATATAATTTAGGAATGTTCACACACAGGGCTAAGAAGCTTGGAGGTCAAACGGATAATAACTTGGCATGATTATGGTCGTAACAACTGCATTATGAGCCGCTGAAAAGTTAAATTTGTATAAATTTGCATATGTGAAACTCAGGTTGTGTACTATGACCTGGGAAAGCAATACCAGTAAATTGTTCTCAGGCTCTACAAACCAATAGTGCATTTCATCTATATGATAAAGTAGCTTATCATTGCTTCCATGCTCATGGCGTGCAAATAAACACTCTATTCAAAAGACAGAAAAGGATGATTTGAACAGAGTTTGAAAAGAAACTGTATGAAACAGATATGTGAATTTTTGCGGATTTGTATGATTTGTTCACACTTTGATAGAGAAATAATTTCATTGAAGTACTGTGCGATGGCTATTTCTTTGTCTGCGTTATGTTTCATGGTACCCTTAATATCTCTCATTGATTAAATGCACATGTAGTCATACTTTGTTTCATGGTACCCTTAATATCTCTCATTGATTAAATGCACATGTAGTCATACTTTGCAGACGTGGCTGGATACCTCTTCATTAACTCTATGCAAACATCTTAAATTCAATTGAGTTTCTAAACAGTGGATGGTCATTGACATTTGTAAACACACAATCTCTGAGTGAAGAATTGTGTTGTCCGAAATAGCGTGAACTGTTGTTCCTTTTTTGATATATGACGAAACACATTATTCATAAAAAAACAAACATAATGTTTTATTTATGAGTTGAAAATAATGAAGCACACGTATACAATATGAGCATAATGTGTTTTAACGTTTGCAATAGAATGCAAAGATTTATGTTGGATCATGAACATACTCGAATTCATAGCTAGTAATAAAGAAAATCAGATGCTTTGCATTACCACGTGTTGCCTTCATCATTTGTAGTAGCTTGTACTCTCATTTAAAAGATAAAAGATCGTGCTTCATGCGAAAAGCATAGTTTCTTTGTGTATTCTACACATCTGAGCTTGCTCCAAGTACCCCGGGTGCACCCCTAAGCACGCAAGAACCGGACCACAAGAGTGAACCCGACGTGAAAGGAGGGGGTTGAGTGAAGAAAGGGAGGTTACAGGAATCGACCACTGGAGGTGGATATCCAATCGCGCGCGTTTTCTCCCCTCCTCCATCAAAACTTTGGAGTGAACTTGTGGACTTAGGGGAAACCAAAATTGACCTAGTTTCAGGAGAGTTGGGTAAAACATCATTGTGTAAAGGCACTTTCCCGTGGACTTAGAGGCTAAACATTTTGGTGCGTTTGCCAGGAAGCATATGAACTAGTACATAAACAAAGGAAGGATTCCTCGAGGGATAATTATGGGCTCCAGGTAATCCAATTGGACCGATTCCGAGGGGTTTGAACAAAATAAAGTCTCGTATAATCACTTTTTCCTGGGGTGTTAGAACTAAACATTGACCATACTTAGGGGGAAGAGAATTGAGGGATCTTTAGGATTGTTTTTCATAAAGCCAAAGAACAATTAATACCAGGATTATTGGATATAGTATTTTTAAGTTGACCATACCTAGGGGGAAGAGTATTGAGGGATCTTTAGGATTGTTTTTCATAAAGCCAAAGAACAATTTGATTTTTGAATTGCATGAATGAAGAGGGTCTGTGTGTCAAGTGAATTTCAATCTTGAGCTAACTTTGGGACTTTTACAGGTCCTTTGAGAGCATCGAAGGGTGTTCGAAGCAAGAGTAAGTGCAAGCTTGGGAACACTCTTCCTGGGCATACAAGGGCAATCAAGGAGAGAAACTAAAGGTTGGAAATTCTCAACACCCTCTGTCAATTCCTAGCTTAGGCTAAGTACGGATAGAGGTTTTGATCAATTAGGGTTACGTTAAGCATGACCAAGTCCAAGAACTCTAATCACTCAAGTGCAAGTACCAAGAGATTACATTTGCAAAACAACCTAAGGGAAAAGAATTTAACTAAAGCGACCAACCTCAAGTATGAGAAAACTTACGTGTTCCTTGCGACAAAGATTGATTGGACAAGAAGTGATATCCTAAGAAAGAATTAAAAAGAACAAGTGATTACTACAAAAGAACTCAGCAACGAGGTTGTACTTGGGAAAATTGGGGCTATTCAGTTAGGCATATGAACCTTCGATCAGGAAGACACCTAGGAAGAGATAGGCAGAGTCTTAGGTCTTCAGAGGCTAGTGTCAATCATACTGCTAGGTCTTGGGCCTAGGTGTTTAGCCATTATTCGCACTACCCTAGCTCTAAAACTAGCGAGTCTGAGATGTCTCACGGCATGGAGAGACCCACAGGAAGTTCAGGCATGCCATACTTACATAGGGTAGAAGGCCCTTACAAGACACAGCTCGAATACCTTAGGACCAACCGATTAGGTGCTTGCATCTATGAGGACGGCCTAGGAAGATTTGTGGTCTAGATTAAAAACCCTGACCAACCCATTGGACTAGAACATCCAGCAGTCAAGTTTGAAAATGGCGCATACCTGGACAAAGAAGGGACCATATATGTACTCACTAGCCACCCGGATAGGACAGATGAATTCAGGAATGTGATCCCAGAGATAGACATAATTGACCTAGAGCAAGGAAACATAGGTGGTGAGCCTAAAACCCCTCGAGGCAAATCAGTTATTACTAGAATTATCATGCCAGAGTGGATTCCCCAAGACAACAAGATCATAGATCTACTCTTGAATCGAGAAACTGACAAAGCCTTTTTGAGGTATAAGCCTAATCAACCTAATGAGATAGGAACGATCACGATCTATGAACTCAAAGATCCTAATAGCCCAGGAAAAAAGTGACCTATTTAGACAATACTTCAGAGAGGATATTTGTGGTGTCAGAACATGGTAGACATGCCTACACTTGGAAGGGTGAATTCATTTTTCCCCAACCAAGATCTAATGTCTCTTTTGGCCACCAAGGAGCTGGAACATCCCAAGCTCATGGAGCTCAAAGAGACAGAAATAGAGATAGACCTGAGGTAAGCTTTGCCAACCCATTAGGAAGAGAATGAACGCAAACATGGACGGATAGAGAAGAAACTAAGAGACTTAGAGCCCCAAGGAACCTAAGAAATGCTGATGATTTTCCTCTACCAAGACCTAGAGAGCACACGAGGACTTTGAGACCTACACAACTAGTTAAATCCATGAAGGACTACTTTGATGGCATAGGAGACCCATATGATCATGTGGCCGAGTTTAGGCAAGTCTTGAGAGCTGAACAAGTTGAGGACCTATTCACACAATACAATGCTTTTGGTCTAACCCTTAGGAACACAGCCCTTACATGGTTCCAACCACTGAATGAGAGACATGTAAGGAGCATAGACCAACTTTTAGAGGCTTTCATCACTGAATTCTCTAAGAGTGGCATAAGGCATAATACTTCCTCACTGATTCATAGCTTCAAGCAGACCCCCCCAAGAGACGGTTAGACTTGCAGGAAGAAGGTTTAGGCAATACCTAGAGAGATGCCCTGTTCCAGAGTTACCCATACCAGCCAAATAAGTGGCTTTATTCTTGGATGGATTGCTAAGTACCAAATTGAGATCATACGTGTACTTGAAGGATCCTAGGACCATAGAAGAGTGTGTATGCATGTGGATAGACATAGAGGATGACCTAGGAGAGGAGTTGGAGCTTTCAAAAATCTACAAGGATTCAGATAGCTCTAGTAGTCTCATGTCTGGTCAATCCACATCTATCGAGGAACTTGCAGAGAAGGTAGCTCAAAAACTAGGCGTCTCTAGCAAACAAATCCCAAGATTTGCCCCAGTGAAGAGATGTTATACTTGCGGTGGTGACCATATGGCGAATGTGTGTTCCATTATGGCTCAACCCCAAGTGAATCCTAGTAGCCAGTAATGCACCATAGAAGGGAGGTACACCAACCACACCGAGCAAGATTGCCCCTACAATAAGCAAGCAGTTAGGCAAATGTACCCACAACCATACCCTCAACAAGGAAGATTCCAGAACCAGTACCCACCACAACAGTATGCTAGGCCTCAACAAACCTACCAACCACAATATCCTGCCCAGCAGAGACCTCAACCAGTGCTAGCCCAACAACCTCCTGCTCCAGGCAATGTGATTCCATAAAGTATGCAGCAACAGAAGAAAATTTGAATAGAGCTATAGTCCCAGTAACTCCAATACTTTCAGAAAGTGACCCCAGTGACCATAGCTTGGATTCTACACATATTGATAGCCCCCAGGCTTGCTACATGCAGTCTCCTGAACATGGTGAGTCCTACTATAGTGAAGAACCGAGTGAACCTAGTTGGGATCCAGAGTATGCAAATATCATGTACACAAATCCCAATCCTAGACCTCAACCTAGGCAGGTACGACCCCCATTCCCCAGAGGGCCATGCTACAGATGTTAGGGAGATCACCTCATTTGTGATTGCCCCATGCCTGCACCTACACAACCCCAATCAGTAACGATCCAGGGCTTTTGTCAAGAATGCGAAAAGGAGAATCTCTTACAAGATTTCCCAAAGAATCCCAATAATATGCCAAAAATCACTCCTATTAATGTTATTGGGTTAGTAGTAGACTCTACATGAAGTGTGACTTCCACTGCACCAGTATAGGTAGTCACTAGAGCTCACGCTTTGCAGCAGAACCAAGGCTCAGGCCAAGAAAGGAGCGCCGAGATTAGTGAAACCGAGAGTGTAGCCAAGAAACGAACGAGAGCCTGGAAAGATAGCCGAGAAAAGATGAAAGGACAATGGGCTAAGAAGATGAGCGACTTAGAAGAAAGCATAAGAGAAAAAAAGCCAAAATTGTGGAACTCACCTCTCAAACACACTCTCACATACCACCACCACCATCATCCCTATCACCACCTAATCCACCCTTTCAACCCACCTCAGATAATTCCACCACCCCTTATGTTGGTGCAAATCAAGCCTACACATTTGGCTTGGAATCCTTGAAGAAGATTTCACATAAAGCAAGTAGCATAGAAACTCTAGCTTATGAGTTATTACTTTTCTACCTCTTGTAAAAGTCTAAATGACTTGGCATTCCTATGTAATCACTTACCTAATAGATTCGTGGAAAATTAGATGGTATGAGTTGAGAGAATATCTCCCTACTTTTAGAGGAGTGATTATAGGGAGCCTTAGATTTGAATTTGAAATTCAAATCAACTTCCAACACATATAAAAGTGAGAAGAAAACTCGCGGGCATGAGAGTGAGTCCTCCCGAGCTTCATTTCTGCTATCATTGAGTGTGTGAGAGTGCTACACCATAGCGAACACATCTCTACCTCATTAGGCAATGCTTTGCATGTCAATGAGTTTGTAAACTAATGAGAATCAATACATACATTTACATCTATCACTTCTGTATACTCTGAGTTTCTACCTCCAAGTCTGTCAACTTCAAAGAGGCATATCTCAGTGCCTACTCCACCAAATCAAGTGATTCAAAGCTTGGTAGATCCAACTCAAAGCATAATACAAGCATACAAAGTTTGAAGCAACTTGGTTCAGCAAATTTCAAGAAATCACGGTCGAAGTGCTCACTGGTATCTGTCTGCATACTTCCTAAAAAGTCGGGGGTAGTCATAATTTTGCTAAAGTGATTTCTCTGAGTATAGTTTATCATTTTATCTCATTCCACTTGCAAATGGTAGCTTAATAAGCTAATAGAATACCTCTAGAAGGAATTTTTCCAATTGTAAGTGTACTGGTCATACTAAGCATAACTCTGAGCAGGTGTCAATACCAAAATAGCAAGTTTTCTTGGATTTGTGAAGTATCAAGTAGTCTGTTTTGATTTGATCACTACACACATCATTTGCAAAGTACATATATGATCTCTTGGTATCATTTGGAAGCTAAGGGTGTCTACTAATCATATCTGGAGTCACTAAGGGCTGGTGCAAAGCAGGATTAGCAGCATCTACTCAATCTTCTGGAGGATCCATCCATCTTTCCCAACAGTGGTATTAGAGCAAATAAGGTAACATGGGAGATGGTTTTCCTTCATTCATTGAAAAATTGGATAGGAACAATTATCAAGCTTGGTCTCTGAGGATGAAGACCTATCTACAAGGAAGAAGTCTATTTGGATTCATCTCAGGAGATGAGGAATTGCCCTCATTCAAAGCAAGGGGTCTACCCACCAAGGAAGAACAAGAAAGACTTAATACATGGTGTGCAAAAGATGCATTGGCAAGGTCTTATCTTCTTAACTCTATATCTGATTTCCTTTTACCTCACATCAGGAATTGTAAGACTTCCCAAGAAACTTGGGAAACCTTGTCATCATACTTTTCATCTAATACAAGGGCCAGGAAGAATCAATTGTGGATTGAATTCATAACCCTTAGGAAGCAACCAAAGCAATCAGTCTCAGAATTTGTGACTAAGATCAAGGATGTGGCAGACCAATTAGCAAGCATAGGAGAGGAGATTGAAGAGGAACAAATAGTAAGGAAAGTAACCAATGGACTAAAGGCAGATGATAAGTGGGAAAGCTTCACCACTGCAATGGATCTCTACATGGATATGCATACCCCAGATCTCACAACTCTGATGGGCCAACTATTCACACATGAAGCAAAGTTTACAAAGGTTGGAGATACATCTAAAGGTAACACTCCTTCTGCCCTATATACTGATAAAAAGGTTAAATACAAAGGTAAAGGTAAAAAGCAAGAGGATGAAGGTTCTACCTCCCAAGCCAACTATGTAGGGAGAGGTAGATCTTCAAGAGGCAGGGGCAGAGGAGGTAAGCAAGGTAGGGGGAGACCCTACAATTCATCACCATGCAATATTTGTGGATTGTCTAACCACACCACAGATGAGTGCTACAGAAACTACAAAAATCAGAGAGGAAGAGGCTATCAAAGAGGTGGATACTCTCAGGTAGAGGAAGGTTCAACCAACACCAAGGCTACAATGGCTACAACAATAACTACAACAACAATTACAACAACAACCATAATGGTAACTACCAAGGAGGATTCAGAAATAGGAAAGACTACAACAACTACACAGAGGAGCAAGATGACTCCCTATTGATCATGAATATGACTTCCAAGTCAGGTATCAATGATGATCATCTGTTTTATATTGATTCAGGGTGTTCTAATCATGTAGCTGGCAATGTGGCACTACTCTCTGATCTTGAGGAACCCAAGGGCAAACATCAAGTACAGACAGGTGATGATACTAAGCATTCTGTAGTAAAGATTGGAAATGTAAAAACTTGTGATGGTAACCAGAATCTATTGAGCAGGGTACTTTATGTACCAACCATTACCAAAAACTTAATGAGTGTTGGTCAGATTGTGGAGAAAGGTTTGTAGGTCAGATTCACTCAACATGGAGCATATGTGGAGGACCCAAGACATGGATTCAAAAGGATAGCCAAGGGAGAAAAATCAGGTAGATTATTTACTTTTGAGCTAGAAGACACCAAAAACATTGCTTTATACAATTACAAGGATCAAACACTTTCAGAATTAGAAATATGGCACAAGAGACTAGGGCACATAGGTGAAAGGACCTTGAAGCAGATGAGCAGAGATCAATGTGTGCTTGGGATACCTAATGTATCCAAGCAACACATGATTTACAAGTGTGGTGCTTGTCAATTTGGTAAGTCTCACAGGTTACCTTATACAAGGAAAGGTTTTATGCATGAAGACTATCTAGACTTGGTGCACACAGATGTTTGGGGACCTAGCAAGGATCCCTCCATTTCAGGATCAAGGTACTATGTGTCTTTCATTGATGATTATAGCAGATGGACTGTGTTATACTTTATGAAGCACAAGAATGAAGTATTTAATTGTTTCAAAAGATATCTTGCACTAGTTGAAAATCAAACAGGAAGGAACTTGAAGAAGCTAAGGTCAGATGGAGGAGGTGAATACTTCTCAAATGAGTTTGAGGACTTCTTGCAGGAAAGAGGCATCAAAAGGGAGATAAGCACAAGGTACTCACCTGAACAAAATGGGGTAGCTGAAAGAAGGAATAGGCTTATTGTTGAAACAGCCAGATCCATGCTTAATGAAAAGAAGTTGCCAAATTATCTTTGGGCAGAGAGTGTATCTATTGCCACCTATCTCATAACACCTTATGAAGCTTGGCATGGTAAGAGACCATCATTGGATCATTGCAAAATTTTTGGTTGTGTAGCATATGTGCATATTCCCTCACAGGTAAGGGGAAAGCTAGATCCTAAAGCAGAAAAATGTATTTTTATTGGTTATGACTTAAATAAAAAAGGGTACAGATTCTACAACCCAACCAATAAAGGGTTCAAGGTAAGCAGAGATGTCATCTTTGATGAGAATGACTCACGGTATGAGAATGAATGCAGGAAGGTTAGTCTACCCTATGATTTGGAAGAGGAGTTTCCAAGGATATACCAGAATCTTCAACTCAAGCAATGAGAAGATCTCAGAGAGAAAGTAAGAAGCCTATCAGATATGGGTATGATACATCTCTTGTCACTAAGCATTCAATTTATCTTGCAAAGGACTTGTTAAGTGAAGAACCAGGTTCATATGAAGAGGCAATCACCAAACCAGAATGGAAAGGAGCTATGGATGAAGAAATAGAAGCTCTCAAAGAGAGTGACACATGGGACTTGGTACCCAAGAAGGACTCTATGAAGGTGATAGGATCCAGATGGATCTACAAACTAAAAAGCTAGGTTGGTAGCCAAAGGTTTTGCACAAACCCAAGGCATTGATTATGAGGAGACATTTTCTCCTGTGGCTAAGATGCCAACAATCAGAGTATTAGTGAGTGTAGCTGCATCCAAGAATTGGAACATGTACCAATTAGATGTCAAGAATGCTTTCTTGAATGGATGGATATCTGAAGAAGTCTACATGTCACAACCACCTGGCTATGAAGATCCCAAGAAGGTAAATTATGTTTGTAAATTGAAGAAGGCTCTATATGGATTGAAGCAGACACCTAGAGCATGGAACTATAGACTGACGACATACCTCCAAGATCAAGGGTTTACTATGAGCAAGGCAGATACATCATTGTTTATCAAAAGGAGCAATTCAGAGGTAATCTATCTCTGTGTTTATGTTGATGACATCATCATTACAGGTAATGATGTCCAAGGAATCAGAAGCATAAAAAACCAGATGATGGAGTTCAAGATCAATGATCTTGGATTATTGAAATACTTTCTAGAACTTGAATTGGTTTATACTAATTCAGGTATATATATCACTCAGAAGAAGTATGTGCAGGACATGTTAAAGAAGTTTGGCTTGCAGGATGCTAAAGTCTCTAGTACTCCAATGGAAGTCAATCTAAAGCTAAGTGCTCATGAAGGAGATGAAGTCCAAGACATTACAGGATATCAAAGTATGGTAGGTAGTTTGAATTATGCTACCTTAACTAGAATTGACATAGCATATGGAGTTAGTGTGCTAAGTCAATTCATGCACAAACCAAGAGTACCTCACCTTGAGGCTGCCAAGAAGATCTTGAAGTATCTAAAGGGAACTCAGAATCATGGTTTGTACTTTCCTTATACATCAGATATTGACATTAAAGTATATTCAGATGCAGATTGGGCAGGATGCAAGGATGATAGGAGGAGCACATCAGGATACTTATCTTTTGCAGGTGATAAACCTATTTCTTGGTCAGCCAAGAAACAACCAACAGTGGCATTGTCATCCACTGAAGCAGAATATAGAGGGCTAGCCAATGCCACTCAAGAAGCTATTTGGTTAAAGCTTTTGTATACAGAGCTAGGCCTATACACTAGGCCCCCAATTATCTTTGGAGACAAGGGCCAGTATTGACATACGGGCCTAACCACCCAGTAATAAACACACAGGATAGGGAGATAGTAAAAGCCGAGAAGTACCATATCATGGCAGGGAGTATGTACAAGCATACAGATCAAGGGATATTAGCCTGTTGTGTGGAAGAGAATGAGTACGCAAAATGGTTGCGATTAGCACATGTAGGTGCATTAGAGCAACATTACTCAAGGCAATGAACCCTACACACACTAAGGAGACTCGGAGTGCATTGGCCGACTATGGAGGCTGATATCCATAAGTTGTGCAAGGAATGCCCGATCTGCTGCACTAAACCACCTGTGGAACATGCCACTCTTTATCAAGTGTCCATAGTGCCAGATTGGAGCGAACCACTAGTAGCCTTCCTGAGGACGAAAACATTCCCACAAGACATGACTTTGGCTAGGAAAAGAAGTTTAGAACAAGAAGCCCTAGATTACTCACTCATTGGTGACAATCTATACAAGCGTGGTAAAGATGGTTACCTCAGATTATGTGTCCATGAGAGCGAATACCTCAAGATATTGGAAATTGCTCACCAGGGTGTAGCAGGAGGACATTTTGGACCATATCGGGTGATCAGGGCTATACTATTTGTAGGTCTTTGGTGGCCAACCCTTCACATTGATGCACATACCTATGTGAAGAGGTGTGATGTGTGCCAACGAACTCAATATCCTATACGCAAAGATGAGATGCCTCTAAAACCTATGATGGGTGGACGTGCATTCTCTAAGTGGGAAATAGACTTTGTGGGTCCTATTAATCCCCCAGCTAAGAGTTCCCATGCAGAGTACATCATTGTAGCCACAAGCTATTTAACCAAGTGGGTAGAAGTAAAAGCCACGACGAAGAACAATGCTCAAACAAAAGCTAAGTTCTTATTCGAAAATGTGTTCACTAGATATGGGCTACCTATTGAGCTAGTAAGTGATAGAGACTCACTTCTTGAATGAAGTTATTGAAAATCTGCTCCAAGAATTCTTGGTTATACACGAGAAGTCTGACCCCTATCACCCACAAGCTAACGGGCAAGCCGAAAGCACAAATAAGATTCTGTGCAATGTGCTCACCAAATTAATGAATAATACACGCTCTGATTGGGACAAACAGCTACACCATGCTGTTTGGGCATACAGAGTTGCCTATAAAACGATACTCCAAGCCACACCCTTTCAGATGGTATTTAGCCAAAATGCAGTGCTACCATTGGACTTCTTGATACCTACATTGAGAGTAGCACAAGAGCATGAGTGGACAGGCCATGAGCTCTCCTCTAGAATCTTTGATCTTGAACGATTAGGTGAAACACGATTGAGAGCTGTAGCAAGAATTTATGCAGCCAAGAAAAGACAAAAAGAATATTTTGATGCACATGTGAAGGATAAAGGTTTAAAAGCAGGAGACCTAGTTTTGGTCTACACTTTGAAACAACATGCACGAAAACTAGAGAAGAGAGGTTATGGAGCTATGATCATAAATAGGATCTCCACAAGTGGAGCAGTTCAATTAGCTACACTGGAAGGTGATGTTCTCCCTAGTTACATTAGCGGATGCAGAGTCAAACTATATCAAGAACCCTTGATGGAGGAGATGTTAAATCGACTCAATACTGCAAAAAAACGTAAAGAAGAGGAAAAGCGAATTCGGGAAGAAGCACATGCTGAAGCGTTGGAATGCATCAAAAGAATGAAATTGAGAAGACAGGGCAGAGATCGGCCTAGGATAGAGGCCTATGCAACTCAAGGATATCATATGGTTATGTGTGAAGTTTCGGGTATTAGCTCTCATAGAATAATTGATCGACGTCCTTTCGTAATCTTAGAGATAGGAAAAGGAAAGAGTGCAAGGACTGTACGGACCTTGATTGACTCAGGTGCAGCCACTAGTGCTGTTAAACTTTCTTACAATCGAGAATTGAACTTAAATGTCAATCCTGTGGAAGCATATCTCATAGGATTGGGAGGTGTGGAAACCCCTTGCATGGGCGAGGTGGAACTTCCCCTCTACATTCAAGATGTTTTAATGACAGTTAAAGTGCTAGTGTGTCAAGATGAGGATCTCACTGAACCTCTTGTCTTGGGTCAAGAATGGATCTATGATCATGCAGTCAACCTAAACCTAAGAAGTGGACTTCTTCAGGTCTGGGTAAATCAGCACCACATTACACTTGAATTAGAGAATGAAGCACTCAAGGAACTAGGAAAGGCACAAACTCCTGGTCCCTCTAGGGGTACACATGAAGATGACGATGCTATTCTTGTCCAAAACTATGTGGTGCAGACGGATGGTTGTCTCAACAAAGAAGTCAATGATGCGATGGAACTCCCTTCTTTTCCAAAGGCCATCGGGATGCAACAACCAGAGGCAGATCAAAGGCAGAAGAAGCTCATGGCCTATGCTCAAAGCCACAAGAAAGTACGAAGCACGGTGTCTCAACCACCAAAACAAGTGTGGATGCGGAAAGGCGAGCATCATGGCACGGTCAAGTCACAACCAATGGCTCAACTTCATATTAGTGATCAATTACAGGACACTAGTAAGAAGTGTTTCAAAAATTCTCATAGAAAAGTAAAGTCTATCTGGGTACCCAAGAAGTCGATGAAGGTTGACCCACAATCAAGACAAATTTGGGTGCCTAAGGCTTGCTTGCGGGCTCAAATAGCTACACACAAATCACACCATGTACATCATGGTTCACTCACTCGAACAGATAATACCCACTCTTATTCAACATGCACGATCACATATTCGCCCATGAGCACAAGCAGAATCACTTGTAAATGGGTCCCTAAAAAGCCTCATTTCCAAGCAGACACTCTTATGAAGCCCTCCAAAGTCTCCACAAAATCAAAACCAAAAGTCATCCACTGTGTTTGGCTACCTAAAGCTTGTAATAAGCCCCCTCATCCCCATTTGTAAATTCAAACCAACTAGCACACCTATGGATGTAAATCATAAGCTATATATGGATGATACCATGCCTCATGTAGATGCTAAGAAGTATAGGAAGCTCGTTGGAAGTCTTATTTTTTTGTGCAACACTAGACGAGATGTCTGCTATGCTCTTGGAGTGTTAAGCAGATTTTCCAGCAAACCTAAGGAGAGTCATTGGAATGTTGGAATGCAAATTCTAAGGTACAATGCAGGAACCTTGGATTTCAGTATTCTTTATACAAGAGATGATACACTACAAGGATATTATGATTCAAATTGGGCCGGGGATTGTGATTCTAGACAATCAATTTCTGGATATTGTTTCTCACCTATGGATGTAAATCATAAGCTATATATGGATGATACCATGCCTCATGTAGATGCTAAGAAGTATAGGAAGCTCGTTGGAAGTCTTATTTTTTTGTGCAACACTAGACGAGATGTCTGCTATGCTCTTGGAGTGTTAAGCAGATTTTCCATCAAACCTAAGGAGAGTCATTGGAATGTTGGAATGCAAATTCTAAGGTACAATGCAGGAACCTTGGATTTCAGTATTCTTTATACCACAGGTGATACACTACAAGGATATTATGATTCAAATTGGGCTGGGGATTGTGATTCTAGACAATCAATTTCTGGATATTGTTTCTCACCAACTAGGAATATTTTCTTGGGTAAATAGGAAACAACCAACTCTCGCACTCTCCTCCACTGAAGCAGAGTACACCACAATCCTTCATTTTTAGTTTTTTTCTTACATGCTAGTCTGAACTTTGATACCTTCCTTAAGTACTTTATGCATGGTATTAAACCGGTTGGGTAAGATAATAGGAAACCACACGGAGTGTTTTCGTTTGATTCCTATTAGCTATTTCCATTCTTTTGTTATAGTATAGTATCTGTTAACTTATTTGATGAGTGCCAAAATGAGACGACCAACTTTGATCTCTTTAGTAGAATTCATCCATGTAGGATAGAAGGGAGTGGCTATTATGTCATCTCAGTCATGGATAATTCTCGAGGATGCATTGACGAAAATGAACATCGAATCATAAAAAACATTTAATATGTTGCTGAAAGAGAATTACTTAGGATATTTCTTTTTTAAAAATCAAACTTTTAAATGTTTTTTGAAAACCCTTTAAATTAGCGTTGGATTAACTGCCAACGAACTCTTCATTTTGATTGAGTGAACCATCATGGCACGCCATATCTTGCGCTGGGAATGTCAATGAAGATAATGAGGTATCCACTCACAACATTAAGATGCGTGTTAGCTACCTCCCAACCACATGCTTCTATCAACCCATATACTCCCTATCTCTATCTAGATGGAGCACTATTTGTCTTAGGCTAATTTACCAGTTAAATTGCCTTACCAACTCTAGCGTTTTGGGATTGGTTACAATCTAGCTACCATAATACTTTGATTTCTATCGCTAATGGTATAGTTATCGGATCAATCTTACTTTACAATATACTTCTTCATATGGTTAATCAGCATTAATAGTTTCTTAGTTCAACAATGGTTGTGATTACTATGCTAAAGTACAGTACGATGGAATATACATTACTAACTCCACATAAATTCAACAGACAGGAATGAACATTGTACAATGAACACACTATTTTCTTGTTTACAAACTTATTGTAATAGCAAAAGACCAAGTACACTAGTATGAACATCAAGAAAAGTTACTACAATCAAAGAGATACAAAGGGTAAGTGTAATGTACTATAAGAGATTTGAACTCAGAGCCTCTTGGTTAGGAGTGTGATCAGTTAACCACTTGCCCCAAAAGCCATGGTTGATGATTACTTCCTAATCCTCCTTCTTAGCATGTAGTTCAACCATCTCATATCCCTCAAGGGTGTGCTTCAACCATCTCCTACCTAAAACTTTATTACGTTTTTCCCCCCTTGGCTCATCATTGTCCTCAATGATCTCTTCTTTGTATCCCTCTAGCCTCGGTGATCAGCTCTTGAAATCGTTAGGTACCCTTGAGTTGATGTCCTCAACCTCACATAATTTCTTGAACCTTATTTGCAACCTTGGTATCTTGAACCCTTACTCTCTACATTGGCGTCTTGAACTTCTCAACCATGTTGAGTATCCTAAACCCTCAATCAAGTGTCACCCATGGTTTCTAAATTACTTCACACTTTCAAGCTAGCTGAGTAAATTTGGAAAGTTAGTTTGAAGAGATTTCAAATGGTCTCATAGGTCTTAATCTGAGCTATGTATTCAGAGATACACTAGTGTCACCTTTCTAGTTCCTACCCTTTCACATGATAGTGTCACGAAAAATTCCAATTTTTGTCATATCCCCATCACCCACATCATTTCACTTGTGTGAGAGAGAGAGAGCTTGTGTGATCTATGCTTTTGTGTATTCTTGCGAGTTTTCTGCAAAGATTGAGACTAGCAATAGCTCTTGCAACATCATCAGGTAAGAGAGACATCTACATGTAGACCGATATGATGACCTCTATCTATCATGATAGATAGAAAAGTTTGGTATTTTGCATTTTAATCTTAGGAAGGATAGACTGCATCATAAGAGCACTCCAAATCACAAGAAACTAAAGGAAAATTTTCATTTTTTCCATCTATCACAATAGACACTATCGTAATAGACATGAATGTTGGTGCATTTTACCCAAGCCTACATGCTTGATATATTTGATATCATCCTCATTTGTAAGTCACATGAGTAGTCATGTGAACACCTCTTGTAAAAGAGTTCATTTTTATCTCTTGTAATTGAAAAAAGAAAAAGGAAAAGGATGGCTTACCTCATGCATGATGTAAAAGCAATTCCGTGGCTCTAACTACCAAAACCCACGACTTTTTGAGCTGAGGGAATATCTCCTAACTTTGGGGATCACTTTTAGGTGGAGCCATTCGAATTCGAATTCAAAACTCCCTCCAAGAATAGCTATAAAAGGAGCAAGAAGGAAGAGGTGATTAGCAAGCCTTGTACGTGACCACTTCATGTCATTTTGTAGAGATTGAAGAGCTTACTCCATAGCTCTATCATTCTACTCCCATTGTGCAAAGATTCATTGCCAATATGTTTGTAATCATATGTGAATCTATACATTTATTATCATCTACTCCTCTGTTTTGTTCTCTGCTATACTCACTCAGAGCAGTACCTTCAGAAGGTTATATCTCGAGTTCTACGGATCATTTTTCAGTGATTTAAGATGCGTTGGATAGCTCTTACTGTCTAGGTTTTGCATATCAATTTTCAAGGTCATTGAAATGTGGCTTTACTTTCTGATTTGGAAGATCCTCATAACAAGCATGAAGTGTAGACATGAGATGACACAAAGCACTCAGTGGAGAAGATAGGTAATGTGAAGACATCAGATGGGAATATGAACCTCTTAAGCAAAGTCTTGTATGTCCCTACAATTACCAAAAATTTAATAAGTGTTGGACAGATTGTTGAAAAAGGATTGCAGGTTAGATTCAACCGATTTGGAGCATATGTTGAAGACCCAAGGCAAGGCTTTCGAAGGATTGCCAAAGGAGAAAAGACAGGAAGGCTTTTCACTTTTGAAGTGGAAGATACAAAGAACATAGCTTTGTTTAGCTATGGATCTCAAACTCTAACAGAGTTGGAGATATGGCACAAAAGGCTTGCTCACATTGGTGAGAGGACACTCAAACAGATTTGCAGGGACCAAAGTGTACTTGGTTTGCCTAATATCACAAGGCAACACATGATTTATAAGTGTGAAGCTTGTCAACTTGGCAAGGCTCATAGACAACCTTTCAATAAGAAAGGATATATGTATCAAAATCCTTTGGATCTAGTGCACACGGATGTGTGGGGTCCAAGTAAGGAGCCATCTATATCAGGCTCAAGATATTATGTGTCTTTCATAGATGATTGTAGCAGGTGGACCATTCTGTTTTTCATGAAGCACAAGGATGAAGTGTTTAATTGCTTTAAGAAGTATATTGCTCTTGTTGAAAACCAGACAGGTAGGACTTTGAAACGACTCAGATCAGATGGTGGAGGAGAATACTTCTCTTTTGAATCTGATGCCTTCTTGCATGAAAGAGGCATTAAAAGGGAAGTCACTACAAGGTATACACCCGAACTCAATGGTGTAGCAGAAAGGAGGAACATAGCTATTGTCGAAGCTGCAAGGTCCATGCTCAACGAAAAGGGATTGCCGAACTACCTATGGGCAGAGGCTGTGTCAACAGCCACATATCTCATAAATAGACTTCCATCTAAGTCACTAGATGGAACCACTCCATATGAAGTATGGAATGGAAGAAGACCTAGTCTAGAGCATTGTAAAATCTTTGGATGCTTAGCCTATGCTCACATTCCTTCTCAAGTAAGAGGGAAATTGGATCCCAAGGCAGAGAAGTGTGTATTCATTGGTTATGATCAAAACCAAAAAGGATATAGATTGTACAATCCAACCAATAAAGGATTTTGTGTGAGTAGAGATGTGTCACTCTAGCACAATGGTGAGTACCAATGTGAGAAGATCCACCTCATAATTGTCAATCCGTGGAGACGTGAGGACTAGTATGAAGACTATGAGCAAGTGAAGGCACAAGTGTGTGAGTGAGAAGCACACAAGCATGCAAACACATACACACACACGCACACACAAGGCAAGAACAAGGAGAGGAACAATGGAGTTCTTTGCATTAGTCAAAAAGTCTCTTGCATAAGCTCAATTCACAAACAATCTAACCTCTAAAATGAGCTCTCTAGCTCTTTTTATAGTTTTTTAACTAGCTTTGGTCTTGTCCAAACCTAGTGTCCAGCCTAGTTAAAAATTAGGTTCTAGAGCCTATTTGAGGGCTCAAACGAAGTCTAAAAATTATGAAAATTGATATGTAGCTAATTCTAATACTCCTCAAGCTCGAGGACTCCTCGGCTTGAACAAAATGGAGTCTATTCTACCAAAAACGGAATTTACAATGTTTGTGTAGTGATTAAAATCACTTGAGTTGTAAATGGTCCATGGAAAAAATGATTAGGCCTTGTTGCCGTATTGTGCATGACTGCTCCGTTGAGCTAGTATACTCTTCGTCTGACTTGTATGCCAACACTCCCCCCTTCCTAGCATCTGTCGCCCCTGATAGACCTCTGTTCTATCGGGTGGTCGATATAGTATTGGATGACATTGGTGGCAAGTTCGTGTTCTCCTATCCTTAAGCCTCTTGCTAGATCAGCTTCCAATGCATCCCAATTTATTGCACCGGGGACCTCTGGTTGCGGTGTGGTGTAGTACTCAGAGTACATGGCTTGTTCACAAGCAAAGAGATGGAGCAGGTGTGTTGGCTTCGGTGCGAAGACCTCCGAGTGATACTCCTAGAAACCTGATCTGAACATTTCTTCGAATGTCTGTTTGTAGCATGTGGGAAGATACTTTATCCGTGCATGCCAGGCATAAGCTACTCGAATGCTAGGGGTGGTGCTCATGTCGTACACCAAATCATAATTGCCATTGGTAAACCCCGGTAGACGTACCTGTGGTGCGGCTGCATTTCTAAAGGTTTTCAGGACTACCTGCATCATATCTAAAATCTTAAGCATCATTTGAGCTGCCACATCTGGCATGGGCTTCAATCGTGGCATCCAATGTCGAATTGTTCCCATCATGTATGCTACTGACGGTGGTCCCTGTGGTGGCGCAATGTATGGATAATTGAGCCATTCCTTGCATTGTGCATTATTCTGGACCTTTATGTTGAATGCTTTCCATGAGCGGCGTCGTGGAACAGGGCCATAACATGGGTTATAGAGGAGATGTAATGGCGCATTGTTCCAGGTGCGGAGCATTTCAGGATAGGTTTCAAGAAGTTTCTGCCGCCATGTTGGTTGACGGATCTTGCCTTTTTGCACCTCTAGGGGAAGGTCTTCGGGTTGAAATTGGGTTGCGAAGGACGGTATCTTCCCTGTGACTCTCTGTATTTCTGCATTATAATCAGCCAGAATAATATAGTAAGGCCTATATTGGAGTTCAGATGAGAGGATAAGGCGTCTCGATGACAGGTTCTTGAAGTAATCAGATTGCAGCACAGTTTCCTCTATTACCCTCATGGCCTGATTTTGCACTACTGTGCGCTCTTCATGAGAACTCCCGATCTCCTCCACTTGTCGTAGCCATGGGGGCCGTGGTGCTTCGAATGTGTCCTGAGCTTCTTCTGTTTGTTGACCTCCTGGGAAGGGTTGTGGGTCGTATTCTTCTTCAAATGTTTGTTCCACAGGAATTTGTACTATGTCTTCGTCGGTGGGAGCTTCTGGAGGGGAAGGTGGCCTTTCATATTGTAGCAAGCGTGCTTGCAATTTGGTGACCTGTTTCTGGAGATCTTTTAAGGCCTCTGAGTCTGTGAGAAGTGAAGCCGTAGAGGAGGTGGTTTGAGAGGCAGCTGTTGTTTCTTTTTGGTGTGTCTGCTTCAGATGACCCAGTTCCTCTGATAGCTGGTCATGTGCTTCAAGAAGCATGGCATAGTCTTCCAATATGATCTTGATATTTTCGGGGGTCACTGCTTGAAACTTTGATGGGCTGATGGGTGCCCGTGGTGTGCTTTCAATGGCTGCTTCTAAGTTCTCTTGGTTCTGTTGCTGTAGGCGTCGATTCTCCTCGTGAGCATCTGCAAGGTGTCTTCTAAGAAGTGCCATATTTCGTTGAAGTCTTGAATTGCGTTCTAGTTGTGTTTTTAGATGGCCTTCCACCACTTGTATTGCTTCTTGGTCTGTATTTTGCAACTGTACTTCCAATACACTATGAGCCTCTTGTAAAGTTTGGAATTGTGTAAGGAGGGGGGCATTCTCCTCTTCTACTGCAGCAAGACGATTTTGTAGCACCTCGGAGTGCTCTTGCAGTCGTGCTTTATGTTGCTGGAGCTGATTGTACTCTATCCTTAACTGTGATATACATGTGAGCATGGTGTCCAATGCATTTCCTATGGATGATGGTGTGGTTTGTACAGTGGAGGATGCACGGGAAGGGGATTGGGGAAGGGGAAGAGTGAATGATGTGTCTAATGGAGATGTGTGTGTCGGTGAAATTGGTGGGGGGGGGATGGGAGAAGGTGGAAGTGTGGGGGGTGGGGGAGGTGCCG
This sequence comes from Ceratopteris richardii, assembly GCA_020310875.1. Lineage (NCBI taxonomy): Eukaryota > Viridiplantae > Streptophyta > Polypodiopsida > Polypodiales > Pteridaceae > Ceratopteris > Ceratopteris richardii. The sequence goes on from CM035439.1 coordinate 149,326,012, forward strand.
TGGGTGGTGAAATGTCCATACTTTCAGGAGTGGGTGCGAGTGTGGGGTCTACCATGTACATTGGAATGGTAGGTGGTGTGTGTGTGAAAGTGGTGAATAGATGAGAAGTGGGGTGGGGAGTTGAAAATAAAGGGAATGGTTGAGACCTTGGTTGAAAACTTCTAGCAAGGAAGTTATGGAGGGATTGGAGAAGTGGAGAGATGGTGGTTGGGGGTTGAGGTCGTAGAGGCGGGGAGGGCATGAAAGGTGGTGTGGTAGTAGGGAAACCCATGAATATGGATCTAGAGTCAGGATGACCTATGGCTGAGGGCATGGGGGATGGTTGTCCTAGGGCAGGCTCTATGAGCGATTCGGTGGATTGTGTAGTGATTGTGGTTGCTTCATAGATTGGGTTTTCGAAGGTGGAGAAAAGGGTTGAACTAGAGGTGGGAGTACGGAAGATGAAGGTTTGTTCGGTGGGTTGAGTGGTCGAGGTGAGCTCCACGGCTTCTGTTCTAGGAGGCGACGGTGGGGGTGTGGGTGGTAGTGGCTCGGTTGATTCAGCATGGGTGACTGGGTGCTCTCGGCTAGCGGTTTCTGCTGCTTGGGAGGTTGTGTCCATGGGTTCGGATGTCATAACCGGACCTTCTGCCGTTGTAATGGGGATCTGGATGTTTTTACCTGACCGTGGTCATGTTTGGAATCTTCGTGGATCATATTGAACTGGAGACCTCCTAATGGCGGTCCGAACAGCTTCTACTACCCCATATGTTTCTGCCATTAATAAGAGACCTTCACTATATTCTGAGTCAACTCCTGCTTCTTCCAAAAGCTGAGTCATGAGTACTCTACTACTCTGTTCGGTGAGCAGTTGTTGCGAGCGCACGCGTTCCATGATCTGATACAGCCTTCGGAGTTCTGCTGTATAAGCTGGGGCTTCAGTGGTCTCCTCTTCGTATGCTCCTTCTTCTTCTAGGCCTCCTTGTTGTTGACCTTGCTGATCGTCACTCCAATGTACATGGCGACCGTCTGTGGATTTTCTTCTTCTTTGTGAAGATGTGCCTTGTTCTTCGGTCTCTGAATAAAACTCTACATCAGAGAGTTGTGTACTTTGTAAGAATGCTTCGAAGTCCTGGGGATCCATTCCTTCAGCATCTCCAGTTATAGCAAATTCAAATTCAGGTGGAGCCGAAGGAGCCAAAGGGGCAGCTTGTGTTGTAGTTTCAGATCCAGACCTGGGTATTCTAATGGTAAAAGGAGGTACAGTGGCCTCCCCTCGTGGCAATACTTCAGGAGTAGTCAGAACTTCATGTGTCTGGACGCAAGGGATCGAACCCCTCATGCGCTTGGATTGATGTGTGGACGTCTTGAGCTTCTTAAACATTTGTAATTGTGCCCAAGTTAAGGCTCGTTCAATGGGTACATCGTATGCTAAGCACCTGTAGATGATGCGCGTGATTGCACAACACCCATTCACCACTAGCTTCCTATGTGCTCTTTTATTTGCTTCATATAACTGCTCTATAATCCATACAGGAAGCTTAATTGGTAACGCACCTGTCTCCGCTAAGTAAAGAGCGAACCAAATTCTTTTGTGCGGTTGTGTGAAGCGGTCTTGACCGGGGAAAGCAAAATGTTGCATGCACATACGGAGAGGGATGGACACGTTTGGTGTGAGTGCTGCCATGTCTTTAAGCTTCAGTAGTTTCCTATCCTTCATGTTAGTAGGAACTAGAGCATCCTTCTCAGAAGGTACATGTGTGCCGTGCATATTCAAAGCAGAGCTCACCAACTCCAAGGTAAGTTCAAACCTCTTTAACTCGTTGTTGCCCAGCAAGGAAGGAAGAACAAATGATCCTGGTTTGTCCTTTTCTTCATTCACCTGTAGTGTTGAGACCAGGTAGTAGCATCGGAGGAGGTCTGGTTTGGGTAATGGTGCCTCGAAGTACTCAGCTAGCCCTGCACGTTGCCATATGGTCTGAAGATCCTGCGTGTTCTGTAGAGTCTCAAACTCCTTGGAGAAGAATTGGAATCTGACCCAAGATCTATCATACTCGCACTTAGACTCCCATATATACTTGGCCTCTCCTAATGGGCCTGGCATGCCATCGAACCAATGAGAATTTGGCATGGACCTTTTCTGTGATCCCTGTGGGTGGATCCGGTACCGGAATCTGTTGAAGGTGTAGCAGCTCCACCGGTCGTTCAGTTGGTGGCACGTCAACAGGTAGACTATCCACATCAATTCCGGCAGTAGTTATTCCTATCTGTGAGCTCGGACCTGTTGCTTCTGCCATGAGAGTGCTTGTAGTTGCTGATGCTTATCTGCTAGAAGAAGAGAGAGGCGCATTAGCATTGCATTGGAAATAGGATGTTATGGTGTTCCCTCCACAATACCAACATGACATTCCGAGTGGTTAGAGGTTAGTGGGTGAAGTGTTCGTGGTGTGTGTACATGTGGGTTAGTAGGTTAGGGTTCACTCTAGATGCATACTTTGGTTGTGCAATGTTCTCAGAATGCACCTACCTCAGAGGGGAAGGATTTACAAAGGTGGGTCAGGGGGTTTGACATGGGTTTTAGGTCTCCAAACTTTGATGCTAGAATCATTGATTTTATTGGCGATGATGTGTGAAGGTTTGCGTACTGGAGTGTGTTGGGTTTGGGACCTTTTGGGTACCCATTTCCAAACATTCCGAGGCGTGACCGAGAATGTGGGGGTGTGGAATGTAGATGTTTGCCTTTGGACGAGAGCCAATAGGACTCGTGAGTGTTGGTTTGATCTAGTGATTGGAGGTGAAGTTATTTGAGCTAGTAAGCAGGTCTTGGGCACCCATATTTGTCTAGCCTTTGGGATAGCCTTCATTGACTACTTTGGAACCCAAATAGACATGGCTTGTCTAGATTGATGCTTAGGGTACTCCTTCGCTGTAGTCCTCGATACTGTAGCTTGCTTGATACTTCTTTGGAATCCTGTCTCCAAAGCTGAGGCTTGTTCACCTTTGCGTATCCAGATCTACTTCATGCCATCGGGTATTCTGTATTGTACTGGTTGGTGTGCATTCTTCTTGGTTCTCGGGCTCCTCTGTATCTTGTATTTTCCGGCTTGCTTTCCTTGAATTCTCTTTGGAAAAGAAGGGAGCTCCTTGTTGACTTCTGTACCTTCGTCATGAGTGGCAATCCTTTGCACCATAGAACTTCGATCAAGAGTAGCATGGTTCATTTCAGGTGGACTCCTGGAAGGACCAGGATTCGGTGCCTCTTCTAGTGGCCTATGTGCTTGATTTTCTAATTCAATCGTTATGTGATTTTGGCTTACCCATGCCTGAAGAAGTCCACTTCTTAGGTTGAGGCTCACTGCCTGATCATAGATCCAGTCTTGGCCCAGGACAAGAGGTTCAGTAAGATCCTTGTCTTCACACACTAGCACTTTGACTGCCATTAGCACCTCTTGAATGTAGAGGGGAAGTTCCACCTCGCCAATGCAAGGGGTTTCCACACCTCCCAATCCTATGAGATATGCCTCTATAGGATTGATTTGTAATTGAAGCTCTTGGCAGTAAGAAAGTCGAACTGCACTAGTGGCGGCCCTTGAGTCAATTAAAGCTCTCACTGTCCTTACACTTTCTCCTTGTCCTACTTCTAGGGTTACAAAAGGCCGTCGGTCAATTATTCTATGGGAATGTTTACTTGAATCTTCGCACATGGCCATGGGATAGCCTAGAGATTCCTGAGTGTCAGGCATAGGCGGATCTCTGCCTTGTCTCCTCAATTTCATTCGTCGGATGCGTTCTAAAGCTTCTGCCTGTGCTTCTTCTCGAATTCGTTTATCTTCTTCTTTACGTTTCTTGGTAGTGCTGAGTCGATTTAGCATTTCTTCAGTCAGGGGTTCTTGATATAACTTGACTCTGCATCCACTTATGTAACTTGGTAGAATATCACCCTCTAGAGTGGCTAGTTGAACTGCTCCACTTGTGGAGATCCTATTGATAATCATTGGCCCATAACCTCTCTTTTCTAACTTCCGTGCATGTTGCTTCAAGGTGTAGACTAGGACTAGGTCTCCTGCTTTCAAGCCCTTATCCTTCACGTGTGCATCGAAATATGCCTTTTGCCTCTTCTTGGCTGCATAAATTCCTGCTGCAGCCCTCAATCGAGTTTCACCTAATCGTTCAAGATCGAAGATTCTAGAGGACAACTCATGGCCTGTCCAATCATGCTCTTGTGCTACTTTCAAGGTTGGTATCAAAAAATCCAATGGTAGCACTGCATTCTGGCCGAAAACCATCTGAAAGGGCGTGGCTTGGAGAACCGTTTTATAGGCAACTCTGTATGCCCAAACAGCATGGTGTAGCTGTTTGTCCCAATCAGAGCGTTTGTTATTCACTAATTTCGTCAGTACATTGCATAAGATCTTATTTGTACTCTCAGCCTGGCCATTAGCTTGGGGGTGATAGGGGGCAGACTTCTTATGTACTACCAAGAACTCTTGAAGGAGATTTTCAATGACTTCGTTCAAGAAGTGAGTCCCTCTATCACTTACTAGCTCTATGGGTAGCCCGTATCGAGTGAACACATTCTCAAATAAGAATTTAGCGGTTGTTTGGGCATCATTCTTTGTTGTGGCTTTTACTTCTACCCACTTGGTTAGATAATCCGTGGCCACAATGATATACTCAACATGTGAACCCTTAGCTGGGGGATTAATAGGACCAACAAAGTCTATTCCCCACTTAGAAAATGCACGTCCACCCATCATAGGTTTCAGAGGCATCTCATCCTTGCGTATAGGATACTGAGTTCTCTGACAAACATCACACCGTTTCACATAGGTATGTGCATCCATGTGAAGGGTCGGCCACCAGAAGCCCGCAATTAGTATTGCGTTGATCACCCAATCTGGTCCAAAGTGTCCTCCTGCTACACCTTGGTGAGCAGTTTCCAAGATCTTGAGATATTCACTCTCATGGACACATAGTCTCAGGTAACCATCTTTACCACGCTTGTATAGATTATCACCAATGATTGAGTAATCTAGGGCTTCTTGTTCGAGACTTCTTTGTCTCGTCAGTGTCATATCTAGAGGGAATGTTTTCGTCCTCAAGAAGGCTACTAATGGTTCACTCCAATCTGGCACTATGGACACTTGGTAAAGAGTGGCATGTTCCATAGGTGGTTTAGTGCAACAGATTGGGCATTCTTTACACATCTTATGTACATCAGCTTCCATAGTAGGCCAATGCACTCCGAGTCTCCTTAGTGTCTGTAGGGTTCGTTGTTTTGAGTAGTGTTGCTCTAATGCACCTACGTGTGCCAACTGCAACCATTTTGCGTACTCGTCCTCTTCCACACAGCAAGCCAATATCCCTTGATCTGTCTGTTTGTACATATTTCCTGCCATGATATGGTACTTCTGGGCTTTTACTACCTCTATCTTGAGTGTTTATGATTGGGTGATTAGGACCGTATGTCAATACTGGCACTAATGGCTTAGCCCACTGAGGTACAACTTCCAAATTAAACAAGTAAGCGTCAGGAAGGTCATCTGATACTCCTTGTGGGGCTTCTCCCGATGTGAGCCTAGAGAGATGATCTGCTCTCAAATGAGTCTTGCCTTTTCTCACCACTACCTCAAAATCATATTCCATTAGTAAGAGGAACCATCTCACCAATCTACCTGTGTTGCATGGCTTGTTCACCAAGTAAAGTAGAGCTTGATGATCTGTAAAAAATTTAAACTTATTTGCAAGCAAGTAATGTCTAAACTTTTTAACCACATACACCATGCCCAATCCCTCTCGTTCGGTAGTGGTATAGTTTCGCTCAGTTGCGTTTAACTGTCTACTCGCATAGGCAATTGGAAGATCCATATTACCTTCACCAGTGGGTTGTGCAAGCACACATCCAATGGCATAATTGGACGCATCCACATGCACATGGAAGGGTTTATTCCAATCTGGTGTAGTCAAGATTGGTGCTGAGCATAATCGCCGTTTGAGCTCATTGAAAGAGTTCTCACATTCCTCAGTCCACTCAAAGTTTGTCAGAAGCCCGTACAGAGGCTTTGCTATGATGGCATACATGTGTATAAATCTTCGGTAATAACCAAAATGCCCCATGAAAGCTTGTACTTCCTTGAAATTCTTTGGCCTAGGTAATTCGGCTATAGCTCTTACTTTCTCTTCATCAGTAGATATGCCATTCTTTGACACTATGTGTCCTAGAATTTTACCCTGCCTGACCATGAAAACACACTTTTCTGGGTTCAGGCAGACTTGATACTCTCTACACTTGTCAAAGATTTGCCTGAGTTCAGGTATATGTGTTTGTCTAATGTCTGTGCTCATCCACATAGAATTCTAAGTTCTTCCTCAGGAACTCTTTAAATACATGGCACATCAGTCTCTGAAAGGTTGCAGGAGCATTGGTAAGCCCAAATGGCATTACTCTAAAGGCAAATATGCCCCATTCAGTGGCAAAAGCCGTCTTATGCTGATCTTCTGGTGCAATGGCTACTTGATTGTAACCCGAGAACCCATCTAGGAAGCTGTACAATTCCTTGCCGGCTACCCTTTCTAATAAATGCTCGGTGATAGGAAGCGGATAACTATCCCTGATAGTGGCTGCGTTAACCTTCTTCAAGTTAATGCATACACGTAGTTTACCATTCTTTTTGGGCACCACTACAATGGGGGACACCCATTCAGTGTGCTCAATTTCATAGATAAATCCAGCTTCAACCAAGCGGTCTATTTCTTCTTTGATCTTGGTAGCATAGTTGTCATTGTATGTGTATGGCTTTTGTTTAGAAGGTCTGGCCTCTGTGGTCATGGGAATCGTATGGGCGCATATGTCAGGGTCTACACCTTTCAAATCTTTGTAGCTCCAAGCGAATACATCTCTGTACTCTCTTAGCAAAGCTATCAGCTCATGCTCCTCTTCCTCAGTGAGGTCATGTCCTATGTAAGTGCACCTCTCTTCTCCTTCTTCTATGGCTACCACTACTTTCTTGGTGGTTTCTTTGTTATCATAGGCCTCTCCTGCTTGTGCATCGCATCTTGACATTCTTACCATGACTCTCCTATCTTCTATTGCATACTTCTTGAAATTTTCAGGGACCTCAAACAGGGATTCTTCCTCCTCTGGTGCGGCTTCTCTCTTCTTCCTTTTCTTTCCTTCACTCTTAGTGGTCACTCGTGTGGTTAATCTCACATGATTAGTGAGCTCTTCATGTCTCTGAGGGTAAACTTCTACTTCACAGAAATATTCTTCGTCTGATGCAAAGGGTGGATCCATGATGATTGACTCAAGATCGGAGTCACTTGCATCTTCAAATGCATCAGGGCTAGGTTCGTATACTTCTAAAACTGCATCTCCCATGATTGGCTCTATGGAGAAGACAGAAATGTCATAGCCATCCTCATCACAGTGGGGTGTCCATTGCTCTTCATTGATGGCTACATCCATAGTTGCTAGAATTTCTGCCCAGCCGTGAGGCTCAAACTCTTCGTCAGGAAAAACTACAGGTGCATAGGCTGGGTCTTGAATTGATCTATGGGTTTCTTTTGCACCTACTTCTCTGGCTTTCTCTCTATTCTCTTCTTCTACTGCTACCTTACACATCCATAAGTGAGTGTCTTCATGCACCCATGAGGATCCTGATCCTATGGAATGCACCGATTCCGTATCATCTTGGGTTCTATGGATGGGGTTCCATTGGATAGGAGGGACGTCTCTATGAGAGAAATCTTTGAGATTCACTTTGGTAGTGACTCCCAAGTGTTGCAAATACAAAGAAATGGTCCCCCAATCTTGTACCACTTGCAACTGCCTCAAGAAGGGTCTTCCCAAAATCATCTCATAGGCTTGATTTTTGCTAAAGTCATAGATAGCAAATGTGTGCTCAAACTCTACACCACAAGTAGTGAGAGTTATCCCCTCTAGTAGTCCTAAGGGTCTTTCTATGTGACCGTCAGCCATCTGCAATTTCATTCTCGTCGGCCTGAGTGCTGGCTTGCCCCAAGGTTCCCATAAGGAAGTGGTAGCAATTGCAACTCTTGCACCTGAGTCTAGAATGGCCTTGGTGGTGTATCCTTGATGGGTGATAGGAAGATATGTGTTTCCCTCTTCGCCCTCACTCATGTCTCCTATCTTATCCAAGGGTATTTCTGGCACTGTTCTCTGTGATCCTACCTGGGAATGCGGTTTTGCTACTTCGGGCACTTGATTGGCTACATGTTTCCACACTTTTGGTCTAACCTTAAGCAGCTCTTCCAAAGTGAGATTGCACTGCACCTTAGTGTTCTTCACTACCTCCGTGTTCCTAGGTATGACTGAATCTTCGTTTCTTACCATGATTGTGGGTGCTCTCATACAAGTGGACTTTGCTTCCCATGGGCCTGTGAAATGTGGTAACTCTTGCAAAGAATTAGACTCAAAGTCTAATCTTTCCTGAGATTGGGTGCTCTCCTGCTCCTCATAAATGGATGGGATGTCTTGTGGGAATTGGTCGTGTGCATCATCCACAAGTTCAATAGGAGGAGGGACTTCACTTTCTTTAGCCCATTTGTCTTCTTGAATCTCTCGTAGGAATTCGGGTGTGAACCGATTCATAGAAGATGATGTGTCTGGCTCCGTAGAGTTAGGCACATAGGCTTCCTGGGGAGGAATGCTTATTCTATCACTTGCCTTCTCCTTAGCCTGGGAGTTGGCTCCTTTTCCAGACTTTGCAATTAACATCTCCAATCTGTCTAACAGACCCTCAAAATGCAATGGTGTTCTAGTGGAGCTAGAGCAAGTGAAAAGGCGACTGGTCTCAAACATGGCTTGAGCCAATTCCACCATCTTGGCACACAACTTAGTTCGTTCAAGCTCTAGGTCAGCCCTAGGGTAACATTTCTCATGATCTGTTACATTGGGCCCTTCTTGGATTCTGGCCTGATATGCTTTAAGCATCATGTCTAGATCTTCAGGAGTGGGATCTGCCAAGACTGATCCTACTCGGGGTGGTGGTTGGGTTACGTGTGGTGGATTGGTGGGTGGAGGAATGGAGGGTGAAGGGGATGGTAGTGGCGGGGATGTGTGAGAGTGTGTTTGAGATGTGATTTCTATGATTTTGGCTTTGGTTTCTCGTAGGCTTTCCTCAAGTTTTCTCATCTTTCTTGCCCATTGCCTTTTCATACGTTCACGACTATCTCTCCAAGCTCTTGTCCTCTTCTTATTCTGGCTCTCATTCTCGCTAACCTCCGCATTCTTTTCCTGGCCTAAGTCTTGGTTTTGCTTAAGTGCATGAGCTCTCGTGATGACTTGTACTGGAGCCATGGAAGTCACACTTCCCGTGGAGTCCACCACTAGCCCAATGACATTGATAGGAGCAATTTTTGGCATATTGGCAGGATTCTTGGGACACTCTCGTAACAAATGCTCCTTTCCACAATCCGGACCAAAGCCTTGAATTGTTACGGATTGGGTTTGTGTAGGTGCAGGTAGAGGGCAATCACGAATGAGGTGATCTCCTTGACAGCGATAGCATGTCCCTCTAGGAAATGGAGGTCTCATCGGCCTAGGTTGGGATCTCGAGTTGGGGTTGGCATACATGACGTTTGCGTATTCTGGCTCTCCACTAGATTCACTCGGTTCTTCATAATAATATGACTCACTATGCTCCGGTGATTGCATGTAGTAGGCATGGGGGCTCTCAACATGGGTGGAGTCAAAACTATGATCACTTGGATCACTTTCTGAAAGCGAGGATGTTACTGGCACTAAAGCTCTATTTAGGTTTTCTTCTACAGCTACATACTTTACTGGAATCACATTGGTGGGGGCAGGAGGTTGCTGCGCTAGGACTGGTTGCGGTCTTTGTTGCCCTTGATAGGGTGGTTGATAGATTTGCTGGGGCCTAGCATATTCTTGTTGCGGGTACTGATTAGGGTACTTTCCTTGTTGTGGATATGGCTGAGAATAATTTTGTCTAACAGCTTGTTTGTTATATGGACAGTCTTGTGCTGTGTGATTGGTGTACCTCCTTTCTATGGTGCAGTACTGGTTGTTAGGGTTCACTTGGGGTTGAGCCATGATGGGGCACACATTAGCCATATGGTCTCCTCCACAGGTATAGCATCGTTTTCTTGGGGCAAATCTAGGAATTTGCCTGCTAGAGACACCTAATTTCAGAGCTACCTTTTCTGCTAGATCCTCAATTGATGTGGATTGTGAGGAAATGAGGCTACTAGCGCTATCTGAGTCTTTATAGATTTTTGAGAGCTCTAATTCCTCCCCTAGATTATCCTCAATGTCGATGCACATGCGTACACATTCCTCTATGGATCTAGGGTCCTTCAAGTACACATATGATCTCAGTTTGGTGCTTAACAATCCATCTAAAAATAAGGCCACTTGCTTGGCTGGAGTGGGTAACTCTGGGGCCGGGCATCTCTCTAGATATTGCCTAAATCTTCTGCCTGCGAGCCTCACTATCTCTTGAGATGTTTGTTTGAAGCTGTATATCAGGGAGGATGTGTTATGTCTTATGCCACTTTTAGAGAATTCGATAATGAATGCCTCTAGAAGTTGATCTATGCTCCTAAACTGCCTCTCGTTTAGTGGTTGAAACCATGTCAGGGCGGTGTTCCTAAGGGTTAGACCAAAGGCATTGTACTGCGTGAACAGATCTTCCACTTGTTCAGCTCTCAAGACTTGCCTAAACTCAGCTACATGATCGTAGGGGTCTCCAGTGCCATCGAAGTAGTTTTTCATGGACTTAACTAGTTGGGTCGGTCTCAAGGTTCTCGTGTGCTCTCTCGGTCTTGGCAAAGGGAAGTCATCGGCATTTCTTCGATTCCCTGGGGCTCTATGTCTCTCAGGTTCCACTCTATTTGTTTCCGTTCTCGTTCTTTCTCTTCCCCAAGAGTTGGCAAAGCTTACCTCAGGTCTCTCTCTACTCCTTTCTCTTTGAGTCCCATGAGCTTGAGATGTTCCAGCTCCTTGGTGACCATAAGACACATTGGATCGAGGTTGGGGAAAAACAAATTCTCCCTTCCAAGTGTATGTGTGTCTTCCATGCTCAGAGACCACAAAGATTCTCTTAGAAGCATCATCTAAGTAAGTCACCTTGCCTGGGCTATCAAGATCTTTGAAATCATAGATGGCAAGAGCTCCCACTTCATTAGACTTCTCAAGCTCGTACCTCCAAAAAGCCTCATCCGTTTCTTGGTTCCAGAGCAATTCTATGCTCCTATTATCCTGGGGAACTAACTCTGGAGTGATTATCCTTGTTAGGACCGATTTGCCTCGAGGGGTTTTCGGCTCCTTTCCTAAGTTCCCTTACTCTATGTCACCTAATTGAGGTTCAGAGATTATGTTGCCAAACTCATCTGTCCTTTCAGGGTGGCTGGTGACCACATACATTGTTCCTTCTTTATCTATGTATGAACCATTTTCAAACTTGACTACAGGGTGTTCTAGTCCAATGGGCTGATTCGGATTTTTAATTAGGACAACAGATCTTCGCAGACCATCCTCATAGATGCGTGCACCTAGGCGGTTGGTCTGGATGTATTCCAATTGAGTTTTGTAGGGACCTTCAGGTCTTTCTAGGTATGCCATTCCTGAGCTACCTACAGGTCTTTCCATGCTATACGACATGTCAGAGTCACTAGTTTCTGAGTCTAGAGCGTAGGGGTAATCACTCAATTGTTGGGCCCAAGATCTGGCTGTATGGTTGACGCCTCGGATGATCTAACACTTTGACGGTCTCTCCCTAGGTGTCTCCCCGATCTCAGGTTCATATGCCCTTTGTACGTTGCTGATTCTTTGGTACCAATCACTTTTTCCTTTTAAATTCCTTTGGATGTGTTTTCTTGTTTTTAATTAAGCGTCGTCAGGAGCACTTTAGTGTGTCGTACTTGATGTTCTGCGTCCGCTTAGTCTAAGTTCTTTTTCTTTAAGTTATCCCTTGACTGCAATGTAGCCTATCCTTGCACTTGAGAAATTAAAGGCTCTTCAAACTTGAGTGTTCCTATCGTACCCCTAGTCAATCAGGACAACTACTCGCACTTAGCCTATGCTAAGAATGGATTGAGGGGGTTAAGAGATGTTCCAACCTCAAGTCGCTCCTCCTGGCGATGTCTGTCTACCTAGGAAGCACGTTCCCAAGCTTGTTCGCCTTGGCACTTACTTTGCTTTCTCCAAAAGTTCCCGATGATCCTGTAAGAACCTCAAGTTTAGCTTCAATTTGATCCTTCAATTGACAGACAATTTATTTCGGACACTTTTTAATGACCCTTGTTCCCCCTTTTGTATTGCTAAAAAATTTTTCTCTAGAGCTCCCTTGGTGTACCTACCCCTCAGTGTGTCAACTTCAAAATATCATATCTGAAAATCAACGCATTATTCTTATAAAAAGCAGTTGAGGGCATGTAGTATATGCCACGAGCTTTCCGACAAGCCCTAGAGCTCAAAAAATGGATTTCGTATGAAAAAGTTATGACTGTTCAGGGTTTAGGGGGTTAAATAGACCAACAGAACCTTTCAAGGGTTTTAATGCGTTTTTCTAAGGCCTCTGTAAGTGTATGAGTATTTGAGTATGCAAATATGCCCAAAACTTAGCCTAAATTTCCAAAAAAATTACCCCTTTATTTTTTGCCGAAAATGTCTGTCTGTCGCGATAGACGGTGTCTGTCGCGATAGACGTGGTCTGTCGCGATAGATGGGTCTGTCGCGATAGACGGTGTCTGTCGCGATAGATGGGTCTGTCGCGATAGACGGTGTCTGTCGCGATTGACGGTGTCTATCGTCTGTCGTGGTTTTGGTTTGTCGCGATAGATGGGTCTGTCGCGATAGACGGTGGTTATCACGATAGATGGGTCTGTCGCGATAGACGGTATCTGTCGCGATAGACGGTGTCTATCGTCTGTCATGGTTTTGGTCTATCGCGATAGATGGGTCTGTCGCGATAGACGGTGTCTATCGCGATAGACGGTGTCTATCGTCTGCCGTGGTTTTGGTCTGTCGCGATAGACGGTGTCTGTCGCGATAGATGGGTCTGTCGCGATAGACGGTGTCTGTCGCGATAGACGGTGTCTGTCGCGATAGACGGTGTCTATTGTCTATCGTGGTTTTGGTCTGTTGCGATAGACGGTGTCTGTCGCGATAGACTGAGTCTGACGTGGATTTTGGTCTGTCGCGATAGACGGGTGTCTGTCGCGATAGACGGTCTCTATCGTGGATCTCTGTCTGTCGCGATAGACGGTGTCTGTCGCGATAGACGGTGTCTGTCGCGATAGACTGAAAAAACGCAAATTTTTGAGAAACTTCTAGTGATTTGGAGTGCTCTAATGGTGTAGGTTACCGTGCCAAACACGCATTCACAAAATATCAAGTTTTTTTGTCTGTCGCGACAGACAGAAGTCGTCGTCCCGGGACCTGTGCAGAGTCTGTCGTACCTGCGTAAGCTGCTGGAGATGATGGTACAACTAGTTCCTGCAACAAAAGCTCAAAAACACACCAAAAACAGATAGCATGCAAGCTCTCTCTCGCTCTCTCTCACAATGAAATGAGGGAAATGAGGTGGGGAGTGTAATATGACCAAAAAACTGAAATTTTTGTGGAGATGGAGATGGAGGTGGGAGATGGTGGGGATGCTGATGGTGATGATGGTGATGCGAAAGTAAGGAAAAATGAAGAAAAATAAAGAAAAGGAAGGATATTACCTATAACTCCAATGTCTCAACTCGACGTCTTACCATCACACGCTCGTCCTCGAAGCTCTCTCCCCGGCAACGGCGCCAAATTTGGTGTCACTCTAGCACAATGGTGAGTACCAACGTGAGAAGATCCACCTCATAATTGTCAATCCGTGGAGACATGAGGACTAGTATGAAGACTATGAGCAAGTGAAGGCACAAGTGTGTGAGTGAGAAGCACACAAGCATGCACACACATACACACACACGCACACACAAGGCAAGAACAAGGAGAGGAACAATGGAGTTCTTTGCATTAGCAAAAAGTCTCTTACATAAGCTCAATTCACAAACAATCTAACCTCTAAAATGAGCTCTCTAGCTCTTTTTATAGTTTTCTAACTAGCTTTGGTCTTGTCCAGACCTAGTGTGCGGCGTAGTTAAAAATTAGGTTCTAGAGCCTATTTGAGGGCTCAAACGGAGTCTAAAAATTATGAAAATTGATATGTAGCTAATTCTAATACTCCTCAAGCTCGAGGACTCCTCGGCTTGAACAAAATGGAGTCTATTCTACCAAAAACAGAATTTACAATGTTTGTGTAGTGATTAAAATCACTTGAGTTGTAAATGGTCCATGGAAAAAATGATTAGGCCTTATTGCCGTATTGTGCATGACTGCTCCGTTGTGCTAGTATGCTCTTTGTCTGACTTGTATGCCAACAAGATGTAATTTTTGATGAAAACAAATCATGGTTTGATGATGACAGGAAAGTGAAGCTTCCTTATGACTTGGATGAAGATTTTCCATCACTTCAACCAAAGGAGCCAAAGCAGATTGAAGAAAGTGATTCTGAGATTGACCTAGAAGACTTGGAAAGACTAAAGCTATGGAAGAACAAAGGAAAAGCAAAGATGCAGGATGCTACATATGGACCCGAGAGCTCACATCAACCACTTAGAAGGTCTTCAAGGGAGAAGAAGAAACCAAAGAGTTTTGGTTATGATACTTCTTTGGTCACGAAGCACTCAATCTACATTGCAAAGGATTCAACCAATGAAGAACCTACCACATTCAAAGAAGCACAAAGCAAGAAAGCTTGGAGAGATGCAATCGATGAAGAAATGGAAGCCTTGAAGGAGAATGACACCTGGGAGCTTGTACCTAACAAGCCATCTATGAAGGTAATTGGATCTCGATGGATATACAAAATCAAGCGGAATCCAGATGGAAGTATAAATAGACACAAAGCAAGGTTAGTTGCTAAAGGGTTTGCTCAAACCCATGGTATTGATTATGAGGAGACTTTCTCTCCTGTTGCAAAAATGCCTACAATTAGGGTTCTCATTAGTCTTGCTGCATCTAGAAAATGGAATCTTTATCAACTTGATGTAAAGAATGCTTTCTTGAATGGATGTATTTATGAGGAAGTGTATATGGCACAATCTCCTGGATATGAGGATGCACATCATCCTAACTATGTATGCAAACTAAAGAAAGCTTTGTATGGATTGAACCAAGCTCCAAGAGCTTGGAATTTCAGATTGGTGACTTATTTGCAGGACCAAGGATTCAAAGCTAGCAAGGCAGATACCTCTTTGTTCATAAAGAGGAATGGATTTGAAGTGATCTATTTATGTGTGTATGTTGATGAGATTATTATCACAGGCAATGATCTTGAAGGAATCAAACAGGTAAAGAGTCAAATGAAGGAGGAGTTCAAAATAAGTGACCTCGGACCACTCACTTATTTTCTTGGATTGGAGTTGATCTACACAGATTCATGTATATACATCACACAAAGGAAGTATGTCCATGACATGCTCGTCAAGTTCAAGATGGAAAATACCAAGTGTGCAGGTACACCTATGGAGCAAAATCATAAGCTTAGTGCTTATGAAGGAGAGCCAATTGAAGACATCACAAGCTATCAAAGCTTGGTTGGAAGTTTGAACTATGGAATACTCACAAGGGTGGATATATGCTATAGTGTTAGCATATTGAGTCAGTTTATGCATAAGCCGAGAAGACCACATATGGAAGCGGCCAAGAGAGTCCTCAAGTACCTAAAGGGGACCATGAATGAAGGTTTGTTCTATTCATATACTTCAGATATTGAGCTAAAGGTCTACTCAGATGCAGATTGGGCCCGATCTAAAGATGATAGAAGAAGCACATCAGGGTATATATCATTTGCAGGTTCAAAAATCATTTCTTGGTCATCGAAGAAGCAACCAACCGTGGCATTATCTTCTACTGAAGCAGAATATAGAGGTTTGGCTAATGCAACTCAAGAAATCATGTGGTTAAAGTCTTTGTACACAGATCTTGGACTTCATTCTTCAACACCTCATATTTTTGGTGACAGCACAAGCTCACTACATCTAGCAGCTAATCCGGTATACCATGCTAGAACCAAGCATATTGAAGTCCACTACCATTACGTAAGGGAGAAGCTAATGAGCAAGGATATTCAACTATCCTATGTCTCTACAGATATGCAATGTGCCGACATGTTGACTAAAGCTCTTGATGGTACAAAATTAAGTAGATTCAAGTTGATGATTGGCTTGCAGGAAATCAAGGACAATTGAAGACTTATTTGAAGGCCAAGCATGTTAGGCTTGAGGGGGAGCTATTGGTGCATTTTACCCAAGCCTATATGCTTGATATATTTGATATCATCCTCATTTGTAAGTCACATGAGTAGTCATGTGAACACCTCTTGTAAAAGAGTTCATTTTTATCTCTTGTAATTGAAAAAAGAAAAAGGAAAAGGATGGCTTACCTCATGCATGATGTAAAAGCAATTTCATGGCTCTAACTACCAAAACCCACGACTTTTTGAGCTGAGGGAATATCTCCTAACTTTGGGGATCACTTTTAGGTGGAGCCATTCGAATTCGAATTCAAAACTCCCTCCAAGAATAGCTATAAAAGGAGCAAGAAGGAAGAGGCGATTAGCAAGCCTTGTACGTGACCACTTCATGTCATTTTGTAGAGATTGAAGAGCTTACTCCATAGCTCTATCATTCTACTCCCATTGTGCAAAGATTCACTGCCAATGTGGTTGTAATCATATGTGAATCTATACATTTATTATCATCTACTCCTCTGTTTTGTTCTCTGCTATACTCACTCAGAGCAGTACCTTCAGAAGGTCATATCTCGAGTTCTACGGATTCTTTTGCAATAATTTAATGTGTGTTGGATAGCGCTTACTGTCTAAGTTCTGCATATCAATTTTCAAGGTCATTGAATTTATAGTTTTGGAGATAGCTGCATTTTACTGCTCACTGGTCTATCTCTGCAGAGCCCCGAGAATAGTGGACATGTTCCAGAAATTGATGAAACTTGTTCTCTGTGCTCAGTCCATCATTTGAAGTGTTTTAACTTGGATTGGGAATCTTGCTAAGTCTATTTGCTATGCCCAAAAGGAATGTTTCTAATTCCTACCAGGTTGAGAGCACTGCTCATTTTTTCCAGCAGGTGTATGTCCAAAAATAGCAAGTTTTGGGAGCTAGTCATTTCGCAACTAGTCTATCTTGACTTAAACTTTTGGGATACATGTTCCAAAGTACTTGGCTGATATTTTGGTGGATTTAGGAAGCTCAAAGGGTTTACTAATCAACTCTGAAGTCTCAGTTGGCTGGTGTGAAGCTGGTTGTCGCAGCACCTACTCATCTTTGGATTGCATCCACCATCTCTCTTCACAATGAAATCATGACACACCCCGTCTATCATGATAGACACACTTATCATGGCAGACAGACCCCTGAGACAGTGACCATCTATCCTGATAGACACATCCATCATGACATACAACATCCCATGATAGACAATAAACGATGGACATCGTATATCCTGATAGATCCATCTATCATGACATATAGGACCCCATGATAGAGGGCATCTATTGTGATAGAACCATCTATCATGATAGAATGAGACCATGACAGACGATAGATGATAGATGATGGATAGCCTCTATTGTGATAGACCCAATATCATGATAGACAACCATCCACAATAGAGATTTTCTATCATGATAGACCCCATGTATCGCGATAGAGAAGCAATTCGGCACTTTTTAAATGTCTATTAATTTTGATCATTTTGAGCCTAATTTATGGGATTTTCGGATCTACCTATGTGGCAAAGCATGGTACTGATGCAAAGAATGCTTGAAAACGAGCATCTTGGGGATTCAGTGATATAAAGGGCATGTGACTCGAGGTTGGAAGTTCTCTCAATCCTCTCAATTATTTTTTTAGCATAGCTTGTGTGATTAGAGGTATTAATTAGTTAGGGCTATGATAGGAACAAATCAAGTTCAAAAAACCCTAATTTCTCAACTTCAAGAGTAGATAGAACAAACTTGCAAAAAACCCCAACTAAAAGGAACCTAATTTGATCGAGCAAACATCAAATTATGACAACACTCAAGTGTTCTTGATGACGCACTTATTCAAGCAAGATCTTACACCAAAAGTATATTTAAAAGAAAGTGATACAAAGGACCATTGCTATGTGGTTCTATTTGGATATTGAGAAAAAGTGGGTCATACAAACCTTAGGTCTGTAGACACTAAGGAAGAGTAGATAGGGAAAGCATCAGATTGCCTGAGGCTAGCATCAGCCATACTACCAGGTCGTGGGCATAGCAGTTAAGTGATGTTCAAACAAGAGTGATTCAAAGATGTGTTTTATAATGGGAAGACCTATAGGAAGTTCATGGCTGGCATACTTACAAGCCCCTTACTTGTTAAGTTCAAACATGAGCGATTCAGAGATTTCCTTTAGCATGGAAAGGCCTATTGAAAGTTCAGGGCTAGCATACCTACAAACCCCCAAAAAGTCCTTACAAGAGTGAGTTAGAATATATCTGAACCAACCACTTAGGTGCTCACATCTATGAGGATGGTTCGAGATGATTTGTTGTCCAAATCAGAAATCCATATCAACCCTTTGAAATTGAGCACCCTATGGTTAAATTCAAAGAGGGATCTTATACAGATAAGCAAGGAACCATGTATGTGGTCACTAGCTTACCAAATAGGATAGATGAGTTCGAAATGATCATCCCTGAGTTGGACTTAGGAGACTTGGATCAAGAGAACTCCGGAAGAGTGCCTAGGAAACCTGGAGTTAAGTTGATCCTATCACGGATAATCACACTATAATAGATTCCTCAAAATAATAAAAGCATAGGACTCTTCTTGAATATAGAAACGAATGAAGCCTTTTGGAGATTCAAACCAAACAAGAATAGTGAGATAGATGGGGTGATCATCTTTGAATTCAAGGATCTTGATGTTTTAGGGAAAGTTTGGATAACACTTTTGAAAGGATGTTTGAATTCACCGAGGATAGTAAGCATGTGGATATTTGTAAGGGTGTATGTTTGTTGTCTATTTAGATAAAACTTTTGAAAGGATGTTTGTAGTCATGGAGGATAGTATACACATGTATATTTGGAAGGGTGAAACAATTTTCCATCCACATAAGTCTATTGACTCCCATGGCTTGCATGGAGTCGAACCCTCTCATGTTCTAAGACGTTAGAAGGAGAATTCCATAGAGAGACCAAAGGTAAACTTTGCAAACCCTTTAGGAAGAGAGAGACTAGGAATAGACACGGATAGAGCCAAACAAGAAAGACATAAGGGCATATGCATCAAAGAGGCATGGATGAATTGCCTCTGCCTAGAGCGAGAGAACACCCTAGGATTTTGAGACCCACTTAGCTAGTGAAATTGATGAAGACTTATTTTGATTGAATAGGAAATCCATATGATCATGTGGTTGTGTTTAAGCAAGAGTTAAGAGCTAAACACGTCAAGGATTTATTCACTCAATGCAATGCTTTTGGGTTAACCTTGAAGAATAGAACTTTAACTTGGCTTCAACCTTTGCATAAAAGACAATTCAAGGATATCTGTTACCGTTAGTGTCCATGTGAAAGGCCAAATGGCCACCAAACACTTCTTTGTATATGTTATTTAATAAAACATATAGTGGCCTAGTTAGTCACAGACTGTACCTTCGACCGCATTTGTAAGACCTAAGAAGTGTGTCTTTGTGCTCCCTGTGTACTGTGTTTTTTTGTGTATTCAGCAGCCTCAGTGCAGAGTATCGTGTGTGGCCTTAAGAGCTTCATTTTCTACTATGCGGATATCATCGTGGAGCACCCCACGGCTTTCTCCAAGGCTTACGACTAAGGTGGCGACCAAGGCATAGACCTTGGCATACCTTGTGTTGTCAGTAGCCAGAGGCACAGACATCAAGGAAGCATGTAAAGAAAGAGCACAACGAAGTAGCAGGGAGTTAGATGGATCATTTTTCAAAGAAATATGTTTTATATTACTTTTTCAAAATCATCAATAGTGATTTTCATCACTTTTGTACCATATGTAACATAAAACAACCACTTTTGTAATTTGTAGCTCCATTTTGTCCAAAGAGTCCTCGAGCTTGAGGAGCTTAGGTAGAATGAGCCTACCAATTTTGGTTATTTTTAGACCTCGTTTACCCTTTCAAATAGCACCTAGAACCTATTTTTTAACTATGCCGGTCACTAGATGTGAAACTGGTCAAAACTATTCTAAAAACTATAAAAAGAGCTAGAGAGCTCATTTTTGAGGTTAGCTTGTATGAACAGAGAAGAGCTTAGAGCTATTGTGAGCTTGTAATTGAGATCTTGAGTAATGGAGTCTATTTTCCTACCTTCCATTGTGTCTTGCTTGTCTCCTACATGTGTGTGTGCATCTCTATGCTTCTCACCTTCACTCTCACCCCATCTCACATTCACGATCTTCATATCACTCCTATCTTTTCCGTGGATTGACATTAAGGAGGTGGAGCTTATTAACGTGATTCTCACCATTGTGCTAGAGCAACACCAAATTTGGCGTCGTTGCCGCGGATCGAGTCTAGGATGAATGTGTGATGGTAAGAGTATAGCAAGAAGTGGCACCGGAAGGTAAAAATTTCAGTTTTTGTTGTTGTTTTTAGTTAGTTTTTTGTGTTTTTCATCTTCTCTACACTCCTTCTTCACCATCGCATCATCTTCTTCCACTCTAAAAAAATCAGAAAATTCATCATATCCACCCATTCTCCTCACTTCCCCTCATTTGTGCATGCGAGAGAGAGAGAGAGAGAGCTTTTGTTCTTGCATGTGCTTCTGTGTTTTTGAGTTCTTGCAGGTACAGTGCTCCAGAGCAGCAGGAAAACTTCCAAAAGGTCAAAAATTACTTTCTGTCAGAAATCTATCGTGTGTGTCAAACCATCACGATGGTCTTCCAAGTTTGGCATTTTTGGTAAGCGAGTTCACCACCGTATAGGCGACACTAGCGCATACACGAATCCACAAACACATTTGCAAAATTCATATTTTGGTGGACCATCGCGATAGGCTCACCCCATTGCAATTGTGTCACACCATTGCGATTGGCTCATGCCATCGCAATGGCTCGGGCAGACTATCACGACGGTCTCACACCATCATGACGATTCACTTGAGCCATCACGACGGTCACTGACCATCGCAACGATCCCATCGACCCCATGCCATCGCGATTGGCCCATGCCATCGCAACGATCATATGCCACATGTCAAGCCAGACCATCGCGACGATACCAGGTACGCCATCGCAACGACTCAAAAGTTGGACCATCACGATTGGCTCACGCCATTGCGCCCCATGACCATCGCGACGGGCTCACGCCATCACGATTGTTGCGTTGATCATTGACTGATGCCATCACGATTGCTCGTGGATTAGACCATCGCGATTGCTCGCCGATTAGACCATTGTGACGCCTCCTGCCCTCAAACCATCGTGATTGTACCACACCATCACGACATTTCACCTGAGCCATCGCGACGGTCCCAAACCATCACAATTGTCCTAGACCATCGCGATTGTCCACCCCAAATGCAAAAATTAGGCTTTCAATTTTTGGGCTATTTTGAGGCCATTTTGAGAAATTTTTTGGGTGACTAAGCTCATGGGAGACCCCTTAGCTCATATTGGAAGAAAAACCTAATTGTCAGTTTTCACCCCCGAAGGCCTGAACGCTCATATCTTTTTCATCTGATGTCCATCTTTTGAGCTTTATAGCTCGTTAGAAAGCTATTTACGTTGTTTTTTAGATAAGATAAATTGAGATTGACATTGTTGGGACTAAAAAAACCAGGGGGTATTAAAATTTTGGGCAAAGGAGAAAGGATCTTAAAAGTGTATATATCAAAGTTCTTGATCTTCCATTTGAGAATTGGTCTAATATTGGATTTTTACAGGTCTAGCAAGGGCTATCAAGGGAAATCAAAGCAAGGTAGTGAAGAACGCAAGGCTTGGGAAGTGCGACTTCTTGGACATCAGAGCACTGAAAGGAGCTGACTTGAGGTTGGAAGATTACTCAACCCCCTCAGTCAATTATTAGCTTAGGCTAAACGATAACATTGTGGATTGAAGTAGAACGAAGATAGGAACACATCAAGTTCAAGAGACTTAATTTTTCAAGTCCACGACTAAAGTAAAAGTGTGCGATACGAAAACTTAAAGGAAAGAACCTAAGTCTGATGGAACGAGAACTCAAAAGTACAACAGAAAGTTGATTCCTCACGCTTACAGTAAAACAAGACAAAAACTAAAAGGAATTTAAAAAGAACCAAGCAATAAAGAACATAGAACCATTGACGATCAGAGAGTACCAGGAAGTAAATTCATGAACCTTAGATTGAGCAAGCATATAGGTAAGTCAGACCGACGAAGCCTTAGATCATCAGAAGCAAGCGTAGGAACTACTGCACGTTCGTGGGCTCAACAATTGAATAGCTATCCTTACGAGTTGAGTTCAGATACGAGTGAATCAGAAATGGCTTTTAGCACAGAAAGACCGGAAGGAGGGTTAAACGTAGCATATTTGGAGAGACTCGAAGGACCCTATAGGACTCAATTAGAATTTGTCCGAACCAACCGCTTAGGTGCTCGCATCTATGAGGATGGTTTGCAAAGATAAGTGGCGCAAATGCACAACCCAGATCAAGCCATTGGTTTGGAACGTCAAGTGGTGAAATTTGAGAGAGACGCATGTACATCATAAATACTCAGCCAAACAATACTAATGAGTTTGGAGTAATTCAGCTAGAGACAGAAGCAAGAACCCAAGGAAAAGAAACAGTAGGAGAAGAACCTAAGAAACCTAGAGGGAAATCTGTACTAACAAGAGTATTAATCCCAGATTGGATCCCTCAGGACAATAGAAGCATAGAGTTGTTCCTAAACAAGGAAACTGATGGAGCATTTTGGAGGTACAGAATGGAACAACCTAGCAAGGTAGGCTCCATCACGATCTACGAATTTAAGGACCCGAAGACTCCTGGAAAGGTTGTATACCTAGATGATACATCCGAAAGAGTATTTGTAGTACCAGACCATGCAAGAAATACCTACACATGGAGAGGTGAATTAGTCTTCCCTCCATCTCGAGCAAAGATAAACACGAGCCATCAGGGTGCTGGAACATCCTCAGCCCATGGCACTCAAAGAGAGAAGAACAAAGAGAGACCAGAAGTAAGTTTCACTCATCCCATAAGGAGAGATAGAACCGCCATGGACACCGATAGAGTGGAAAGACAAAGGGAACCTAGAATACAAGGTGTCAGAGATGATTTTCCTCTACCTAGACCATGCAACACAACCGCAAGCCAACCTTAGTGGCCAATATTGTATGATTGAGAGACGATACACGAATCATACGGCTCAAGATTGCCCCTACAACAAACAAGCAGTAGGACAGAACTACCCGCAAGCATACCCACAACCAGGTAAGTATCAAGGTCAATATAATGCTCAGCCTCATTACTATAGGCCTCCTTAGAACTATCCATATCAGGCTCAACAGAGACCTCAACCTTTCTTAGCTTTACAGCCACCCCCACCAGCTAATGTCATCTCAGTTAAATATGCTGCTGCAGAAGAGAACCTCAATAGGGCTTTAGTGCCTTCTTCACCCCTGATCACAGAAAGTGACCCGAACTCTAACAGTTTTGACTCTACTAATGTCGATAGTCCACGCGCATACTACACGGAGTCACGAGAACATGTAGAAACATATCAATATGATAGTCCACCATTGGAACCTAGTTGGGAGCCCAATTACGCTAATGTGATGTATACCAACCCTAATCCACAACCCCAACTAAGATAGAAAAGACCACAGGGCCCTAGAGGACCATGCTTTAGGTGCCAAGGAGATCATTTCATAAAGGATTGTCCACATCCTCCGATAGCCAGACAATCACAATACTATAACATACAAGGTTTTTGTGCCGAGTGTGCTAATGCTTCAAATGTGACACGATCAACGTGATAGGAATTGTACATAACGAAGATGGATCCAACCCTACATACGTGCCTATCCAAGCTATAACCAGAGCCCAAGCCCTCTTACAAAAACAACTTAATCAAGAGAAAATTGCTGAAACTAGTGAAGTTGGAGAGTCTAGTAACAAGAAGATGAAATCTTGGAAGGATTCCAGAGAAAGAATTAAGAGAAAATGGAGTAAAAAGATAATTGAGTTGGAAGGAAGTTTAAAGGAATCTAGAGCTAAAATCCTAGAGTTGACTTCTCAAGAATCAAATCAAGAGAACCTAGCTTAGAGATCAGGATTAGTTCTAGCAGAACCCATACCGGAAAACCTAGACATGATGTTTCATGCATATCAAGAAAGATTAAAAGAAGGACCCCAGATAGCTGAAATGAGTAAGAACTACCCTCGAGTAGATCTAGAAATTGAGAGAACTAAACTTTGCATGAAGATGGTAGAATTAGCACAAACTATGTTTGAAGCCTCTCGTTATCTTAATTGGAATAACATGGCAAAACCTGAATTACATTTTCAGGGATTGCTGGAGAGGTTAGAATACTTGGTCAATAGCAACGAGAAAAAGAATCAGCAAATTCAGCCTTTTCTATCAGTCTAGAGGGATTCATAGAGAGTTTATAGCTCCTTATACCCTAGTACAGAATGGTGTAGCTAAAAGGATGAATAGAACTATTCAAGATAGAGTAATTTCTATGTTGCCTCATGAAAACCTCTCACAAGGCTTTTGGGTAGAAGCAGTATTGACTGTAGTTCATGTGATTAACCTTTCACCTAGTACTGCCAAAGGTCTGAAAGTGGCACAAGGGCTATGGATAGGGAAGCCACCATATTATGATCATCTTTGAGTTTTTGCCTGTGAAGCATATGTTCATATACCCAAGAGTCTTAGACAAAAGTTGGACCATAAATCAAAGAAATGCATTTTTCTTGCATATCATCGAAAAGGACAATTTGGATATCGCTTATGGGATCCTGAAACACAGTCAGTGATCAGAAGTAATGATGTCATTTCCAATGAGTCTAAGATGCATAAAGAGCCCATTAAGGAGGTTGAAGTGAGAAGAGTGGTGTTTGAGGATACTAGTTCTCTAGTTAACATGCATAAAAATGCTGCACATAAGGATGTTCAAGAGAATGCTCGATCAGATCAGTTTGAGATGTTGTACATGTGTCTCACATCCACCTGATAGATATGTTCCAAGTTTAGATTTTGTTATGCTAACAGATGCCAGTGAGCCTTCTTGCTACAAAGAGGCTATGCAGACACAGGATCATGTCAAGTGGGAGCGTGCCATGAAGAGTGAGTTGGATTCTATTCACAAGAATGGTACTTGGGATTTAGTACCTTTGCCAAATGGCAGGAAAGCTTTACCATGTAAAAGGGATTATAAGCTGAAATTCACATCAGATAGTGCTTCTTCAAAGTATAAAGCACGACTTGTTGCAAAGGGTTTTAAGCAACAACATGGTTTTGATTTCAAGGAAATCTTCTCTCCAGTTGTCAAGATGACTACCCTGCGCATGTTGCTTGGATTTGTTGCAATGGAGGACTTAGAGCTACTCCAAATGGATGTGAAAACTGCTTTCTTGCATGGAGATCTTATAGATGAGATCTATACAGAACAACCAGAGGGTTATGTAGTTCCTGGCAAGGAAAGTCAAGTTTGTAAACTCAAGAAGATCTTGTATGTGTTGGAGTTAGACGTCTGCGGAAGCACGCGAACAGCACAAGGAAGAAGAAGAAGCTTGGAGCACAACACACCAGACTGAATGTATTACTAGAGAATGTACAAAGATAAGTAGCCCATTAGGGCAATAGGCGTATATACAAGCCGGGGGAAAAAAACCTCCTAAAGAGGGAAAAAAGTGCCCCGGCAGTCCTAGAGTGTTCACACACATCACTACCTAAATATATCAACAAATCCCCCCTGGGAGTGATGCGGTGAACAAGGAGCTGGCACTCATGTATAAGGAAGTGCCAAGCTATGTGGAAATCACTCCACAAAAGGAAGTAAGCCCAAAGCTTTGTGGAAAGCTTCAAACTTCTCCCTAGGCAGAGCCTTCGTGAAAAGGTCTGCAATGTTCTCCTGCGTGGGCACATATGCCAAGCTGATCTCCCTAGCAGAGAACCTCTCCCTGACATAGTGATAATGCACCTCAATGTGCTTAGTGCGAGCATGGAACACAGGGTTCCTCGCAACTGCCAATGCGCTCTGACTGTCAGTGAAGATGGTGGTGGCAGAAGACTTGCCAACACCCAAATCAGCCATAAGGCGTCTGAGCCACACACACTCAACAGTCGCTGTGAAAGCTGCCCTATACTCAGCCTCACAACTGGAAGTGGCCACAGTAGGCTGCTTCTTGCTCAACCAAGATATACATGAGCTACCAAGCATGAAGCAAAAACCACTAGTGGACACACGAGTGTCATAGCAACCAGCCCAATTTGAGTCAAAAAAAGCATGCAAATCTGGCGGTAGTGATCCCCCCTTGGGATAAAATAACCCAAGTAGCCGAGTACCACTCAAGTAGCGAAAGATGCGCTTAACCACTTTCCAATGCGTGACTCCTGGGCAATGCATAAACCTGCTCATCTGTGAGACAGCAAACTGAATATCTGGCCAAGTAATGCATAAGTAAATCAAGCATCCAACAGCCTGCTGATAGAGAACAGCATCAAATGCATCTCCAGCATCATGAAGACTCAAATCGTAAACCTGTCTCCATAGGAGTGGCAATAGGCTTACAGTCTTCAAGTCCAAAACGCTGCAATAATGTGTCAATATATTTCGTTTGACACAAAGCCATTCCACCATCAACGTGCATAAACTGAATGCCCAAATAGTGATGCAAATGCCCCAAATCAGACATCTCAAATGAGGCATGCAAATCAGCCTTAAAATCAGCAATATGTGTCTCAATAGGACCAGTGAGCAGCATGTCATCAACATAGACAACAATGATCAGAAGCACATCATTAGCACGCTTAACATATAAGGTGCTTTCAGTTGGACTGTTCTCAAAACCATGTGCAATCAGATAGGCATGTATCTTCTCATACCAAGCACGTGGTGCTTGCTTTAAACCATATAACACCTTCTTTAACCTGCACACCTGGTTTTCATGCCCTTTCTGCACAAAGCCACGGGGCTGAAAAACATACACTTCTTCATGCAAGTCACCATTCAGAAATGTTGTTTTAATGTCCAATTGATGTACATTCCAACCATGATGGGCTGCAAGTGCACAAATGCTCCGAACAGTAGTCATACGGCATGTAGGTGCAAAGGTCTCATCAAAATCAATGCCTCTTTCCTGCGCATAACCCTTTGCAACAAGCCTAGCCTTATACCTGTCAACTGTACCATCAGGTTTACGCTTCAGCTTGTATACCCACTTAGTGCCAATGGCCTTCTTGCCAGGAGGCAAGTCACATAAAGACCATGTACCATTCTTCATTATAGCATCATATACAGATTGCATAGCAGCCATCCAATTTTCTGAATTTTGTGCTTCATCAAAAGAAACAGGCTCATTCTCATCACAGAGACTAGATGCAGCCATAGCATAGCAATCTGATGCAAAGGAGGCACTATAAGAGCCTGAACGAGTACGATATGACAAAGGTGCATCTAATTTGCTGTCACGCAAAGTCTGCACCAGCCATTTTGGCATAGTTTTTGCCTGCTCAATATCAGCTCTCTCATCAACAAGTGCATCATGTAAATCTGCATCAGAAATGGAATGATCTGCATCATCATATGAAACCTGCAAAGGCTGAGAAGTTGCCTCATTAGGACCAGCACTAGCCTGTCCACCTGTAAAAAGAGGCATCAAAGTATCATACATGTCTCTGGAGCTAACAGATGTCTCCTTAGTACATGAAAGCAATGGCTGAATAACATCTTCCACAAAGACAACATCACGGCTAACCAGAATGTGTTTAGTCTGTCGATGATACAGACGATAGCCTTTACTTTCAGAACTGTACCCAACAAAAATACATTTTACTGCCTTATCATCCAATTTTCTGCGATGTTGTTCAGGCACTAATGCATATGCCAAACAACCAAAAACACGCAGATGAGCAACAGATGGCTTGCGGTCATGCCAAGCCTCATATGGAGTGATAGACTGCAACGCTTTAGTGGGACACCTGTTCAGTACATATGCTGCACACATGACAGCCTCAAGCCAGAAACTATGTGGTAAAGCCTGACTTTTGACCATGCACCTCGCCATCTCCATGAGTGACCTGTTCTTTCGTTCAGCAACTCCATTCTGTTGAGGTGTATATGGCACTGTACACTGGTGTTTTATCCCACGTTCAGCCAGAAATGCATTAAAATCTGAAGACATATATTCCCCCCCTCGATCAGAACGGAGGGTGCCCATTTTACATGCTGACAGATTTTCAGCTAAAACCAAAAACTGTTTGAAGCACATGAACACTTCGGACTTTGCTTTGAGTGGATATACCCATGCATGCCTGGAAAAATCATCAATGAAAGTCACGAAGTAAAGGTAATTTCCAAAAGAGGGTGTCTGCATAGGACCACAGACATCACTATGTACAAGCTGCAATTTCTGCGTAGCCCGAACTGAACCATCTTTTGGAAAGGAAGAACGCTGCATTTTGCCCAAAATACAGCCTTCACAAACATGTTTTCCAGGTGCCTCAAGTTTGGGCAAAGAGGACACCATTTCAGATTTCTGCAGGCGTAACAAACTAGCAAAATTCAGATGACCAAAGCGTGCATGCCAAAGCTTTGCATCTGACATAGCCTGAGAATCATGAATTGCACATGCCGAATCATTCACAGATCTTTCATAGTCTATGAGCTTATACAGCCCACGACATAAAATGCCAGAAGCAATAATCACATCGCCATTTGAGAGATCATGGACTGTACACCTGTCATCAACAAATTTCACAACCAAGCCAATCTTGGCTAATGCAGAAACTGATAACAGATTCTTTTTGATCCCTGGCACAAATAAAGCATCTGACAAAGTGAAAGAACTACCATCAGCAGTAGTCAGAATGATCTTACCAACTCCCATAACAGGATAAGAGGAGTTATTGGCGCATGTAACAGTATTCCCTGTAGGAGCAAGCTCAAGTGAAGAGAAGAAACTGCGCTGCGAGGTAATATGTTTGGTCGCCCCACTGTCAAAGTACCAAACATCTCAGTCTACTGCAGACATGCACTGATCAGGAGAAGATGGGTCAAAACTACAGACAGTAGTAAACGCCCATTCTTCTTCCTGCACAAGATTTGCAGACTCTGTTTTTGGTGTAGAGGCCTCTGCAACAACCATTCCAGCCTCTTTCTTCTTTGCCTCTTTAGCAGCCAGTTTTGGACAGTTCTTTATGATATGATCATTGCCTTTACAGTACTTACAAAACAATTTCTGCTTTTCTGATTTTTTCTCATCTTTGTCTTGGTTCTTTGAATGTGCAGCATTTGCAGATTTCTGCTTACTAGTAGAAGAGCTCCATTTTCCTTTGCCCTTCTGACTAGCCAGGAAAGCTTGATCTGCAACACGCATAATGGACCTGTTCTGCTTGGACTGATCTTCTTGCAATAGAACAGAGACTAATTCCTCAAATGACAAGGCATTCGGATTGCCTTTCATCATCAACCGAAGAGTAGAGGCAAAACTCTGATATGAATCAGGAAGACCATTCAAAACGGTCTGCACAAGTGAGCTATCTGGTATAACCTCATCAGCAGAAATCAATTGTTCCTTCAGGTCTTTGATCTTTGTAAGAAAACTGTCCATAGAATCACCTTCATTCATGTGCTCACTCTCCAACTGTTTTCGGAGGTAAGCAACACGAGCCTCATTCCTAGCCTGGTACAAAGTGGTAAGTGTATCCCAAGCATCCTTTGCTGTTCTGCAAGAGCGAATGTGAGGAATAATGGCACGTTTGACAGACAAAGCTATCAATGCATGTGCCTGGGCATCTCTGCCATCCCAACAAATTTGCTCTGCAGTAGGTGCAACAGAAAGAGAAGCACGAACAGGAATCTACGGAATATCATCTTCGACACCATCTTCATCAGCTCCAACACCTGTATTTGCAGTACCTGTCGTTATAGGTGTAACAGGATGTCTTTCAACACCCTGCACAATGTTCCACAATGCTTTTGCAACCAGTACATGTCGCATCATATAAGCCCATAATGGGTAGTTGGTACCATCCAACTTATCCTCAACAGCCAACATACGGAATACATCACTGCTTTCAGCCATGGCCGGTGACTAAAATACCTTGATGCAAAAAATTGACTGTATCTAAAAAAGTTGAACGGAACTGCCCAAACGAGTTCTGCTAGACCTGTAGCAGACTTCGAGACGCTTAAACTGGCGAACAGAAACTGGTATATACCTTTGGCACAAAAGGACGAAATAGCCTGCACAAGCGCTGTGATAGTGTGTTCGGAGGCTACAAACGGAGGAGTGTCGATGGCGCCCTAGAAGAAGCGACGACCTGCTCTGATATCAATTGTTGGAGTTAGACATCTGCGGAAGCACGCGAACAACACAAGGAAGAAGAAGAAGCTTGGAGCACAACACACAAGACTGAATGTATTACTAGAGAATGTACAAAGATAAGTAGCCCATTAGGGCAATAGGCGTATATACAAGCCGGGGGAAAAAAACCTCCTAAAGAGGGAAAAAAGTGCCCCGGCAGTCCTAGAGTGTTCACACACATCACTACCTAAATATATCAACAGTATGGACTTAAACAGTCCCCTAGACAATGATACCAAAAGTTTGATGCTTTTATGAAGTCTCAAGGCTATTCTCGAAGCAATGAGGATCATTGTCTCTACACAAAGAGATGGTTAGATGGAAACTTGATATAATTGATACTTTATGTGGATGATATGTTGATTGTTGGGAAGTCCTCTTATGACTTGTCAATTCTCAAAAAGAAGTTGAGTTAGACATTTGATATGAAGTATTTGGGGGATGCCAAACATATTCTTGGCATGCACATTACTTGTGATAGGAGTAAAAGATGCATATACTTGTCTCAAAGTGAGTACATATCCAAAGTACTTCACAGGTTCAATATGCTGGGTGGAAAGGCATTGAATACACCTTTACCCACATATGTGAAATTGAGCAAGGTTGATTGCCCCAAATCAGATGAGGAAAAGGAGTTCATGACCAAAATTCCCTATCAGCTTGTTGTTGGTAATCTCATGTATGCTATGGTAGCTACGAGACTAGACATTGCATTTGCAGTGGGAGTTGTGAGAAGATATATGTCTAATCCTGGCAAGAAACATTGGGAAGTAGTCAAGATGATTTTGAGATATCTGAGTGGCACTAAGGACAAGTGTGTATGCTTAGGTAGAGGGAAAGCATCCATATTATTGGTTACACAGATTCTGACTATGCTGGTTGTGTAGACAATCGTAAGTCTACATCAAGGTACATTTTTCATTTTGCTGGAGGTGCTATCTCTTGGAGATCTCGTCTTCAAGAATTTACAGTTGTTTTCACCACAGAAGCAGAGTATGTTGCAGCAAGTGAGGCATGTAAGGAAGCATAATGGCTTTCTTGTTTTGCTTGTGATATGGGTTTACCTCAGCATGTACCTCGTTTGCTCAGTGATAGTCAGAGTGCCATTGCTTTGGCTAAGAATCCAGTCTATCATGCAAAGACCAAGCACATTGAGGTGACGTATCACTTCATAAGAGATTGTTTAGCCACTGAGCACATTATTCTTGAGAAGGTTCACACTCGAGATAATGTTGCAGATGATTTGACTAAAGCTCTATCACATGATAGCTTTCGACACTATTGTCACTTGATGGGGGTTACTTAGATTCATGATCTTACACAGTCATTTGTATATTGTGTAACATGCCCCTCAGGTGGGAGGTATAAATTGTATACTTACACTCAAGTATTCTTTATCATTCTTTATTTTTTTCTCCAATGGCCATATTGGCCTTTAGTGGGAGATTGTTATCGTCAGTGTCCATGTGAAAGGCCAAATGGCCACCGGACACTTCTTTGTATATGTTCTTTAATAAAACATATAGTGGCCTAGTTAGTCACAGACTGTAAGTTCGACCACATTTGTAAGACCTAAGAATTCTGTCTTCGTGCTCCCGGTGTACTGTGTTTTTCTGCATATTCAACGGCCTTAGTGCAAAGTACTATGTGCGGCCTTAGGAGCTCCGTTCTCTACTCCGAGGATATCATCGTGGATCTCTCGATAAGGAGAGCGCACCGTGGTGCATCGCCATCAAATCCCTTCAATATAAACCAATTTTTAGAAGCATTCATCACATAGTTCTCCAATAGTGGCATCAAACACAATACATCCTCATTGATCCATAGTTTTAAGCAGACCTCATAGGAAATTGTCAAGCTAGAGACACATAGGTTTACAAAATACATTGAAAGATGTCCAATCCTAGAGCTACCTACTCAAGCTAAGAAAGTTTCCCTATTCTTAGACGGCCTATTGAGTGCAAAGCTATGATCATATGTCTATTTGAAGGAACCCCAAACCATCAAGCAATGTGTCAAAATGTGCATTGATATTGAGGATAATTTAGGTGAAGAGTTAGAAATCTCTAAAATCTATAACAATTCATATTGATCTACCAATTTCACTTCCAAAACCTAAACCTCAATAGATAATTTAGTAGAACAAGTAGCCCAATAGTTAGGAGTACCAAGTAGACAAATTCCTAGAGTTGCCTCAATGAAGTGTTGCTACACTTGCAGAAGAGTCCACATGGTCAATGTATGCCCCTTGCTAGCTTAGAATTCAAGAAATCTAAATGCTTAGTACTACAACATTGAGATAGAATAAAGAAATCATAATGTGCAAGATTGTCCCTACAACAAACAAGTGGTTAGGCAAAACTATGAGCAACCATATCAGTAGTCAAGTAGATATCAAAACTAGTACCAACCCTAACCATACTATAGGCAACAACAACTCTATCAACCACACTATCAGGCACAACAAAGACTTCAACCAGTTCTAGATCAACAACCACCACCCCCTACCAATATGATTTTAGTAAAATATGCAATGATAGAAGTGAACCTTAAAAGAGATGTACGAGCAACATCCCCTATGATCTCATATAGTCATCCAAATGCTCAAAGTTTTGACTCCACTCGTGTAGATAGCTCATCGGCTTACGATTAGAAATGTACAAACTCAAGTGTGTGTGAACCAAGGCTTAGCTCAAAAACCACATCACTAGACTTTTTGGTAAATTCTAGAACTACTTTTCCACGTGTTTGTCATCTCAAGATTCCATCTAAGTTGATGGAGAAAAGTAAGAGATTTTGGAGGCATGATTTGAGTTCACATTCTATACCAACTTTTGGAGCATTAATAGCTTGGATGAAAGTCATGAAGCTTCATTTGTGTACTTTTAGGCTCTCATTTGTTATATTCCAGAGATGTACATGCTTGGAGGAATGAGAAGTTCCTTGCTCGGGGGATAGCAAAGTCCAAAAGCTAGAGAGCTCATATGAGGTACCTACTCATGATGGCCAGATGAGTAGAGGGACCTTAGAAAGAACTCTAGATGGTGACTAGGTAAGGGCTACAAATAGTATGGGAGGTGAGTCCGAGGCATGTCATTCTCCACTTCTCACATTTGGTATTAGCGCATGGTGGAGAGATCCATGGAGGGCAAGGTAGAGATGAAGACAAAGGGGACAAGAGGATCTATGGGGAATGTCTTCTAGGGTATGGATGAACATCTTCTTCTTCTTGGGAGTGGATCTTCATCACCATCTTCATGTCGATCTCTTGCTATGCATGTAAAGAAGAGGAAATAGTAGATATTCGGTGGCCTCAATTGGTGTGTAAAAGGCAGGTGCGCGAAAGTGAAAGAAACAAAACAAAGGAAGTTTGATAGCTTCATCATCACTAAAATATCATATATCATATGCATAGAAATTCAAGTTGTTTGAACTTGTGGATGATGAGATTCGAACCCAAAACCTTGCTTTAACAGGGCCATCAACCTAGCCAACAAGCTATGTTATTTTTGCATAATTTCTGGTTCAACTAACTATATTGTACGTTTTAAGTTTTGTAGAATGTCGTGCAGTAGTTAGCACTATTTTGGTACCAAAATAGGACACTTAAGTGTCCTTTTTTGATAATTTTCCAAAAAATCGTACACCTTCTACAAAGAAAATTGGAAAAAATCCTTCAACACACATATTAATTATAATTCAAAGGTTAATTCAAAATTAGAACATATAGTAGATCTTGTTTTGTGTTCATGTTAATAGCCTCTCAAGAGTCTATGGTAGTGAACATGTTGAAAATTCCTAATCAAATGTATTTTTATCAAAATAAAAAAACCCATTATATGATAGAAAAAATTATACACATTCCTTGAAACATAGAGCACATAGTATGTACTTCAAATGCACTTAGAAAAATCATTTCAAATCAAATAAAATCAATTATTTTGATGTTGTACACCAAAAGCAGCAACTAGTTCTAAACATGGTTCAAACAAACTTATGGGAATCCATAGATGTGTACAAATATGCCAAAAATCAAACAAGGTATGAAGACAACAACAAAGGTATACACATGTAAAATCTGTTGGAGTTAGATGTCTGCGGAAGCACGCGAACAACACAAGGAAGAAGAAGAAGCTTGGAGCACAAACACACAATACTGAAATGTATTACTAGAGAATGTACAAAGATAAGTAGCCCATTAGGGCAATAGGCGTATATACAAGCCGGAGGAAAAAAACCTCCTAAAGAGGGAAAAAAATGCCCCGGTGGTCCTAGTGTGTTCACACACATCACTACCTAAATATATCAACAAATCCCCCCTGGGAGTGATGCGGTGAACAAGGAGCTGGCACTCATATATAAGGAAGTGCCAAGCTATGTGGAAATCACTCCACAAAAGGAAGTAAGCCCAAAGCTTTGCGGAAAGCTTCAAACTTCTCCCTAGGCAGAGCCTTCGTGAAAAGGTCTAAAATGTTCTCCTGCGTGGGCACATATGCCAAGATGATCTCCCCAGCAGAGAACCTCTCCCTGACATAGTGATAATGCACCTCAATGTGCTTAGTGCGAGCATGGAACACAGGGTTCCTCACAACTGCCAATGGGCTCTGACTGCAGTGAAGATGGTGGTGGCAGAAGATTGGCCAACACCCAAATCAACCATAAGGCGTCTGAGCAACACACACTCAACAGTCGTTGTGAAAGCTGCCCTATACTCAGCCTCACAACTGGAAGTGGCCACAGTAGGCTGCTTCTTGCTCAACCAAGATATACATGAGCTACCAAGCATGAAGCAAAAACCACTGGTGGACACACGAGTGTCATAGCAACCAGCCCAATCTGAGTCAGAAAAAGCATGCAAATCTGGCGGTAGTGATCCCCCCTTGGGATAAAACAACCCAAGTAGCTGAGTACCACTCAAGTAGCGAAAGATGCGCTTAACCGCCTTCCAATGCGTGACTCCTGGGCAATGCATAAACCTGCTCATCTGTGAGACAGCAAACTGAATATCTGGTCGAGTAATGCATAAGTAAATCAAGCATCCAACAGCCTGCTGATAGAGAACCGCATCAAATGCATCTCCAGCATCATGAAGACTCAATCGTAAACCTGTCTCCATAGGAGTGGCAATAGGCTTACAGTCTTCAAGGCCAAAATGCTGCAATAATGTGTCCATATATTTCATTTGACACAAAGCCATTCCACCATCAACTTGCATAAACTGAATGCCCAAATAGTGATGCAAATGCCCCAAATCAGACATCTCAAATGAGGGATGCAAATCAGCCTTGAAATCAGCAATATGCTTCTCCATAGGACCAGTGAGCAGCATGTCATCAACATAGACAACAATGATCAGAAGCACATGATTAGCACGCTTAACATATAAGGTGCTTTCAGTTGGACTATTCTCAAAACCGTGTGCAACCAGATAGGCATGTATCTTCTCATACCAAGCACGTGGTGCTTGCTTTAAACCATATAATGCCTTCTTTAACCTGCACACCTGGTTTTCATGCCATTTCTGCACAAAGCCACGGGGCTGAAAAACATACACTTCTTCATGCAAGTCACCATTCAGATCTCATCAAAATCAATGCCTCTTTCCTGCGCATAACCCTGTGCAACAAGCCTAGCCTTATACCTGTCAACTGTACCATCAGGTTTACGCTTCAGCTTGTATACCCACTTAGTGCCAATGGCCTTCTTGCTAGGAGGCAAGTCACATAAAGACCATGTACCATTCTTCATTATAGCATCATATTCAGATTGCATGGCAGCCATCCAATTTTCTGAATTCTGTGCTTCATCAAAAGAAACAGGCTCATTCTCATCACAAAGACTAGACGCAACCATAGCATAGCAATCTGATGCAAAGGAGGCACTATGAGAGCCTAAACGAGTACGATATGACAAAGGTGCATCTAATTTGCTGTCACGCAAAGTCTGCACCAGCCATTTTGGCATAGTTTTTGCCTACTCAATATCAACTCTCGCATCAATGAGTGCATCATGTAAATCTGCATCAGAAATAGAATGATTTGCATCATCATATGAGACTTACAAAGGCTGAGAAGGTGCCTCATTAGGACCAGCACTAGACTGTCCACCTGTAAAAAGAGGCATCAACGTATCATACATGTCTTTGGAGCTAACAGATGTCTCCTTATTACATGAAAGCAATGGCTGAATAGCATCTTCCACAAAGACAACATCACGGCTAACCAGAATGCGTTTAGTCTTTGGATGATACAGACGATAGTCTTTACTTTCAGAACTGTACCCAACAAAAATACATTTTACTGCTTTATCATCCAATTTTCTGCGATGTTGTTCAGGCACTAATGCATATGCCAAACAACCAAAAACACGCAGATGAGCAACAGATGGCTTGCGGTCATGCCAAGCCTCATATGGAGTGATAGACTGCAACGCTTTAGTGGGACACCTGTTCAGTACATATGCTGCACACATGACAGCCTCAAGCCAGAAACTATGTGGTAAAGCCTGACTCTTGACCATGCACCTCGCCATCTCCATGAGTGACCTGTTCTTTCGTTCAGCAACTCCATTCTGTTGAGGTGTATACGGCACTATACACTGGTGTTTTATCCCACGTTGAGCCAGAAATGCATTAAAATTAGAAGACATATATTCCCCCCCTCGATCAGAACGGAGGGTGCCCATTTTACATGCTGACAGATTTTCAACCAAAACCAGAAATTGTTTAAAGCAGATGAACACTTCGAACTTTGCTTTGAGTGGATATACCCATGCATGCCTAGAAAAATCATCACTGAAAGTCACGAAGTAAATGTAATTCCCAAAAGAGGGTGTCTGCATAGGACCACAGACATCACTATGTACAAGCTGCAATTTCTGCGTAGCCCGAACTGAACCATCTTTTGGAAAGGAGGAACGCTGCATTTTGCCCAAAATACAGCCTTCACATACATGTTTTCCAGGTGCCTTAAGCTTGGGCAAAGAGGACACCATATCAGATTTCTGCAGGCGTAACAAACTAGCAAAATTCAGATGACCAAAGCGTGCATGCCAAAGCTTTGCATCTGACATAGCCTGAGAATCATGAATTGCACATGCCGAATCATTACAGATCTTTCATAGTCTATGAGCTCATACAGCCCACGACATAAAATGCCAGAAGCAATAATAACATCACCATTTGACAGATCATGAACCGTACATCTGTCATCAACAAATTTCATAACCAAGCCAATCTTGGCTAATGCAGAAACTGATAACAGATTCTTCTTGATCCCTGGCACAAATAAAGCATCTGACAAGGTGAAAGAACTACCATCAGCAGTAGTCAGAATGATCTTACCAACTCCCATAACAGGATAAGAGGAGTTGTTGGCGCATGTGACAGTATTCCCTGTAGGGGCAGGCTCGAGTGAAGAGAAGAAACTGTGCTGCGAGGTAATATGTTTTGTCACCCCACTGTCAAAGTACCAAACATCTGAGTCCACTGCAGACATGCACTGCTCATGAGAAGATGGGTCAAAACTGCAAACAGTAGTAAACGCCCATTCTTCTTCCTGCACAAGATTAGCAGACTCTGTTTTTGGTGTAGAGGCTTCTGCAACAACCATTCCAGCCTCCTTTTTCTTTGCCTCTTTTGCAGCCAGTTTTGGACAGTTCTTTATGATATGATCATTACCTTTATAGTACTTGCAAAACAATTTCTGCTTTTCTGATTTCTTCTCATCTTTATCCTGGTTCTTCGAATGTGCAGCATTTGCAGATTTCTGCTTACTAGTAGAAGAGCTCCATTTTCCTTTCCCCTTCTGACTAGCAAGGAAAGCTTGATTTGCAACACAGTTCTTTATGATATGATCATTACCTTTACAGTACTTGCAAAACAATTTCTGCTTTTTTTATTTCTTCTCATCTTTATCCCGGTTCTTCGAATGTGCAGCATTTGCAGATTTCTGCTTACTAGTAGAAGAGCTCCATTTTCCTTTCCCCTTCTGACTAGCCAGGAAAGCTTGACCTGTTATGCCTGGACTGATCTTCCTGCAACAGAACAGAAACTAACTCCTCAAATGATAAGGCATTCGGATTGCCTTTCATCATCAACCGAAGAGTAGAAGCAAAACTCTGGTATGAATCAGGAAGACCATTCAGAACGGTCTGCAGAAGTGAGCTATCTGGTATAACCTCATCAGTAGAAATCAATTGTTCCTTCAAATCTTTGATCTTCGTTAGAAAACTGTCCATAGAATCACCTTCATTCATGTGCTCACTCTCCAACTGTTTTCAGAGGTAAGCAACACGAGCCTCATTCCTAGCTTGGTACAATGTGGTAAGTGTATCCCAAGCATCC
Source organism: Ceratopteris richardii (assembly GCA_020310875.1). Classification (NCBI taxonomy): domain Eukaryota; kingdom Viridiplantae; phylum Streptophyta; class Polypodiopsida; order Polypodiales; family Pteridaceae; genus Ceratopteris; species Ceratopteris richardii. The sequence goes on from CM035439.1 coordinate 149,364,952, forward strand.
CTTGCTGTTCTGCAAGAGCGAATATGAGGAATTATAGCACGTTTGACAGACAAAGCTATCAATGCATGTGCCTGGGCATCTCTGCCATCCCAACGAATCTGCTCTATAGTAGGTGCAACAGAAACAGCAGCACGAACAGGAATTTGCGGTATATCATCTTCAACACCATCTTCATAAGCTCGGGTGCCTGTATTTGCAGTATCTGTCATTACAGGTGTAACAGGACGTCTTTCAACACCCTGCACAATGTTCCACAATCCTTTTGCAACCAAAACATGTCGCATCATATAAGCCCATAATGGGTAGTTGGTACCATCCAACTTATCCTCAACAACCAACATACGGAATACATCACTGCTTTCAGCCATGGCCGGTGACTAAAATACCTTGATGTAGAAAATTGACTGTATCTCAAAGAGTTGAACAAAACTGCCCATACGAGTTCTACTAGACCTGTAGCAGACTTCGAGACGCTTAAACTGGCAAACAGAAACTAGTATATAGCTTTGGCACAAGAAGATGAAATAGCCTGCACAAGCACTGCGATATTGCATTCGGAGGCCGAAACGAGCTCAAATCGCGATTTCGGCACCACAAAGCGAAGCAGTTTTGATCTCGGAAACACCTTGAGTATGCTCACCAAAATTTGTACGATTCTGAGACTACAAACGGAGGAGTGTCGATGGCACCCTAGATGAAGCGGCAACCTGCTCTGATACCAATTGTTGGAGTTAGATGTCTGCGGAAGCACGCGAACAGCACAAGGAAGAAGAAGAAGCTTGGAGCACAAAAACACAATACTGAAATGTATTACTAGAGAATGTACAAAGATAAGTAGCCCATTAGGGCAATAGGCGTATATACAAGCCGGGGGAAAAAAACCTCCTAAAGAGGGAGAAAAATGCCCCGGCGGTCCTAGTGTGTTCACACACATCACTACCTAAATATATCAACAAAATCAACTACCATGATTCTAGTCACCAAAAAAAAAAACCAAATCTTACATATATGAGTGAAAAGAATTTATGGACATCATCTAAGGTGTACACGTTCAAGTAACCAAGTAGAAAATGTGTGACATAACAAACCAAGGCTTAAACATATAAGGTTAAACAATTTATGGACATCCATCAAAATTTTCATATCTTTGGACACAACCAATAATCTTCTATTGTGTGGGCATCAACCAAACTCTATAGATACAATCATGAATAAATTCCAGACACATAAAAAAGAATGTATATTTATGGAAGAGATCCAATTTCTTCACATAAACCAAGACAATTAGACATCAAAGAAGGTTTAAACATAAGGGAACTACCAATACGTGAAAATCAACCAAGTTTTTCATATTTATGTACACCAAACAAAGTAGACATATGTGTAGACACCAACTAATATATCCACATATAAACATTAACATTCAATTGAAATAATGCCAATTTATAACATTTCGATTGATATCCCAAAAAACAAACTATTTCCTACAAAGAAAAAAGAGTCATGTACACATAGAATCAAAAGAAAATATAGTTGTAACATATTTAGTAAAAATAATTTTTTGGTAGTTGTTATATGCATAAACACACAATACCTTGCACACATCCACACATACTCAAAATAATACTGAAATTTCTTTGAAATAATCTTTGATATCATAAAATGATGAGAATCATTTGAAAACATTTCATCATTTCCATCATGGATGCCATCTTCTTTTTGTCAAATCAAATATGTATGCCAATTCGTTTCATTCTTATCACAATCACCATTGTCAATCACATATTAATTGATGAGATTTAAGGAAGAAACATGGCATGAAAGCATATTTTGGAGTGTTTAATACTTATAATAGCAGTTAAATGTTTAGTATTTTTCATCATAAATTTTTATTCGACCTTTGGAACTATGTTCTTTTCATGAACATTGAAATATGTGTTTTGCTAATTCAACACGAAAGTCAACACCAAATGCAATGGCTACAAGTTCAAAGTGGAGCCCTTCTTACTTTGAATAAAAATGTGCATTTAATTAGCATGAAGGTTTTCCATTCATAACTTGCCAATTCTCTCCCAGATTACTTACAAAAAAATTATAGTGAGCCATTCTTAAAAGGTTGCGATAAATGGCACTGATCCAGAGAAGACAAGTTTTGAGTCCATGTTTATCACTTTTGGAAGTGTTGAACCTTCTCAAGAGATCCCCTAACACTTGATTACATTGCCAAAAACCCCATCAATAGCTTACGATTTCCTAAAACATATCCAATTTGTCAAAATGTTTGAATTGAGTTATTTTTTCTATTATGCTAAAAGTTGAGTTTTTAAACGTTGTCATTTTCTTATTCATTTAATAACCCATATGAAGTTGTAAAATGTTAAAGATTATATTTTTCTCTAAAAGTACATGATGTGGGCTATCATATCCAAATTAATATGCCATCAAAGCCTCAAGGGTATCTTCAAGAAAAATCAACCAATTTGGTGTAAAAGTAGGACACTTAAGTGTCCTAGGACACTCAAGTGTCCTAGTATAGAACTAGTGTTAGATACACAAAACATAAAAAGAATAAATAGAGAGAGAAGAAAAGAAGAAGAGAAAGAGAAAGAAAGAGAGAGATAGAAAAAGAGAAAGTAAGAGAAGGAGAAAGAGAAGAAGGAGAACGAAAGAAAGAGAAAGAGAAAGAGAAGAAGGAAATAAAGAGAAAGAAGGAAAGAGAAAGAAAGAAAGAGAAATAAAGAGAAAGAAAGAAAGAGAAATAAAGAAAGAGAAAGAAAGAAAGAGAAAGAAAGAAAGAGAAGCAGAAAGAGGGTAAGAAAGAAAGAGAGGAAGAGATAGAGAGAGAATAAAAGAATGAATAAAGAAGAAAGAGAAAAGTAGAAAGAGACAAAAGAGAAAGAGATGAGAGAAAGGATGAATGAAAAATTAGGAAAGAGAGGTAGAGAGAAATAGATGAAAGCATGTAAAGGAGAAAGAGAAAGGATGAAAGAAGAAAAAGAGAGAAGAAGGAGATCCTAAGTGAGATAAAGTGAAGAGTAGAGAGAGAAGGAAAATATTAGAAAGAGAGAGAAGAGTAAAGAAAGATAGGAAGTAAGAGAAAGAGAAACGTTAGCATTTCTACCTTTACTAAAATGGACATAACTCCCTCATATGATGTCCAAACTGGATGATTCTACTTGATATAAAAGGTGGTCTCCACAAGCTTTCTAATGAATGGTGCAACCTATCATTGGATACTTAGAAACCACCTGAACAGAGCATTTAATTCTTTGCATATCTCTTCAAGGAGAGATGTTGCCCACCCACATAGCTCCATTGTTTTGGCGATAAATTCCTAATGGAAGGTCCAAATCAAAAAATTCAAATTGTCATAGATCCTACCCTTCAAGCTATTTATTTTGATTGTGTGTGCCATATTTTGACCATGGAAAGCCATCTTTGCACAAGCTTTTAGATGGCTATTGACTGGCAAGAAACCTTTTTTGGAATATTTGAGTGGCCAGTTATGATAATTAAGAGTTCCTATTCATATTTTGAACCATTTTGGATAGGAATGAATTGATTTTCATATCTTTGCATCATAGTTTTTCTCTCATCTATATTCATTTGAATACTTTTTGCATAATTTTGCATTCTATTCTCTTCCAATGTTATGAAACTAACATGCGAATGTGCATGAAAGTTAGTTTGATATGAATTCATGTATGCACATGAAGTTATGCTAACTTATGTCGATTCATAAAAGCATGTACATGTTATTATTGTGTGTTTCAAGATCTTTGTGCAGGTATTGGAGCAAGAAAAAGAAAACTTGTTATGAGGGCGTGTAGTGCCCAACAACACATATTGGGAAAGTTTCTTGTTTGCAAGTTCCTCGAGCTAAGAAAGTGATTTGCTTACCACTAGGCTGATGCCTATCATTGTATCATGGTTATGATTTTTTTAGGCTTCATTTTCATGGGGAAGTGTTGCCGAAAATTTTGTAGCCATATGGCATTATATGCCATGTGAGAACTAGAGTGATGTTGTGTTGTAAGAGATAGGAAATTTTATGTGTGCAACATAACTAAAAACATATGAAGTAATTGAAGTAATGAAGAAGATGCATGCATACAAAGATGATATGATTTCTAGAAAGGTGAAGTGCCTGATGCATTTTCTCTCTATAGAAGATCATCATTTCTATTACCACAATGAGTTAGGGTGAGCATGAAGTATGTGATAGAAGTACTGTGAATAGGCTAATGTCACCTTTAGAAAGTAAATGACAAAGGTATATCCCTCAAGAACAACTAATATGTGTTTTCATCCAGTTACTCATGAGCACATGAATTGTTCTTCATGGGAATTGTGTACCTAAGTCAGGAAGGCTTAAGGACTTGTGCCAAAGAGACTAAACCTCATTTGTCACACAAGTGCGTATAGTGGGAAATTGACACATGGCTACTTGTCAATCGGATCAAATGACCTAACCAAGTGTATGAGGACATGTACTCACGTGATGGGAAATGAAGTGGTTCAACTTATATGCATGAGAAAAGACTAATCCACCTCTCAAACTCACTGAAATACTGAAAGTGTCTGCCGCGATACCACTTACAACAATTTTCAATAAATCGAGGATTTCTCCCAGCTCCGAACTCCAAATATAGTCAATAACGGACTCGTTTTGAAGCTCTCGATGAGAGGCATCTATTGGAAGTGCTTTCGATTCTGACAACCAGCTTCAAGTTATGACCAAAATAGTAAATGGTCGGAAACACCCACACTCACACCACAACTCCTACAAGCTCACACACACACTACAGTAGCTCAAAAGCAGTGGGGAGGGGTAGACAACAGTCCTACACACACATTACAAGCATTACACACACATAGAAGATGACAGAGAAGATGAAAATCTGCAAGAAAGAAGCAATTTCGAAAATCAAGAGCTCTCCTTCTTCACAATGGCAAAAAGTTGCTACAAAGAGTCACAAAGTGACTTATATACATGTGCCCTAAATTTGGTCCTTTCACACAAGAGACCGGCACTTTATTACTAAAAAGGTGAATTTCCTACTAATTTACAAGGAATATTTTACAATGAGTTGGGAATATGCATCTAGAGGACTCCTCTAGTGCATTTACATGGCTTGAGGGAATTTTCCAAGACTTTGAAGATGAAAAATTATGCCCATTAATTTGAAAATTTTGGGGCTCTTTTTTTGTGCTTCTTTTCTCTGCAACACTCTCCCCCTCTTTGTCTCTAACGTCCCTTGACATGCTTTACTTTCTTGTCTGTCACTTGTTTCCGCATGCATCCCTTGGTCAGTTTTGCCTGTTTGTCAGACTAGCATTACGTTTCAATGGCCCTGATCTTGATTCTTCTTTCACATCCTCTGGGCCTGATGCATTGCTTTGAGCCTGTTTATTTTGTTGCCAATGCACGCTATCAGCGGAAGGATTATTACCTGCCAGATATTGTCTTGCACTTCTTCATGGATAGTTCTTGGCCCTGGTCCGTCCTTCCCATGAAATGTCCTAGTTTTGATTGTTCTTTAATTCCATTCCTCAGGACCTGGCTGTTTCACGTTGTTGCCTGATGCGTGCTCCTGCGGGGCTTTGGGCAAAGGGTGGTTCTTTCACTTTATGATCTTCATTCTTTATTGAGTAGTTTTTGACTTTGATCTTCTTCTTCTTCTCTTCTTGCTTGATTCCCCTTCCACACGTCCCTCCTCCTGAACTCTCTTGTCCCCGACAGGCTTTTTGTGGCAACGTGAGTACGTCTGTATGGCTGCTTGCTCTCTTTGATTCAGCAAATTAGCATGACATATCATAAATTCTTTCCACTGACTTGACTTCACTCCATCCTCTGGTGCTTGTCGGTGATCCGCAAAAAAAACTGGTTTCATAAGCCACCAGGTGTGCATTAAGGTTCGAAGTCATTTTGACAAAAAATTTTGAATCTATTTCAAAGAAGCCTGTGAAAAATGCTTCCTCAAACGTTTGCATGTACGTGCTGAACAAAAACATCAGTCGTGAATAGTAGGCCATAAGTGTCACGCGACTCAGAATGGTGGAAAGATAAAAAACGAGCGCCTTGGATCTTTGCGTAATGCCGATGAAGTTCAAAAAAGTATATTTTGTGTGCTGGAAGACTTAATTACTGTCAGTAGCATGCTGAAAATCTTATTTGTCATTTTAACTGCTAAATCAGGTACCGTCGCATATCTTGCAATCCAAAATTCCATTGTCTTTACCATGTACTCTTCCGTCGGTAGGTAGTTATGTGGTGGACTAGGCAACAACGGATAATTCAACCATTGATTATTTATGCTTCGCTGGCGTTGTCCTTCCCAAAATTGCGACCAGGAGCGTCTTCGGGGTATTGGGCAAAAAGATGGGTTTACCTGAAGCACATATGTTGATGCTTCCCACTGTACCCGCAATGTAGGATTCTTTTCCAAAACTTTGCGCCTCCAAATGGGATCAGCTTTTTCGAATTCTTCTTGAGTATACCTGAACGTATCTTGGCTGAATTGGAGGTTGTTGTCCGGATCCTTATTCGTCATGGTCTTTATGTATATCCGCGTTTGTTCTTTAAGTAATCCATAAGGTACATTGAATGGCTTCAAAATTTGATCCAAGTTTTTGCTCTCAATTTTAGCTTCCTTCATGACATGGATTATTTGATCTTCAAATTCAGCAGTAAGTTGGGACACCAGTAGTGCCCTTTCCCGTCGGCTTAGTTCTGCAATGTCCCGATCATTATGTTCAATTTGGATCGCCTATTCCTCCCTTATTGGTGAATGATATAAGGGGGGAGAGAGAGGACGTACCTCAATCTCCTCAGTAGCCTCTGCGGATTTTGGAACTACTAGTGTCCCCTCAGTTTCCTTTTGTGCTAGTTGCTCCTGTAGTTGCTTTATCATTTCTTTCTTTTGCTTGATTTCTTCTTGTGCCTGCAAAATTTTTTCCTTATTATTCTGGATTTCTTAGGTCACTACCGTGAGTTGATCAATGTCTTCTTTACATTGCTTGAGATATTTATTCTCAGCCTATTTCCACTTTGTTCTTAGAGCTGCGGTGTCCTCCATGTACCTCTTTTCCCATTCGGCAATGGTGGTCTGCTCCTGCTTGAGCTGGTCTTCATACTGAGCTAGCTTTTCCTCGAGTTCCTTGATGTCTGTTTCTATCTTTTCCTGAACATCTATGGGCTGATCGCTTAGAAGAGCTGTCATGAGTTCTTTATTCCTGTTCCTTAGGTTTTCTGCTTCTTCCATACATACCTTTATTTGAGATTCTAAGATTTTACTTGTGGCGCTCATTCGTGTCTTCTCAGCCTCGCTAGCGTCATATTTCTTCTTTAATTCCTGGAGTTGTTCTTTCAATCTTGCATTTTCTATTTCTAAAGTTTTGTAGTGATTTTTGACTTCTTGAATTTCATTTTCTTTCTGTAATATCTGCTCCTTTGCTATCTTTAACTCCACAGAAAGATTCTTACCAATTTCTTGAAGTTCATGCTTGTCCTGCATCGCTTGATCGTAGTCTTCATCGGCCTCAAGCATTAATTGTTGTGTATCCATTGCAGTTCTAATCACGTCTTGCACTACGGGCTTGAGCTGAGCAATGTCAACATTCAAACATGTTCTTGGTATGCTAGGAGCTTCTCCGGTTTATTCTTTTCCTTGCTCTACATGGATAGTTTCATTGTGGGGTTGTCTGATCTGTAGTTGTACCTTTGGTTCTTTGCTTTCTTCATCCAAATCAATAACTTTTGTGGCACTCCCTTGAAATGTGACATCCATGGGGGAGGGCTATGCCACTACCCTAATCGGATTGAAGGGTTCTGCTTCTTCAATTGTAACTTCTTTACGCTCTTTGGTTGGTATCTTGATTGACACTTCCCCTGTAAGTGTTGTCTCCTTGATTTGAATGGTGGAAGTCTCATTGATTTTGATTACATGTGTCCCTTCTTGGTCTACCGCCTTGCTTGCATTGTCTTGAGTGGGGTGGACGGAGTTGTCATTTACCTTCATGCCTTCGTCTTCTTCCGTGTAGTTGACTGCATTCAACTCCTCCCATTGTCCATCATCCTTTGATTCACTTTGAATATCTACATTCAGTAATGAAGTGTCGGGTTCTTCTTGTGCATCCGATGATGAGCTTGAGTTATCCAACCCTAATTCTCTGTAGCGGTGTACTTTGGTGAGTTTCTTTTTCTTCCATCTCTTGGTGGGTCTGCTAGTAATGGTGCCCTTGCACAGGTAGATTAATTTGCCCTTCTGTATATTTGTGTGTATCTTTGAGGGCTTTAGTTAAATCTTCTTTCGTAATAGGCCTTTGCTCTATAATCTTTGTCTTGGGAAGTACATGTGCTCTTTTCGTGGTTGGAACTTCCTCTTCTACTTGCTTTACCTCCTTGAGTCTCTTTGTGCCTCTCATTCTGGGTTGAGAGCTAGTTTCTGCCTCTTCCACAATCTTGACTCCTCTTTTCTTTTTAGGAATTGTGGCGACTTTGGCATACTTAGCGATGGCAGTCGATGATGGCATTTCTTGCAGATGCTCTCTGATGCCTAAAGCATGGTAAATCAGTATTGTCAGAGCTACACTGCCATTGATGAACTTCTTGCTGTTCCATTGCTTTTTTGCCTCAAATAGCCGTTCTTGTATGTAAGGAGTCAGATTAATTTGATTGCCGATTTGCTTGATGGCATGTGAGAGTGTTCCAACAGCTCTTCTTTGCGTTATTCTACACTCTCGATGGCTTTTAGTTGCCATGAGGGCTTCTCCCCTAATAGACTAAAAATTTCCTTGTGCCCTATCTTGGCTGAAATGCAGCCTTGAGCTAGGTTGATGCTCACTTCATTCTCAATGATCCAATCCTATCCTAGGATCAAATCTTCTATTAAATCTTCATCTCTACACACTCAGACTCGTTGTTCCATGGAGGAATTTCCTAGGTGGAGGGATACTAACGTTGCTCCAATGCATTCTATGATTTGACCTCCAATATCATGTGAGCTTTCGTGGGGCTCATATTCATTTGGAGATCTTTTATGACCGTATTACGTATGCAACTAAGACCTGCTCCTGAGTCTATCAAGGCATCTATCAATTTGTACTCTGTCTTGCCAATCCCTAGGTTTAGGTAAGGCTATGACATGTAAGTACTAGTCGTATCATACTTATGGACTCGGTAATTAGCCATAGGGACAGGCTCTTCTCCTTGGAGATACCGTTCGTCTCTTTGCCTAATCCATTCTTTCCGTTTCTCCTCTCTAATCCGGTCTTCCTCTTTCTTCCTATTTTGTGCACCTACGAGATGTGCTAACATTTGATTTGTCAATGGCTCCATGAATCGTTTCACTCTACATCCACTTATGTAGTTAGGAAGAATGTCTCCATCTAGAGTGGCTAGGTTAACTACTCCACTCGTAGAAATCTTATTTATGATCAGAGGTCCATATCCACGTTTTTGTAACTTCTTGGCATGTTGCTTTAAGGTGTAAACCAGGACTAGGTCTCCTTCTTTCAACCCTTTGTCTTTTATATGTGCATCATAATATGCCTTCTGTCTTTCTCTTAGCCACATAGATTCCTGCTACCGCCTGTAACCTAGTTTCATGCAGCTTCTCTATTTGGTCTAGTTGTTGAGATAATTCATGTTTGGTCCATTCATACTTTCGGGCTACTCTCAAAGTGGGGATTAAAAAATCAATTGGCAAAATTGCATTCTGCCCGTTCACCAAGTTGAATGGGGTAGTTCCAATGGCAGTCTTGTATGCGACTTGGAAGGCCCAAATTGCATGATGCAATTGCTTGTCCCAGTGAGACCTCCCATTATTGATGATTTTTGTCAATACTGTGCATAATACCTTGTTGGAACTTTCTGCTTGACCATTGGCTTGGGGATGGTATGGGGCTGATTTTTTATGGATCACTAAAACTCATTCATTAGAGACTCTATCACTTCATTAATGAAGTCCGTTCCTCTGTCACTCACAATCTCAATTGGTACTATGAATCGAGCGAATATATGCTCAAAAAGAAACTTAGCCGTGGTTTGAGCATCATTCTTTCTGGTAGCCTTGGCCTCTACCCACTTTGTCAAGTAATCCGTGGCTACTATGATGTACTCGGCATGTGACCCTTTGGCCGGTGGGTTAATGGGTCCTATGAAGTCAATACCCCATTTACAGAATGCTCTAGAACAAACCATAGGTCTCAATGGCATGTCATCCCTCCGAATTGGGTATTTAGCCCTTTGGCATGTCTTGCAGCTTCATACATATGTTTCAGCATCCATATGTAAAGTTGGCCACCACAATCCAGCGAAGAGGATCATTTTTACAGTTCTCTCGGCTAAGAAATGACCTCCTGCTGCACCTGCGTGAGCCATCTCTAATATGGGTAAATACTCTCCTTCATGTACACATAGCCGTAATTGGTTGTCCTTTCCTCTTCTAAACAAGTTTCTTCCTATGAGTACATAATCCTTGCTCATCTCGTCTAGGGATCGTTTTCTTGCCAAGCTAACTCCTTCCTCATGCTCTCTTGTCTTTAGGAATTTTACCAGTGTTTTGCTCCAATTGGGTACTATCGGTGAGAAAGGTATGGACGTGTGATCCTCGGGGATTGTCTCCTGGCATTCTGCACAGTTACTTACGTAGTCATGGACATCCTTAGGCATGTCAGGCCAGTATACTCCTAATCGCTTTAATCCCTAATAGTTCCATGAGTTCCTTTGTGTGTCCTCCATTTGTTCACATGTGCTTCTTCGATTAACTTCGATTGTTCATCTTCCTCCACACATCTTAGTAATACACCATTGGGTTCCTTATAGTACACACTTCCCGCAATAATGTGCAAATTCCTTGACTGGAGAATTTCCTTTTTACTCTCTTTATTGATTGGGTGTTGTGGGCCATGAGTGAGCATAGGAATTAGTTTTCTGCGCACTTAGGACACACTTCCAGATTAAACAAACAAGTATCTGGGATTCATCAGATACTCCACTTGGTGGTTCTCCGTGTGTTAACCTAGAAAGGTGATCTACTCTTACATGCATGTTTCCCTTTTTCACTATCACTTCAAAGTCTAGCTCCATCAATAGTAGGAACCATCTTACCAATCTTCTCGTGTTATAGGGCTTATTGACTAGGTACAATAAAGCTTGATGGTCTATGAAGAACTTGAATTTGTTGGCTAAGAGATAGTGTCTGAATTTCTTTACTGCATAGACCATTCCCAATCCTTCTCGTTCGGTAGTGGTATAATTTCTTTCCGCTTGATTCAATTGTCTACTAGCATAGGCAATTGGGTGATCTAACTTCCCTTCGTCTGCTGGTTGGGCTAAGATACATCCTATTGCGTAATTAGAAGCATCTACATGAATATGAAAGGGCTTGTTCCAATTCAGTGTTTTCAGAATTGGAGCCGTGTTGAGCCGCTTCTTTAACTCATTGAATGCCTTCTCACATTCCTCTTTCCAAATGAATTGAGTTAAGAGTCCATACAAGGGTTTGGCGATTATGGCATACATGTGGATAAATCGACGATAGTATCCACAATGTCCCATAAATGCTTGTACCTCTTTCGCATTCTTAGGTCTAGGAAGCTCTAAAATGACCTTAATCTTATCTTCATCTGTGGAAATTCCATTTCTAGAGACTATGTGTCCTAAAATATTCCCTTGTCTTACCATGAAGACACATTTCTCTGGGTTTAGGTAAACTCTATATTGTCTGCATTTATTAAATATCCTTCGCAATTCAGGAATGTGGTCCAACCTTTGATTTGAATATGTACATAGGTCGTCTACATACACTTCCATGCTCTTCTTCAGGAATTCCTTAAAAACATGACACATCAATCGTTGGAAAGTAGTAGGCGCATTCGTGAGTCCAAAAGGCATCACTCGAAAAGCATAAACTCCCCATTCGGTCGCGAATGCGGTCTTATGTTGATCCTCAGTAGCAATAGCTACTTGATTGTATCTGGAGAATCCATCTAAGAAGCTATAGACTTCTTTTCCTGCTACTCTTTCCAATAGATGATCCGTAATGGGCAATGGGTAGTTGTCATGTATGGTGGCTGCATTCACTTTTTTCAAGTTAATGCACACCCTCAGTTTTCCGTTCTTCTTAGGCATAACTACTAATGGCGAGACCCACTCGGTGTGTTCTATTTCATATATGAATCCTGCCGCTAATAGCTTGTCTATTTCTTCCTTAATTTTAGCAGCATAGACCTCGTTGTATGTATATGGGCATTGTTTCGATGGTTTTGCATCTGCTGTCATTGGTATTCTATGAACAAATCAAGGGTTCCACACCTTTGAGATCCTTATATGTCCATGCGAATACGTCTCGATATTCTCGGATCAATTGTATTAATTCTTCTTCCTCCTTGACTGACACATCTTTGCCTATGTATGTGCATCTTTCTTCTCCATCTTCCACTGTCACTATGATTTTTTTTGTTTTTTCTTTGTTGTCATATGCTTCTCCGTCTCGAGCCTCTCTCTAGGCATTTGAATGGCTATTTTTCGGTCTTCTACTTCATATCTTTTGAAATGTTCAGGAACCTCGAAAAGATCTGGATTTGGTTCGATTTTACTCGTGTTCTCCTCTTGCTTTTGTATTATGGGAGCGGCTTCTATTGCCAAGATCTTCGTCGGGGATTCCATTGTAGTGGAGGGACATCTCGATATGAAAATGTGTGCAAGTTTATCTTGGTGGTATTTCCTTGATGCTTCAGGTATAATGAATCTCTTCCCCAGTCTTGCACTACCCGCATTTGTCTCATGAAGGGTCATCGTAATATCATTTCATAGTTGTTAGCCTTTTCAAATTTACAAATGGCTAATGTGTGTTCAAATTCAACTCCACAGGTGGTTAAGTTGATTCTTTCTAGTATTCCTAAGGGTTTCTCCACATGACCGTCTGCTAATTGGAGCTTCATGCGTGTGGGCCGTAAGGCAGGCTTCCCCCATTTTTCCCAAATCTCCTTGGTGGCGATTCCTACTCCTGCTCCAGTGTCTAGTATGGCCTTGGTCATGTACCCATTGTAAGTGACAGGTAGACATGTGTTACCTTCATCTCCTTCACTAAATTCTCCCACCTTATCAACTGGAATTTGTATTTTACATGAGTTTTCTTTTCCCTTGACTTCCTTTTCTTCCTTCTCTTGCCCTAATTCCAATTGACTCGCTATTTGTTTCCATAGTTGTGGTTTAACTTGAAGTAATTCTTCCACAGTCAGTTTGCATTGTACTTTCGTCTTCTTAAGTTCCATTAAATTGTGTGAATTCTTTTCTGAGTTTTCCTTTCCTTTTCCATGTATTGTGGGTGCTCGTATTATCATAGACTCTTTTTCGTATTCTCCCATGTAATTAGGTAAAGTTGAAATGCTCTGAGCTTCTTCTTTATTTCTATCTAGCCTCGACACTTCCTCGTATACTTCCTCCATATTCGGATTGGGTTGATAAACTTCCACATCTAATTCCTCAAAGGGAGGCTTCTTCACTCCATTCTTCTTCCATTGTTCTTCTCGGATTCTATTCCATAACTCTTTTGGCCAATCAGCTTCTAAGTCAGGTATTGTTGACATCGGTTCATCTTGAGTTTTCACTCATTCACATTTGTCATCCTTCCCTCTGAGTTCTTTATTCTTGACTTTGACACAATCCTTTTGTTGCTCCTCTGTTATTCTTGTCTCTAGAAGTGTCGGGATAGTGTTTTCTAGGGTTGATTGTGCTACCTCTATGAGTTTTCGACATATTGCAAGCCTTTCTTTTTCTAATTCTGCTTGTGGGTAAAGCCTTTCATGTTGCCTTATATTTGGTCCAGTCTTAATTCTAGCTTGGTAAGCTTTCAACCACATGTCTAAGTTGTCAGGTTTTGGGTCAGCTAGAATTGATCCTGGTTTCCCTGCTTCTCGGATAAGCGATGGATTGGGAACCTCTTCCCGGATTCCTTGTTCTTTATGCTCTTGTTTGTTTCTCGTTTGTTTCCTATTTTCTTGACTCTTGTGTTTCATCCATTTATCTTTGAGCTTTTCTCTTCTTTCCTTCCATTTCCGTGTTTTTGTGTTCTGGGTACTCTCATGTGGGTCCTCTGAATCTTCTACTATCTGAACTTTGGGCCTTGCTGTTCTATTGTTTTCTTGCTCTCGTTCCGGTTGTTTCCCTTTTTGCTCTTTTGTCTGGGCCCTTGTAATGGCCTTCAAGGGCACGGTGTATTCCTTATCACTTCCAGGTGCTTCTATCACTTCAATTACATTAAGTGGTGCAGTGCCTTGGACTTTGGTTGGATTCTTAGGGCAATCCCTGAAAAGATGTTCCTTTCCGCAATCATAACAATATCCTTCCCAAGTCTTAGGGGGTGGTGGATTATAAGGCCGGGGACATTCTCTAATAAAATGGTCTCCTCCGCATCTATAATAGGGTCTTCTCGGCATAGGCGGCCTAATGGGTGGTCTCACAGGTGGTTGTGCTTTAGGTGCAGTATACATCAAAGTTGCTACCTCCGTTCCATAAGTCTGATCATAACCTTCATATCCATAATAAGCTGAATCTTATGCTGGTTCGTATTCTAATTTGTTGGCTTCATAGGGATAATAATCTCCTGGGGGTAGCTCATATCCAAGGTTTGTTGGTTCTACACTGGACATTGTTGAGGCTGGTACTATGGCTCTTTCCAAATTTTCTTCTGGTTGAGCATACTTCACATGTACCACTTGTTGAGGTTGTGACAGTTGTGGTCCTAACACTGGTTGGGGCGGTGGATATGGTACTTGCTCGTATGGCCTCGATGCTCCTGTCGGTGTACGATATGGATTGTACCTGGGCATCTCTCTGCTTGTCTCTCTAGGTGGATATCCATATGATCGATACTGAGGTGTTTGTAAAGGTCGTGTCTGCCTATTGAATGGACAGTTTTCCGTGGTGTGGTTGGTGTATTTTTGTTCTATGTGGCAATACAATGCAGTTCCTTGTTGGGGCTGTCTGTTGTAAGGATATGTCTGAGGTATACCAGGTCCTCCTCATACACACATGTGTGTGGGGTGATCTCCTCCACATAGACTACATCTTCGTAACATGGGCACTCTTAAAGCCGGGTGTTGGTAATTTCTATGTCCTTGGACTCCCAATTTCTTTGCCACCAGCTCTGCTAATTCTTCCACATTACAGGAGTTGGATGTAATAGTACTCCGAGAGTCTTCTGATTTAGTGGGGCTGGGTGTGTTCTTCAGATCCTCAGCTAGATTGTCTTCTAGGTCAGTGCACTCTTGAAGACATTCACTCAGGGTTTGTAACCTTTTCACGTACACTAAAGTTCTTAGGGTTCCATTCATGAGTCCATCAAAAAATAGTGAAATCATCTTTTGTTGAGTGGGCCTCTCCGCAGCTGGACATCTATCAACATATTGGTTGAATCTACGGGCAGCCGTTTTCACAGTTTCATTAGGGTTCTGTTTAAAGCTATGGTTTAAAGACGCAGAGTTGTGTTTAATCCCTCTCTTAGTAAATTCCCCAATGAATTCTTGAAAAAATTGCTCCATATTTCCAAATTGGTTGGGATCTAATGGCTGGAACCAAGTTAGAGCCGTTCCTGTGAGGGTGAGTCCGAAAGACTCATCTACTTGTTCAACCCTAAGGACTTGTTTAAATTCAGCAATGTGATCATATGGTTCTCCCAATCTGTCATAATGATTTCTTACGCATTTGGCCACTTGGATAGGTCTCGGTCTTCTCATTGGTTCTGGCAGTCTAGGCATTACAGGGAAGGCAGGAACTGCTGGTCTAACTGGGGGTATTCCAGGTTGTCCTCCTATTGGTGGTTGTGGTCTTCCGGTGGTCCGTATTGATTACCTACTCTTGGGTGGGTCTGATTGTGTGTTTGCACTCTTGGAGTCGCAAATTGTACGTGAGTGCGATTTAGAACACACCGTTGACTCGTTTGCCCTGACATGGTGTGCTCTACCTCTTGTTGGGTTCCAAAGGGGTTCTTAGAGGTGGTTGCCAGCTCTCTTTGAGGGAATACAGGCAAACCCATGTATTTCAGTTGAGCCCTGTCTATGGCATGAACCAACCAGTATCTTCTCCGATTTTTATCTAGGTATGTTATCCTAGTCTCGTCTTCTGGATCCTTCAGCTCATAAAAGGTCATCAAGCTCTCTTCTCTTCCTCGGGCTGGTGAGTCTGTTTGGAGCAATAAGTCCATTCCATGAATCAAATAGATTTCCAAAAGGTAGTCGTCTTGAGGTATCAAGTCTCCTCTCAGGACTCGTGTCACTTGGGACCTGCCTCTAGGAGTCGTCACTAACTCCTCAGGGCTTGGTCTCCCTAAGTTTTCTTGTCCCTCTAACTCTCCCTTTTCATTGATCAATTCGGGAAATTCAGTCACTATGTAGATGTGACCTATCTTGTCCATGTATGCTCCTCCTTCATACTTAACAATAGGTCTGGGCACAATTGTGGCATCCATGGAAGTTACCATTCTAGCCACAGATCTGTTTAACCCATCCAGGTAGATGGGAATCTCCTGGGCATTGGTAGAAACGTATTGTAAGGAGGTACGATACTCTCCCTCCACAGTGGTCATGAAGTTCCTACCTGAAGTAGGGCCTTGCACGTCTTCTGATGCAATGGGTATCTCCTCCTCTGAGTCACTAGAGGTGTCAGAATAGACCGAGGAGTGACTGATCTGAGCAGCACTTCCTATAGAAGATATGACACTTCTTCGGCTAGTTAGCACTCTCCCTGACCTCAGGTTCATTCACCCTCTTGAGGTTCTTTAGGCCTTAATAACTCTCCCTAAGTGGCTCCTCAAATGCCTCTAGCTTTCCCTTCAAAATGCTTCAAAAGCTCTGGACAATACTACTCCAGACGATACTCCCTTGGTTATACCAAACTGGCCACGATACGATACCTCAAACCTAGGCGATACGATACTTGTAGCAATAGACGATACGATACTGCAACTGGCCATGATACGATACCAGCTTCCTTGATGATACGATACCACCAGAGTAGATGATATGATACCAATGTCCAGTCACGATACGATACCTCCGGGGTCCACGATACGATACCAAAAATGGGGCGATACGATACCTAGGATTCTCGCGATACGATACTAAACTCCAAACGTTATGATACCTAAGTGTCTGCACGATACGATACTGCCACTAAGCATGATACGATACCACAGTAGGTGAAGATACGATACCAACATGGTATCGGGATACGACACTAGAATTGAGAGACGATACGATACCTTTGTGGTCCACGATACAACACCAAAAATTGGGCGATACGATACCTGGGATTCTCGCGATACGATACTGTGACACGTGGAGATACGATACCACCGACCTACGCGATATGATACTTGAATGATCTGGCGATACGATACTGGGGTATGGGACGATACGATACTGGTATGGTATCGCGATACAAAACTGACAGGACACGATATGATACCAATGCAAGTGGCGATATGATACCACCGCTTGCACGATACGATACCACTATGGTATCGTGATACTATACTGGGACACAAGACGATACAATACCAAAAGTGGACCGCGATATGATACCACTTTGGTAAAATGCGATCGCGATACCAACCTGGCGATACGATACCACGAGTGGTATCGCGATACGAAGGCCGGCAATCGACGATACGATACTTCGGCGAGTATTGCGATACAAGGGAATTTTTGGTATCATGATACCAAAAACTCAACCGATCGCAATACTAAAGCCAAAATATCTCAAAAAATCAAAATTTTTCCTTCCCCCTTGCACTTCTCTTACCCCTCCACTTCTACACCCTTGCTTCACAAAAAGAAGTCCTCCCAACTCTCTGTTTCCTCCCCGCGATACCGGATGTGCAAATAATCAATCTTTTGTGCACTTCTAAGGAGTTTTTGCTAGAGAAATTTTATGGAGACTTACCTCTGTGACCTCTTGCTGGCACCTTGAGCTCAAACACTAGCTTTGATAGCCTGTAACACACGATACCACACTCGCGATACCAATCGCTGCTCGCGCACGATACTGCTTTTCAGAACAGTTGAGAATTGAACTAGAATATTTGGTTTTTATACTTTTGGTGACTGAAACTCAATTACACTAATTTAGCAAATGTTTTGGGATTTTTCTTGGTCTTGGCCTACTCATACTTCACTCCTCTTCTCCTCTCCTCTCCTTCTAACCTAACCCTAACTCTTCCTTCTTTCCCTTCCTACTAACCCTAAACCTAAAAAACTCATTACACACACCTTCGGGATGTGGAGTAACAAGTGCTGAAGTGATGGACTACTTGCCACTGAACGACTTCACTTCTACAAGTATGATTTCATCACACTCGATCTATAACCATCACGAATGCACCTTGGCTGAGTGTTCCCCGGCAACGGTGCCAAAAACGTGCGTACCTAAGTCAGGAAGGCTTAAGGACTTGTGCCAAAGAGACTAAACCTCATTTGCCACACAAGTGCGTATAGTGGGAAATTGACACACACCTACTTGTCAATTTGATCAAACGACCTAACCAAGTGTATGAGGACATGTACTCACGTGATAGGAAATGAAGTGGTTCAGCTTATATGCATAAGAAAAGACTAATCCACCTCTCGAACTCACTGAAATACTGAAAGTGTCTGCCGCGATACCACTTACAATAGTTTTTAGTAAATCGAGGATTTCTTCCAGCTCCGAACTCTGAAGAAGATCACAGAGAAGATGAAAATCTGCAAGAAAGAAGGAATTTTGAAAATCAGGAGCTCTCCTTCACAATGGCAAAAAGTTTCTACAAAGAGTCACAAAGTGACTTATATACATGTGCCCTGAATTTGGTCCTTTCACACAAGAGACCGGCACTTTATTACTAAAAAGTGGATTTCCTACTAATTTACAAGGAATATTTTACAATGAGTTGGGAATATGCATCTAGAGGACTCCTCTAGTGCATTTACATGGCTTGAGGGAATGTTCCAAGACTTTGAAGATGAAAAATTATGCCCATTAATTTGAAAATTTTGGGGCTCTTCTTTTGTGCTTCTTTGCTCTGCAACAGGAATCTATGTACTTGATATAGAATTTTATCTCTAATCCGCACTAATCATCAACACAAGTATTAAATGCTTGTATATGATCCGTTGTGATGAGGTTAATGAATGTGCAAGAAGCACAATGACTAGAATGCCATCCATAGATATTCACTTTCATTGAAAAGTGGATACTATAAAGAATCAATTTTCCACAAGATGACTTGGATTGTTAATTGGTTTGCATTGATCTAGATGATCATTATATGCATGGATGTGTCTCCAAGTCATAACCCATTCAAGAGAATGAATGAGTGTGTCTAATCATAAGTATTAACATGTCTCATCATTTTTAGGTTTAAAAACATAATTGATCAAATAGTTAGTGAGGTAGCATCCTCATAGAGATTTGGATGCTGTTGTTTGGTGGAATGCCCAAATGTATTGAAACTTAGAGGGAACATATCTCATAAGGTGTTCTTTAAGCTGAGAATTTTTCAAGTAATTTGAATACTTTTACAAAGGCCAAACCACCTCTACACTAGAAGTGCTGCTAATAGTGGTCGAGACCTGAAACAAGTGACATAGACCTATTACAAAGGGCATTTCTCTTCATTAATAGATCCAAATTGCATGCTTTTTGTTCGATATGAAAGCTTGATAGATTCATTTTGTGTATACCAATTTCCATTTTCTTAAGATCATTTGGTGGGTCAAAAGAGCTCTACACATGAAAGTGAAGCCTTTGGAATTTGTGAAATGACTAGAGACCATGTCACCTAGAGGTGATTGATTCTATTAGCTCATTTACTCAAATTCAATGATTTTTCTTTCTACCATTAGGTACACACCTCTAGATAGCGGTTAAAAAATATCAAGATGAAATGTGACTCCATTTAGAAGATATAAAGAAAAGAGTAAAAATGAGCCTTTGCAAATTCTTAAAATATTGCAGGTATAGAGGCTTAGTATTTTGGTCATTGTGAAAGCATCAAATGTCAAAATACTATGAAATGTATATCAATAAAAGTAGATATTATTAGATATATTCGTTTAAAATTTGGAAGAAATTGGACATCAATTGGTAGGTCAAATGACCTATTCATCTCAGAACAATCTTTGGTGAGGATTTACCAAAGATTGCTACATGTCTTTGATGAATAAATGGTTGTTCAATATTGGAAGCTCCAATTTTCAAAAATTTTTCTTGGAGAAGATACTCCAGTATAGACCCTATAATATACCTAAAATTAAAAGATTTTTGAATTTAGCTTCATAGTTAGAAGATATTTTAAAAGTACAACTGCATTGTTTTTAGGCTCACCTAAGCATAGGTGTAGCAGAGATATAGAATGATACATTTGAATGAGTATTTGATTGAGTTTTAAGTTGAACTTTTGTGAAACCAAACTAGATAAGGATCTAGATTTGGGCACAAAGAAAATGAAATTTTGAGTCTGTTTGATCAGTCTATGGGCTTCAAGAAGATGACCCTATACATTTCCAGAGTTGGTCGTCAAGTGTTCGACCCTTCCCATGAAACAGTGATAAAACTCTCAGCAAATGTCCAAATCAAGTGCTTTTTGAGCCTAATGAAAGCTTGCAAGAAGTTATATAATGTTGGATAATTTCATAAGTTTTGAGTTAGTAAAATTTAGTTAAAATTAAGATTTAATCTACTACTATTGAAAATTGTTTATGTAGGAGATGTTGTTGAAAGGAAAATATTTTTCACAGGTTTTTATGATATTTTTTTGATATAGTGTGATCACCATGGGCTAGCCATGACCTAGATACTTGTTTGTTGATCATTGGTTTATGGTGACCTTCTTCAGTAGGACAGAGGAGACTCCATCAAAATTTTCATTAATATATATAATGCTATGAGAGTATGGAACAAGAGAACTTTAGTAGTTGTTCTCATTTCATATAGTATGGATTGATACAAGTTGTATAAATTCCAATTTCTTGTGAGTTAATATTTGAATCAATTTGCATGAGTAGAGATTTGATGCAAGCCGCATCCTTGACAACTCTTCCATCGAGGGAAGGAAACACTTCAGTAACACTTCATGATTTCATTTTTATATTTATGGTTGTAAGTACTCACCGATTTATTCTTGTGTTTTTTATAGAAGAAGTGTTTGACTTTTATCCCATACACACATCTATGTGGGATATAAAGTTTGTTGGAACAAATCCATTACAAGCCTAAGTATTGGCTTGGGTTTCTAAGATTCTTGTCTTTTTGATAGAAGAAGTGTTTGACTTTAATCCCATACACACATCTATGTGGGATATAAAGTTTGTTGGAACAAATCCATTACAAGCCTAAGTATTGGCTTGGGTTTCTAAGAGAAGACAATGTATAGAAATCTAAGAGTTCACTTGTGAACTCACCCTTGTAATTGTTTGATCATTACTTGATGTAAAAGTAAAAGGAATCAAAAGTGGTTGAGTCCACTTGATAAAAATAGATAGAGAAGCCACGAATTCTTGATTTGGAGGTTGGAGAATCAATCAATCTCTAAAAATTAGGAAACTACTTTTAGGTGAGCAAGATTCAAATTCAAATCTTGGCTCCAAAACTCTCTATATATACATGGCAGTTTAGTCACACTTTTAGAGGCATCCGTAAGCTGAGCTATATGCTATATCAAGTGCGGATAGAAGGCACACACATGTATCTGTAAGTTCATTGTATTCTACAATCAATATACATTCATATTTGTGATCATACAAGTTCATATCTTCATGGTTGTGTGAGTCTATTGTTCACTGTTATGCTTCTCAGATTTTTCAGTCAGATTGCAGAGATCATTTCTCTCAGTGTGGTGCATCATTTTCAATGATTTATCTTTTAGATTCTACTATATGCTCATGAAATTTCATTGCTATTGAAGTTCTCAGTCTTGAGTTATGTTCAGTTGAAGTCAACCCTATTTGTCCATATTCCCTTCTCTGCAGATTTTTTATTTTTTTCAGTCAACTTGTCAGAGCTGCTTTGACACGTGTACTTCATCAAATTGCATGATTCAAAGCTTGTTGGATTCGCCATACTCTCTAGTATCCGCTTACAAAATTTCATAATCATTGAATATTTTAATCATGAGTTATGATCATTATTCTGCTCACTGGTCTAAGTAATGTTGTAGCCTGTGAAAATCAGGATGATGTCATAACTTGTTAAACTTCATTCTCATTGTATGATTCACCATTTCTGATGATATTACTCTTGAAAGTTAGCTCTTTTAGTTAACTAGAGTTCCACAAAAGGAATTAATCTAATTGCTGCTATGCTTAGAGAATTATTCAAAACACTGGACAGGCATATGAATCAAAATAGCAAGTTTTTCACCTCTGAATTAATTCAAGCTCATCTGTTTTGATGTATCTCTTTGAGATTGATCTTCCAAGGTGCATAGGGTGTCTAACACATCCATTGGCAAGCTAAAAGGGCTCACCACATACTCCTGGAGTTCATTTGGCTGGTGTAGATCAAGGATTTTGCAGCACCACTTCATGTTCAAGCACATATCTATCCATCTCTTCACAGTGGTATCAGAGCAAAGATGGCAGATGGATTTCCTTCATCAATTCATAAATTGGATAGAGGTAATTACTCAGCTTGGTCATTATGGATGGAAGCTTATCTCCAAGGTAGAAGTTTATATGGTTATGTGGCTGGAGATGAAGTTATGCCAAGTTTCAGGAACAAAAGTCAACCAACACAAGAAGAGAAAGAAAGATTGAGCACATGGTGCTCCAAAGATGCACTTGAAAGGTCTTATCTCCTCAACTCTACTCAGAATTTTTGTTGCCTCATATTAGAAGTTGTAAGACATCAAAGGAAGTGTGGGATGCACTTGAAGCCTTCTTCTCTTCAAATACCAAAGCTAGGAAGCATCAACTATGGCTGGATTTCACAATCCTCAAGAAGGCTCCCAAACAAAATGTGACTGATTTTGGTACCTGGTCTTTATGTGAGTTGCCTTCTAGGAATAAGGACATTGGCACTAAGTGGGTATACAAACTAAGGTGTAAGCCTGATGGAACAATTGACAGATATAAGGCTAGGCTTGTTGCAAAAGGTTATGCTCAAGAAAAAGGCATTGATTTTGATTAGACCTTTGCTCCTACATGCCGAACGACTAGTGTTCATAGCATCTGTGCACTTGCAGCTCATCATGGTTATTATGTACATTAGTACTTCATTTCTAAATGGAGACTTACATGAAGAAGTGTATGTTTTTCATCCCCGTGGTTTTGTGCAAAAAGGGCATAAAAACAAAGTGTGTAGGTTGAAAAAGGAATTATATGGTTTGAAGGAAGCACCACGTTCTTGGTATGAAAAGATACATGCCTACTTGATTGCACATGGTTTTGAGAACAATCCAATTGAAAGCACCTTATATGTTATCAAAATCTTAACTCACGCGCACACGGAGGTTATGAATGCTGAAAACACACAAAGAAATAGATATGCAAGGAGACGAGACAAAAAGGAGTATTGGGTGCCAATCTCCCCCCATGCACTCTGTTTTCGATAGTCCACGGAGTGCATGTGTTTATAGGATTTTTTCATTATGTTGAAAATAGTGGTTACATGAGAGCGGCTTCGAAAAGCATGCATGAAAGTAAAAGTTGGTCTCTTTTGTGGAGAGCCATGGCTTTTATTAATAGAGATCGTTGTCTATGAAGACTGTTATGCTAACCACTACTTTTACTAAATGTTTCCAAAAATATAACCCTCTATGTGGGTTTATTTACAAATTATATAAAATATAAATCCGATTATTGATGTCCGTCCTTTCACACCCTCACAAACCTTCAGTTGTTATATCAGAAACACCAAAACACATTAATACCTTAATAAATTAACACTCCAAAAATTCCTTGTTCAGCACATTCCATAATTCATAAAATGCCCCTCTATTGAAAAGCAACTGACCTCAATTGATAAAATAAAACTAAACATGGATGGCCAATCACATGTTCCATCATGGAATGAGAATAAGCATGTTCCATGTAAAAACACATGCATGGAAATGTTCATGGAGGAGTTACATTAACGACGTGGTGCAAGTTTAATTTAGGATATTGCAAAATATTTTTCAGATGTCTTTTAATGATACACAACCACAGAAGATCATCTTCCTTAAATTCCTTGGCTAATTATTTTGTACTGACATTGCATGTATAACATTCTTGAATTTTCCTAATGTGCTCGTGAACATCGTGAAGTATAGAAATGTGATCTTGAGCAATAGAATTAGCCATCGGAATATCAGTTTGAGTGAATGACATGGGAGCAGGAAGCTTTTTACCATAAACGATTTCAAAAGGTGCACGAGCAATAGTGGTGTGTGTGGTGTTATTGTAACCTAATTGAAGCAGTGGCAACTTTTCAGCCCACTTAGTGGGACTATCTAATGAATAACAATGCAATAAATCAAGAACAATACTATTTGTAGACTCACTTTGTCCATTACTTTCGGGATGAAATGCAGAGCTAAAATCTATTTTAGAACCAAAATGTTGAAATAAGCCAACCCAAAAATGATTGCAAAATCTAACATCATGATCAGATAACATTACTTTAGGAAATCCATGATGTGGGAAAATGCATTTCATGAATGATTTTACTGCCTGAGGTGCTAAAAAAGTTTTCCTACAAGGAATGGAATATGCATATTTATTAAACCTACTAACTATTTTCCAAATCATATCATAATGTGATGAAGTGATCGAAACTCTTGTGATAAATTCATAGAGATTTGTTCCCATGGTTTGCTCGAAATGGGAAGTGGCATTAACAATCCAAATGGTTTACCATGATGACGTTTTACATGCTGACATACAATGCATTGAGAAACATAATGTGCAATATCTTTTTCCAAAAGAAGGGATCTTTGGAAGCAGAAATGGTGCTTTGTATGCCTCTATGATCCATGTAAGATGGTTCATGCATTTCTTTGATGCAAAAATCTTTAAAATCTTGGGTTATGCATAATCTATGTTGAAAATAAAGTAACCCATAATGAAATGTATAATATTCATTAATTAAAGGTGCACCATTGTTGAATTCATGCCATGCACGTGAGAAATACGAATCAGATGCATAAGTGGATATCATTTTTTAAAAGGAATGTGCAAAAATATTATGCAAAACAATAGAATGTGAAGGAAAATGGCTAAGAGCATCGGGTACAACATTAGCATTACTAGGTTGATGTTGGATCATGGGTTGGAAATTTTGAATGAATGAAGCCCACTTAAGGTGTCAACTAGAGATTTGGGCTGATTTAATAAATCAGATCCCATAAGATAGTGTTTCAAAATTCGCAAAGCATGTACAACTGATAACAATTCTTTATCATATGTACTATAATTCGTTTCTGAGGGCTTAAGCTTCCTAGTCTCAAATGCAATGGGTGGTCATTTTTCATTAAAACAAGACCTATTCATGAACCACTAGCATCAGTAATGACATGAAATGGTTGTGAAAAATCAGGTAACTATAAAAGAGGTGCATGTGAAAGTGCATGTCTGAGTTTTCCAAAGGATTGATGTTGGGTAACTCCCCATTCAAATTTTATTTCATTTTTCAATAATAAGGTAAGAGACAATGCTAATGACTTTTCACATATAACGTTCTTTCACAGATGAGCAGGTTTATGCATTGCCCAGCTGTCAAGCATTGGCAGGCAATTAAGCGCATCTTTTGCTACTTGAGTGGTACCTGGCTACTTGGGTTGTTTTATCCCAAGGGGGGATCAATGCCACCAGATTTGCATGCTTTTCAGACTGTGATTGGGCTGGTTGCTATGACACTCATGTGTCCACTAGTGGATTTTGCTTCATGCTTGGTAGTGTTGGAGAAACAATCACTAATTGGACATATATTTGAAGGTCAAATCTTAGGAAGAAAACCACATGCCTATGTGAAGGGACAAATTCACAAGTGTATTATATTTGTAAAGTTAGTTCACTTTAGTTCTAGAAGTTTTTTAAAATCATGAGAATGAGAAAATCTATATAAGTTAGTTTGTATCAACTGACGCGGAGAGAGAGAAGAAGTGGAAGACAATGAGAAAATGAGAAGGAGTTCATTTTGTATGACTGGATAGAGTCGGGCTTCTCTGAGTGAGAAAGCACCTGTAAAACTTCTGAGTTTTTTCATAGCTATGAGAAGAAATAGTTAAAGTTCTGTGTATGAGACTCTCTCCATCATCTCCATGCTTTCCTACTATGTGATGAATTCAAAAGTTCAAGTTTTTCACGCAACTCGATGCCTGGCATCGAGTTTGTGCTGATAAGTCTGTGTTTTATTTTCTGAGTTCCAACTCCTGCTAAATCTTGTTGAAAAGATGATGTTTGTGGAGCAACTCGATGCCTGGCATCGAGTTTCAACATAAAGTCGATGCCTGGCATCGACTTCCCACATAAAAGTGGTCTTGTTCATGTGTGTGTTCAAGGGGCTAATTTTGGTGCTGAAAAAGTGGCTGAAAAAGCTTAAAGTCGATGCCCGGCATCAACTTTTGGTTGCAAGTCGATGCTAGGCATTGAATTTTTATTTTTACATAGCGAAATTTACTAAAACAGGCAAAATTTCCAATTTTGGAAAGTCATACAGGGTCATCTTGTGAAGGCCATAACTTGAGTTCTAGATATCTGTTTCATGCATATGATAGCTTGTTAGAAATCTCTACTCCTCTAGTTTCAACCTATAAAAGATCTTGGAGAAATAGTATTTGAGCTAGGAGAAATTAGCAAAATACTGAAGGTATGTCATTTTAGTGACTGGAAAAATCTGAAGAAGTAAAGTTCTTGGTTTCGGCTATCATTTCTCAAAGTTTGTAGTGGCAATGAGTTAATGGTCACCATAGAGGTGTTTTAGTGTCACATTAATTCATTTCTTGTGGTGTTTTACACATCAACAAGTGGTATCAGAGCAGAAAGGTCCTAAAGCGTAGAAGGCAACAAAGGTACGAGAAGTTTCGGAAAGTTTTCCATTAAAGTTTGAAAGGCGAAGCATTTGAAGACACAAGGCATCAAAAGATTACTTTCGAAGTATCCTCATACACAAAGAACTTCAAAAGGTATTATCCTTTATCCTTTAAGCTCACAGGTTGCAGCAGAAGGGAAGGAGTATGGAAGATCATATCTCCATTGACAAACTGGACAGAGATAATTACCCCGCATGGGTAATGAGAATGGAAGCCTTACTTATGAGTAAGGATCTCATGATATATGTTACAGGTGAAGAAGAGAAGCCAGTATTTGAAGATGAAAGCCGACCAAAGAAAGAAGAACTTGATGCTTTAAAGCATTGGCAGAAGAAGGATGCAAGTGCAAAAGCCTACATTTACAATACAATCTCTGATCATTTGCTACCACACATCAGAGGATTGGAATCATATGAAGATATATGGAATGCATTGGAATAACATTTCCAAAGCACTACTAAAGCAAGGAAAGCAAGTCTATGGTGAGAGTTTACAACATTCAAGAAGAAGCCAAGTCAAAGTATTAGTGATTATGTCACTAAGATGAAGGATCTAGCAGATAGTCTTGGATCCATAGATGAAGATGTTGAAGATCACAGATTGATTGCTCAACTACTTGCAGGATTGAGAGGAGATGAAAGGCGGAAACCTTTTGTCTTGTCAACAGAACTTTCCTTGAATCATTATGTTCCAGATTTGAATGAATTACTTAGTTTGATGCTCACATATGAGCAAGACTTGAAGGGAGATGGAGATAAAGGACAAAGTTCTGCAATGTACATGAAGAACAAGAAGAAAGGAGATAAAGGTAAAGCAAAGGATGAAGAAGAGTCGAGTTCTCAAGTTTATTATGCAAGAGGTAAAGGCACAGGCAGAGGAAGAGCAAGAGGTTTTGGAAGAGGAAGAGGTAATCAGATTAACAACAAGAAGGCTTGTTGGATCTATGGATTGAGTAATCATTTGGCTCATGACTGTTGGCACAACCAACAAGGATCAAATCAGAATCAAAACAACAATAGCAGAGGTTGAGGTGGAAGATATCAAAGTAATTTTCAAAGAGGTAGACAAAATCAAAGAGGAGGCTATGGTAGAGGTGCAGGAAGAAGTTGGGGACAGAATCCATCCTACAACACCACCTACTACAACTATGCAAATGACACACAGAATGAAGGTCATACATCATTGATGATGAACTCAATCAGCACATCAGATAAAGAAGATCTAAAGGTATTTTACATTGACTCTGGATGTTCTAATCATTTGTCAGGAAACATAGAATTGATGTCAGAATTGGAAAAAGGCATTTCTAGTCATACAGTTCAAACAGGTGATAATACAAGACATAGTGTACATTCAATTGGAAAAGTGAAATGCAAGAGTGGAGCAGATTTGCTAACCAATGTTTTGTATGTTCCCACAATACCTAAAAACTTGATTAGTGTGGGACAGATAGTTGAAAAAGGATTTCAAGTCAGGTTTACAAATGAAGGAGTATTTGTTGAAGATCCAGAGAATGGATATAATCAGATTGTTTGTGGTAAGAAAGAAGGTAGACTCTTTACTTTAAGAGTACAAGGGAACATTGGTCAAGCTTTGCTCACACATGGTGAAGGAGTGATTACAGAACTTGATCTCTGGCATAAGAGATTAGGTCATTTCAATGAAAGAGGGTTAAAGCTATGGTTGCTAATCAGTCTATACTAGGATTACCAAATGTGCAAATTCAACATATGGTTTATAAATGTGAAGAAGGTCAAATGGGAAAAGCACACAGGTTACCATTTCAAAAGAAAGGATTCAAACATGATGGATTACTAGAGCTCATTCATACAGATGTATGGGGACAAACAAAAGAAGGATCTATCAGTGGCTCAAGGTACTATGTTCTTTTCATTGATGATGCTACAAGATGGATAACTCTGTATGTTTTGAAGGAAAGATCAGAAGTGTTTGGAGCTTTCAAGCATTTTCATGCATATTCAGAGAGAATCACATGTCAAAAGCTTAAAAGACTGAGGTATGATGGAGGGGGAGAATACTTCTCCCAAGAGTTCAATGATTATCTTTGGAATGCAGGTATTAAGAGAGAAATAGCTTGTAGGTATACACCACAACAAAATGGTGTAGCAGAAAGAAGGAACAAGACTCTGGTTGAGTTTGCTAGAGCTATGCTGAAGGAGAAGAATTGTCCAAACTATCTTTGGGCTGAGGCTGTAAATACAGCTACATATCTTGTGAATAGATTACCATGTGAAGCTCTAAATGGAATGACTCCATATGAAGCTTGGTGGGGTAAGAAACCAACACTAGATCATTGTAGAGTGTTTGGATCAATTGCATATGCTTATGTGCCATCACAACTTAGACATAAACTTGAACCAAAGGCAGAAAAATATGTGTTCATTGGTTATGATGAAAAGCAGATGGGTTACAGGTTGTGGAATCCTCTAACTAAACAATTTCTTGTTTCTAGAGATGTTACATTTGATGAATAGAAAAGTTGGTATGCAGATCAAAGTAATACAGCTGAAGAATTTGAAGAAGAGGTAAGAAGATGTGAGAAAGGAAAATCAATTGTGCAGGTAAATAGAGATGAAGATGATATGCAAGCAAGTACATCCAGAAGTGGATTAACAAGAAGGAATGAAGAAGCTCCTATATTTGATGAAGAAGTGTATCCATACACTTATGAAGAATGTGAACCAAGAAGGTCAAGCAGGATTAGAAGACAACCAGAAAGGTATTCTTATGATACTTCTTACATAACTCAGAAGAACTATGCATATATGGTCAAAGATGATGAAGAACCTCAGAACTATGATGAAGCTAAAGGTAAGAAGCAATTGGAAGAAGCAATGAAGGAAGAGTTCAATGCACTGGAGGAGAACAAGACATGGGAACTTGTTCCTAAACCAAATGGTAAGAAAGTAATTGGAAATAAATGGGTTTATAAAGTGAAGAAGCTTGCAGATGGAAGTATAGCCAGATACAAAGCTAGACTAGTGGTGAAAGGCTATGCCCAAACCTATGGCATAGATTAAGATGAGACATTCAGTCCTGTAGCTAAGATGTCAAGTATAAGGACAATCATTGCTATTGCAGCTTCAAAAGGATGGACCCTAAGTCAATTGGATATAAAGAATGCATTCTTGAATGGATACATATCAGATGAGGTATACATGGAACAACCTCAAGGGTTTATAGATTCCACGTATCCAAATTTTGTTTGTAGGTTGAGAAGAGCATTGTATGGATTGAAGCAAGCTCCAAGAGCATGGAACTATAGACTGGTGAAGTATCTGAATGAATTTGGATATCAAAGTTCAAAAGCAGACCCAAGTCTACTTATCAAAAGAACAGAGGAAGGTACAATCTACATTTGTATTTATGTAGATGACATTATAATCACAGGTACTTCAGATGAAGG
This sequence comes from Ceratopteris richardii, assembly GCA_020310875.1. NCBI lineage: Eukaryota > Viridiplantae > Streptophyta > Polypodiopsida > Polypodiales > Pteridaceae > Ceratopteris > Ceratopteris richardii. The sequence goes on from CM035439.1 coordinate 149,395,432, forward strand.
AATCAAGGAGGTAAAGAGATTACTTGAAAAATAATTCAAGATTAGTGATCTAGGAAAGTTGTCATATTTTCTTGGAATGGAAGTCACTTATACAGATCATGGCATATATGTATCACAAGAAAGGTATCTTCTGAATCTATTGAAGAAGTTTGATATGGAAAATTGCAGAGAAGCTTCAACTCCACTTGAATTTAATCACAAGCTCAGTAAATATGATGGTGTAGAATACAAAGATATGAGGAAGTATCAATCTCTTGTGGGTAGTTTGATTTATGCTACACTAACAAGATCTGATCTTAGTTATGCAGTGGGAGTTTTATCACAATTCATGCATTGTCCAAAGGACCCACATTGGATTGCAGGTCAAAGAGTTCTCAGATATATCAAAGGAACTATAAAGGAAGGATTATATTATCCTTTTACATCAGATTTGAAGTTGAGAGCCTATAGTGACTCAGGCTGGGCAGGTAACCAGGATGACAGAAGATCAACTCATGGCTACATGATATACATTGGTGATAAGCTTGTAAGTTGGTGTTCAAAGAAACAACATACAGTAGCATTATCATCAATTGAAGCTGAGTACAAAGGACTTGTGGAAGCAGCTAAGGAGGTCATATGGATGCACACATTATTCAAACGCTTGGGCATTGATCAAGGTACACCTACAATACATGGAGATAATATGAGTTCACTTTATCTTGCAGCAAATCTAGTATTTCATGCAAGAACAAAGCACATAGAGATACGTTATCATTTTCTCAGAGAAAAGGTAATGGAGAAGGAGATTGAAGTGGAGTATATTTCTACTAAAGATCAGATAGCAGACATAATGACAAAGAGGTTGGATGGTGTGAAGACCAGCAGATTCAAAAGCATGGCAGGAGTAAAAGAAAAAGAAGATGATATGAAGAAACAGAGAATGTCAAATAGTGATTGAGGGGGAGCTGTTGGAGAAACAATCACTAATTGGACATATATTTGAAGGTCAAATCTTAGGAAGAAAACCACATGCCTATGTGAAGGGAGAAATTCACAAGTGTATTATATTTGTAAAGTTAGTTCACTTTAGTTCTAGAAGTTTTTTAAAATCACGAGAATGAGAAAATCTATATAAGTTAGTTTGTATCAACTGACGCGGAGAGAGAGAAGAAGTGGAAGACAATGAGAAAGTGTAAAGGAGTTCATTTTGTATGACTAAATAGAGTCGGGCTTCTCTCAGTGAGAAAGCACCTGTAAAATGTCTGAGTTTTTTCATAGCTATGAGAAGAAATAGTTAAAGTTCTGTGTATGAGACTCTCTCCATCATCTCCATGCTTTCCTACTGTGTGATGAATTCAATAAGTTTAAGTTTTTCAAGAAACTCGATGCCTGACATCGAGTTTGTGCTGATAAGTCTGTGTTTTATTTTTTGAGTTCCAACTTCTGCTAAATCTTGTTGAAAAGATGATGTTTGTGGAGCAACTCGATGCCTAGCATCGAGTTTCAGCATAAAGTCGATGCCTGGCATCGACTTCCCACATAAAAGTGGTCTTGTTCATGTGTGTGTTCAAGGGGGTAATTCTGGTGCTGAAAAAGTGGCTGAAAAAGCTCAAAGTCGATGCCGGGCATCGACTTTTGATTGCAAGTCGATGCTAGGCATCAAATTTTTATTTTTAGATAGCGAAATTTACTAAAACATGCAAAATTTCCAGTTTTGGAAAGTCATACAGGATCATCTTGTGAAGGCCATAACTTGAGTTCTAGAGATCTGTTTCATGCATATGATAGCTTGTTGGAAATCTCTACTCCTCTAGTTTCAACCTATAAAATATCTTGGAGAAATAATATTTGAGCTAGGAGAAATTAGAAAAATACTGAAGGTATGTCATTTCAATGACTGGAAAAATCTGAAGAAGTAAAGTTCTTGGTTTCGGCTATCATTTCTCAAAGTTTGTAGTGGCAATGAGTTAATGGTGACCATAGAGGTGTTCTAGTGTCACATTAATTCATTCTTTGTGGTGTTTTACACATCAACAAGTAGTTCATGTATATCTTGGTTGAGCAAGAAGCAACCTACTGGTTCTTTGCTGCAGAGATTAGGTTGGCATATGCGCCCACACAAGAGAACATTGCAAACCTTTTCACGAAGGCTCTAGCTAGGGAGAAGTTTGAAGCTTTCCGCAAAGCTTTGTGATTACTTCCTTTTGTGGATTAATTCCACATAGCTTGGCACTTCCTTATACATGAGTACCAGCTCCCTGTTCACCGCATCACTCCTAGGGGGGATTTGTTGATATATTTAGGTAGTGATGTGTGTGAACACTCTAGGACCACTAGGACACTTTTTTCCCTCCTTAAGAGGTTTTTACCCCCGGCTTTTATATATGCCTATTGCCCTAATGGGCTACTTAACTTTGTACATTCTAGTGGTAATACATTCAGTATTGTGTGTTGTGCTCCAAGCTTCTTCTTCTTCCTTGTGTTGTTCATGTGCTTCCATAGATCCAACATGGATTTCATCTACCAAAGAGGTATTCTTGTAATTTAGATATCTTGTTTCATGCCTATGGGTTCTTGGGTCTCTTGTATCTTTTCCAATCTAATTATCCATACCTATCAATCCTGCACTATGGGACTTCCAATAATACTTAAATATTCTTGTATTATTTCCCTTGTGTGGGTGATCTTATAATAAGAAATATATTTCGAAGATCTTCTCCTCTCTAGTTATAGGGCTCAATAGAAGACTAGATTATGCCTTTTGATTAGGATGGACAAGATTTTGGAGATATACTTTTGAATATAAGATAAACCATGCATAGGAAATAAGACAAGAATAAAGAACTGTATCCATGGAGTTCCACAACCTGGGACTGATAGGTATGGATAATATGAGTCGACAAAATACAAGAATTCCCACAATCCTAGATTATAGGCATGAAGCACAATATATGAATTACAAGAACTTCCTTTAAGGAGATGACTTAGGTACAAAAAATAATGGAACAAGGTCTTCTACTTTGAGATTACAAGAGGACAAGATGAGATCTCTAGAATAGTAGACTAGAGAAGACTAGAAAAGAGTATAACAAAGAGAAAGACAAGAAGTGGAACTAGAACTTCAAAAGTGCTTACGTCGAGATCACAACCCCTTCAAATCTCATCGATATTGGAAGATTGAGGATGTATGTAGCTACTTCCTCCTTGTATATTTGTTCAATGGCCGAGCATAAAAGGCTACACACTTTGCTGAATTTGGCTTATTTGGTGAGTATGCACACAGAGAGACTACATTGATCAGCGTGTCAGAGTACTATAACAGCCAAGAAGAGAATCAACAATGCAACAATGGCCATTTTGTTCTCGGATCGCCACTTGTTGTACATCGTGGAGAAGTTTTCTCAAGAGCAAAAGGATTGGTTTGAATGTAGAGGCCTCTTACAGTGCGCCATGCTAGATTGGAGAAGCATACAACCTTACCCACAGGCAAAGGATATAGCAATGGAGATCGCCTGACAGACCGATGGTAATGATATCAACTCGCAAGAAATCAGTATCCGAAATAGGGCGAGAGGTTTTCCAATTGACACCTGTGTTAATTGTAGAAAGGTTTAGTGTTGCTAATGATGGGATTATAGCAAGCAGTGAGCCAGTAGAAGTAGCTGAAACATGCAGATTACTTAATAAGTCGTGTTTAGGAGAATATCGATTTGCACAGATCTATGATGACAACCCCCTGAATTTAGGCTTACTACTGACAATGATGGTCATCAACCTACAAGCAAAACATTACAGGATATCCCAACAACTCTATGCATTGGTCAAGGAATCTGCGAAGGCACACGTGAACTGGGTGGATATCATTTCTGAAAATTGAAAAAGAAGTGTGAAGACTTTTTTGACAGTGCGGACGAGTAGTGAACGCAGTATTAGACTCCAAGGTAGGAGACATTTTCACATTGCTATTTATGACTCCAACATACTTACCTCAACAATACACAGTATGCTCAGTAAAGGTCTTTTTGTAGATCCTTAAGAAGAGAGCAACAAAGTGAAAGCCAGTAGGTGATGCTTCTCATGAGTAGATGGAAATAGAGAGAGATGAAGAGGAGGAGTCCTAGAGGTGATAGGTAAAGGAAAATCAATGGAGAGAAGCCGAGAGGAAGACCAAGGAAGAAGCAGAGAGGAAAGTCAGGGAAGAAGTCGAGAGGAAGGCAAGAGAAGAAGAGGTAGCATGAAAGCAGGAGGAAGAAGAAAGGTGCCATCAATATGAGGAAGAAGAAGCCCAGAGAAGAGAAGGGGAAGAAAGGGAAAAAGGGGCTACTGAGGAGGAAAACGGAAGCAACAAAAAGAACAAGGAGATCATTCGAGAGGCTCGTCCCACAAAATTTGGGTGTTACACACATTTACTTCATGCAGACTTATAGACAAATAGAAGACTGACGAAGGAAAGGTAAACTTGCCTGCAATCCGGTGTAGTGATCTCATTTATCCCTGGATGTACAACAATGAAACTATCAGACCAGAACTACTCAGTTACTTGGCTAGAGGTTTATCATGGAGTGTGGTAAAGTTGGAGGAGTTTTAGAATAAGTATAATTCAATGATTTTGGAGAAGAACAAATGGTTCACGGAAAGAGGCAAGATGCTGGAAGAATCAACCGACTCCAAACTGAGGCAGAAGCTGCCAGAACTAATAGTGCTACTAGAGATTGTGTCGTACATGAAGAAATAATGGATGAGCTAAATGAATCTATTATAGAGAATAATACTTTACGAGTGACAATTGAAGAAAAATAAAAAAGTATTGCTAGATTATAAGCGAAAGTTGGACAGACTCAAAAGGCACAACATAAATTGAAGAAAACTAATAAAGAGTTAGCAGCTAAGTTACAAAAGACAAAGCAAGAAGTGCAGAAGCTGAAGGAAAAAGTCAAGGAGCAGAGCGGTGAGATGAAGCGCCAAAGTATATCAACTGTGGAAGTGGAAGAGTGACTAGTAATATGGAACTCGGAGTTCACGGCTTTAGAAGAAAAGTATCCGATTGTTTAAGAAAGTTTAGATACGATGACAACACATGTTGCAGGAATCCCAGAGCTGGAGAGGCAAGTTAATGAGTGGAAGCAACACTGCGATGATGCAAATGTAGTTTTGGTGGATAAGGATGTAGAGGTGGAACAATTGAGAAAAGATGCAACAGTTTTGGACTTAGCTTGTAAAGTGAAGCTAGAGGAAGTGGCGAAGAAAACAACGGAGTACATAAACGAATTGTCGGATGTTACTATAGCTTTTGATAAATTATAAGATCGATTTCAGCAGCGTATGCTTGAATTAGGAGCCTCTGTAATTAGCTATAGAAGTTCTAGTCAGCAACTCTTAGATTCGAAAGAGTTTTTTGAAGCTGAGATACAATTAGCATAGGAAAATCTTAGGGAAATGTTCAATGAGTTATGCTATGACATAGAGAGAATTATGTTCCTGGAGATGCAAAATGAGGATGATGATTTGTAATCTTTTTCTTTGTAATCAGTGGGTTCGGATCCATCGTGCATGCTAGTGTTAGCAGCCAGTGTGAACGACCACTTTCTTTGTAAAAATATCATTCTAATGTAATGGGATGGGAATTTCTGGAGATACTAAGAGTTTCTAGAGAAGTGTAATTTTAGTTATTTTGTATTTTGGAAGTTCGGAACAGTGTGTATAAATTACGAAGAAGTACTGAGGTCCAATATGATGCGCATTCCAGAAGTGACGAATACGAAGAACGAAGATACGTAGAGAGTAGATACTGGTGAAGTCTGTAGAATTCAAAAGGATCAATTGTAAGAAGATATTGTAATGCAATACTATACTCATTCTGTAATAAAAAAATTTACTTTCTATTGCGGTGTTATGATTTTGTCTAAGCTGTGTCGATGTGAAGGAGTGGAGGGTAAAATGATTATTTGAATTTACTTTAAAAAAAAAATGCATGTTTATGAATACTACGATATTTGTAAATGCCCATTCCCGAACCTATACATTGGTACTGTAAGATTGCAGTCAATAGTAACGCCCAAACACATCCCTTCACACATGTGACCAGCTTTTGAGAAGTTCAAATTTATATGCTATAAGAATTCAAATGCAACTGTATTTAAATACCAAAGCGTGGAAGGACCGCCTTGTTTTTAGGAAGGCCATTAACTTAATTCCTTACAAAGACATGCCTTACAAAGACATGGGTGCTCACTCGCCTTGATTTTAGGAAAAAAACAAAGAATTGATTTTTTACAAGAAGGGCGACGCCATTTTACGAAAGAAAACAAAGAATTGATTCTTTACAAGAAGGGCGACGCCTTAATCTTGCATTCTTTGCAAGAAGGGCGACGCCTAAATCTTGCACACACTCAAAGATAGGCGATTCCAATTTTTGTGGAAATATCACATAAGCATAGAATTTATCAATTAAGACGATGCCTCCATTCTTACGCATGCCAAGAATTAGGCGTGGCCTAATTTGGAGACCCTTCTAATGTGGCCAAGGCCATTTTTTGAGCAACACTAATGAGGGGGATGCCTTCAATATGCATGGAATGGATCGAGTGCCATCCTATGTTCTCCCCACCTCACCATCTTGGGCAAATGCGACCACCAAATTATATGCTATCTCTCTCTATTATGAGCAACCATTGCGAGCTTCCAATAGTTGGGTGGATTTTGAATAATACAACAAGGAAAGCTCCTACAATCTTTCTAGAATTGGGCGACACCCATTTTTACTATGCCCAAGAGATGGGGACGGCTTATTCTCCCTCCTCTCCAAATAAGGCGAGTTTCCACCACTTGGGTCAGGACATTATGTGGCTTTCATTTAATGTGGCGATGCCCACATGTGGCATACTCACGCACTGGGTGATGCCCACAGTAGTCTACACATAGGTTGGAAACGTCTTCATACTTGGGGTGCCTACACATAAAGGGGCAACTTGTCTACCCACTGGATATAGGTCATGAAGCTCATAAGGCATGGCAACTACTACTTTTCGACATCAAAATTCTCTACTAACATAGCTAGGCGACTACCAATTTGGATGCATGACCTTGTTCAGATGATTACCTAATCCGGTGACTTGATCATCTTGGGTCTTACACACAAAGGGGCGACGCCCATTCTCTACAAGATACCAAGACGGCAGCCACCTAAGGATGCATCAAGTAGGTGACTACTCTTCTTTCACCCTCATCTTGCAAGTTGTTTTGCCCTCTCCTCCAAATAGGGACTCTAATTGGATACTACTTGGGCACTTGGGCCTCTACCAAACACCGTATTTTATGTAAGCATATCAAATTAGGTTGCTACCTTGGTGACTACCACATATTGACTTGAAGCTCCACGTGTGAGCTACCTTGGGTGGCAAATGACGAGTGGAGTATATTTTGTCAGTAAAGTGTAAGAGTGAGAGTTAATACAGGGAAAACCACTGCCAAGCTCTGGTGGTGTCAGAAGCTATAATTGGAGGTCTAATTGAAGTTGGCTACCAAACCCATAATTAGCTCACTGCTCCTCCACTTTGGTGACCACTTTGGCGCATGCATCAGTTAAGGCTCGGATTCGGCAAGGCCACCCCTTGCCTCTCTAGAGTCTATATAAACAAAGATTCATAAATCATCAAAAAAATATATCATCTGATCATCATCGTATTTTTCTAGTACTATTTTGCTAGTTGATGTTATTGCTTCGCCACTCTTTGCATTCTGTTGCTATTTGCACACACTGTTGTTGAGGTCACTCTATGATGATTATACAGAGTGTTAGCCTCCCAGTGAAGTTAGATGGCATCATTATAGAGTGATTGAGTAGCCAGTCTATTGCATTTTTGTTGCATTTCTCTTGGAGTCTGTTGTCTCTCGATAGCACTTCTCTTGTAGAGAGTTCTTCATTGTTATAACATTCCTTGTGTCCATCAATACCTCTTGGGTTGATTTGTTGATTTCTTCTTGCCTCTAGAATGGCATGCTAACCCACTGTATTGCTCATTTGGAATATTTCTAGCTCTTTGTAACCATTTGGAGTGTTATGAAGTTGGATTTTTTCTCATATATGTGCATTGGCTATTTTCTTCAACTCAGTGTCTTAACTGTGTCTTTACTATCAATTAGTATATCTGCACACAGAAATGTTACAAGGTATACTTTGCTAAGGAAGAACTCCCCTTGCATAGAAGAAGTACTAGATTTTTGTGACAGAGGCCTCTCCTATAGTTTGACACTCTCCTAAAGTTCCTAGTACCTCCTCTAGAGAGCCGTCTTCAATTTGACTACTAGGTGTTCAAGTCCGATGGGCTGATGTGGGTTCTTAATTTGGACAATGGATCTTCTCAGACGATCGTCATAGATGCAAGCACCTAATCGATTGGATTGATATATTCTAGTTGAGACTTGTAGGATCCTTTTCAATTTTCATGATAAGCAACACCTAAGCTACCTATTGGTCTCTTCATACTATACAACATCTCTGATTCACTTTGAATACTAGATGTTTTATCGCATTTGAAGTATTGATCAATCAATTTATATTCTTTTCCTTTAGGGTTTGTTGCAATTATCTCGTAATTATATTTTGAACTTGAGTAATTACGGTTTCTTGGACTTTATTCGTTCCTAGCATCACCCTAAAGAATCACTACCCTTAATTGTACTTAGCATGAACCAAGGAATTAATTGATGGGTTTTAGTGTTTTTGCAACCTCAAGTCTAGTGCTCTAGAAAGTGCTTTGATGTCCAAAAAGCATGCTCCCCAAACCTTTCTTTTTCTGCACTTTAGCTTGCTTTGGACATCCTTGAATGGCTCTCAATGTACTTGTAAAAGTCCCAAGTTTAGATCAAGCTTTATCTTCAATTTGTTTGACAGACAATTTTGATTCATGCATTTTTTAAAGACCCATTTTCCCCATTGTATTGTTGAAATCCTCCTGAGCTCCCTTGATTTCCTAATCCCACTTGAAGATCAACTTCAAATTACCTATCTAAAAATCAACATATGAAATGAGCTTTTGGAAGAACTCTAGAGCTCAAAAAAATGGATTTTGGATGAGAAATTAATGTGAATTGAGGCTCATGGGGGTCAAACCAACAATCGAAACCTCTCGTGAGAATCACACAAAAAGTTAGTTCAAAATTTTCAATAAATGAAAATCCTAATTTTGTTGATTCAAGGGGACTTTCATGATGGTCAGGGACTATCAAGATGGTTTGGGACTATCACGATGGTCTAGGAGTATCATGATTGTCTAGGACTATCGTGATGGTATGGGATTGTCGTGATGGGACTAGACTATCGCGATGGCTTGGGACCGTCATGATGGTCTAGGATTGTCACAATGCTCTAGGACTATCGTGATGGTATTGGAATGTTGTGATGGCTTGGACCATTGCGATGGCTTGGGACCATCACGATGGCCTCCGACCATTGTGATGGCTTGGGATCATCACGATTGGACTAGACCATCACAATGGCTTGGTACCATCACGATGGCTTAGGACTATTGCAATGGTTAAAGGCAATCACGATGGTATGAGCCAATTGTGATGGTTTGAAAAAATGTGAAGTTCAAGAAACTAACTATGGTTCCTCTAGTGCTTAAGCATGCTATATAGTCTACTGTAGGTGTGTTCTTGAGATTCTGTATCAGGTGGATAGTCGTGATGGTCTACATACATGGCTAAAATATGATGAAGAACATAGAAATTTTATCTATTTGTTGTTTGTGCACAGTATAAAATGCTTCTCCTTTAAGAAAAACTCTCAAACACACACAGACACAATCAACTCTCACAAGTGAAATGAAGTGATGGATATGGAAGGTGGGGATATGGCCAAAATGTTTGAGATGATGATGCAAGGAGACGGAGAGTAGAGATGGTGGAGATGATGATGGAGATGTAAAAAATTAAGAAGAATAGATAATTCCCCACTAACCTACGATTCCAAGGTCATATCTCTATGTCTTACCATCACACGATTGTCCTCAAAGCTCAATCCTTGACAATAATGCCAAATTTGGTGTCACTCTCGCACAATGGAGAGCATCCAAGTGAGGAGATCCACCTCATAATTGTCAATTGGAGAAGAAAAAAGGGTGGTATTAGGATCATGAGCAAGTGAGAGTACATGTGCATGAGTGAGAAGCACACAAGCATGCACACACATACACATACACATGCACACATGACATGAAAAAGAGATAGAGCAATGGATTCTTTTGCTTAGATTCTCTTCATACAAAGTTTTATAAAAAATCCAACCTTGAAAATGAGCTTTCTAACCCCTTTTATAGTTTTTAACTAGCTTTGCTTGTGTCTGAACCTAGTGTCCATCCTAGTTAAGAATTAGGTTCCATGGCTTATTTGAGCCTCAAATGGAGTCAAAAAATTATCAAATATTTCTATGTATATACGTCTAGTACTCCTCAAGTTCGAGGAATCCTCCACTTTTAGAAAACGGAGCTACAAAAACATGAAATGATATTTACAATGGTTTTTAGTGATCAAAATCAATGTTGTTATAAGGGTTTCTTCTGAAAATTTGACAGATACTTCTTGGAGCTCCCTACATGCTCCCTCTTTTTGTGTGTCCACTTCTTTGATGCATTCCTGTGCCTCATGTCTGACCTTGAGTTCCAACAATTCTTCCTTCCCTAAAGATGGTTCAACTCAAGCTACCCATAAATTATAGGTTTTTCATTGTAATGTCTCTAGTCCTATGCAGACACCTTCTTTTGGGTACTACCTTTAATTCATGAATTTCCATGAGGATTTCTCCATGCATGCATGGGTGTATCCATTGAAAGAAAAGCCAAAGTGTTTATCTGCTTCAAATAATATCAATTATGGTTGAAAATTTATCAACATGTTAATCGGGCACCCTCTCTTCTGATTGAGGGGGGGATAAATGTCATCTAATTTTAATGCATTTTCCCACCTAGTAAACATGTTTGTGAAGGTTGTATTCTAGGTAAAATGCAGCATTCTTGCTTCCCAAAAGATGGTTCCATTTGAGCTACTTGTAAATTGTAGCTTGTTCACAATGATGTTTGTGGTCCTATGTAGACATCCTATTTTGGGAACTACCTATACTTCGTGAATTTTATTGATGATTTTTCTAGGCATGTATAGGTGTATCCATTGAAAGCAAAGTTGGAAGTCTTTATGTGCTTCAAACAGTCTCTAGTTCTGGCTGAAATCTATTAGCATGCAAAATGGGCACTCTCCATTCTAATCAGAGGGGGGGAATACATGTCTTCTAATTTTAATGCATTTTTGGCTGAACGTGGGATAAAACATTAGTGTATAGTGTTGTATATACCTCAACAAAATGAAGTTACTGAAAGAAAGAACATGTCAAACATGGAGATGGCAAGGCGTCTAGTCAAAAGTCAGGCTTTACCACATAGCTTCTAGCTTGAGGTTGTTACGTGTGCACCATATGTACTTAACATCAAAGCACTATAGTTTATCACTCCATATGAGCCTTGGCATGGTCGTAAGCATCTATTTCTCATTTTCATGTCTTTGGTTGTCTCGCATATGCATTAGTTCCTAGACAACAATGTAGGAAATCTGTTGATAAAGCAGTGAAATGTATTTTTGTTGGGACAATTCTGAAAGGAGAGGTTATCATCTCTATCATCCATAGAATAAATGCAATTTGGTTAGTTGAGATGTTGTTTTTGTGGAAGATGCAATTCAGCCCTTACTTTCATGTACCAAGGAGACTTTAGTTATCTCTAGAGATGTGTATGACACCTTATTGCCTCTTTTCCAGGTGGACAATCTAGTGCTGGTCCAAATGAGGTGATCTCTTATCCTTTATCGGTTCCACATGATGATGTAGATCATTCCATTTCCCTAAATGGTTCGTGCAGACTTTGCAAGATAGCAAATTAGATGCATGTCTAGCTATGGATGCCTCTAGTCTATATGATGAGAATGAGCTTTTACCTTTTGATGAAGCACAAAATTCATGAAATTGGATGGTTGCAATGCAATCAGAATATGATGCTATTATGAAGATGGTACCTGGTCTCTATGTGATTTGCCTCCTAGCAAGATGACCATTGGCACTATGTGGGTATATAAGCTAAAGCATAAGCCTGATGGAACAATTGATAGGTATAAGGCTAGGCATGTTGCGAAAGGTTATGCTCAAGAAAGAGGCATTGATTTTGATGAGAAATTTGCTCCCAAATGTCCAATTACTCCTGTTCATAGCATCTATGCACTTGGAGCTCTGACACATTATTGTAGCATTTTGGCCTTGAAGACTACAAACCTATTACCACTCCTATGGAGGCAGTTTTACGATTGATTCTTCATGATGCTAGAGATGCATTTGATGGTGTTCTCTATTAGAAGGCTATTGGATGATTGATTTATTTTTGCATGACTTGGCTTGATATTTAATTTGTTGTCTTTGAGATGAGTAGGTTTATACATTGCCTAGGTGTCAAGCACTGGCAAGTAGTTAAGTGCATCTTTCGGTACTTGAGTGATACCTAGCTACTTGGATTGTTTTATCAAAAGGGGGGATCATTACTACCAGATTTGCATGCTTTTTTTGACTCAGACTCGACTGGTTGCTATGACACTCGTGTGTCCACTAGTTGTTTTTGCTTCATGCTTGGTAGCTCATGCATATCTTGGTTGAGCAAGAAGTAGCATACTGTGGCCACTTCTAGTTGTGAGGCTTAGTATAGGGAAACTTTTAGAGTGACTGTTGAGTGTGCGGCTCATACCCCTTTTGGCTGATATGGGTGTTGGTCAATCTTCTACCACCACCATCTTCATTGACAATCAGACTGCATTGCCAGTTGCAACTGACCCTGTGTTCCATGCTCGCACAAAGCACATTGAGGTGCATTATCATTATATCATGGAGAGGTTCCCTACTAGAGAGATCAGTTTGGCATAGGTGCCCACATAGGATAACATTGTAGATCTAAAGAATCTGCCTCAAGAGAATTTTGAAGACTTTCGCAAAGCTTTGTGTTTACTTCCTTTTGTGGATTGATCTCTTTCCACATAGTTTGGCATTTGCTTATACATGAGTGCAAGATCCTTCTTCATGGCATCGCTCGGAGGGTGACATATTTTGGTAGTGATGTGTGTGAACACACATAGGACTATTAGGGAACTTCTTTCCCTCTTTAGGAGGTATCCCCCTCGACTTGTCTATATTCATGTATGTGCATGTATGTGTGTGTATTTGTGTGTATGTATGTGCGTATGTGTGCATGTGCATGCATTGGCATGTGGATGCATTTTCATGTGCACATCATCATGTGCATGCATCGGCATGTGCATGCATCGGCATGTGCATGCATCAATATGCACATGCATTTGTATGTGCATGCATGTGCATGTATGTGTGTACATATATGTACATATGTATGTGTGTGTGTATATGTGTTTATGTATGTATGTGTATGTGTATGTACATGTGCATGCATGCATGCATGTGCATGTAGATATGTTTGTGCATGTGCATATATGTGTATGTGTATGTGTGTATGTGCATGTGTATGTGTATGTGTAAGTGCATGTGCAAATATATGTTTGTATGTGCATGTGTATGTGTATGTGTATACATATGTGTAGATGTGTATGTGTATGTGTATGTGTAGATGTGTGTGTAGATGTGTGTATGCGCATGCGCATGTGTATGTGTATAAGTATGTGTGTATGTGTGTGTATGTGTATGTGCATGTGCATGTATATGTGTGTATATGCATGTGAATGTGTATGTGTGAGTAGTTAAATTTATGGAAAGAAAAACTTTCAATGATATACAAACAATGAAAATTGTACTTACAATAATTAGCCATATATTGTGCTCGGTGAACTCCATTATGTAACAAAGAAAATGAGAGAGAGAGAGAGAGAGAAAGAGAGAAATGGAGGGAGAGAGGGAAAGAGAGAGAGATAGAGAAATCAAAAGAGAAAGAGAGAGAGAGAGAGAGAGAGAGAGAGAGAGAGAGAAGGGAAGAGAGAGAGAGATAGAGAGAGAGAGACAAAGAGAAGAGAGGTACATATTTTTTTTAAATCAAAAGCAAACATTGCATGATTGATGTTCATCGCATATATACAACTCTAAGCATCTTCATAAATTTGATGTTAGAAGAGGACGTATATGCACTTATATGACACTTACGAGCATTGCATATATGATTTTGTAAAGTGTCTCATATGTGATACTTCTAAGCATCACATATTCGATGCTCACATATTGTTGCATATGCGATGGCCATTGGAGCATCACATATATGAAGTTGTCGCATATGTGATGCTTTAAGGATCGTCATTAAAGGCCTCGAAATGAGTGTCAATGGAAGTGTCATTTAATCGATGGTGCATGCTCAACGCTCTATGAGATGCAATGTGCAATCATGAAGTGATGAAATTGTGTCAGTAAGGGTCACTTCTTGTAGTGTGTGTAGAAATGTTTCATGATCTAATGAAGAACATGATAAGAAAATCATTAGGCTATAGTCCATAATGGTACTGCGAGTAATGACCCAAAAATGCTACACCCGAAACCCCCTTGTTAGAAAAGTGGCAAGCTCTTTAATTCTTTTGATAAGCTTCTCTCTAAGAGAGTAGGATCCACTATAATTTCAAAAAAGAAAATCTACAACCAATATGCAATATGAAAATAACATTACTGAAAAGACATGTAATAAATTGTCCCCTCCTCATTTCCAAAGTTATGAATAAAATGAATCAACTATGGTCACGAAGAAGAGGAATGTTAAATAGCTCTATTTCTCACTCCCGAGAAATGTTCAAGACTACTAATGTCCTTCATGGTTGTGAGAAGGTCTTTATAGATGATCTCAACAAAGTAGATAATCAAAGGACGGAAAAATTTACTCAACAAGAAGCCACCCCTCAAGATGTGCCTATGTCTTAGGCTGATGCTTGTGAGTCCCCTTATGTTCAAACCAAACCTAAAAGGAAGGAGGTATTGGGATCTTCTAGAACCCTCGTTAAACCTAATAAGGTAAAGAGGAAATAGTTATCCTTCTTGTTTCTCTATTCGTCAAGAGTGTTATTCTCTATCTATTTTGTCTGGCAGCTCTCTTTAATTCTTTTGCTGATGGAATCTATATTTTTAAGTGGTATCAAAGCTTTAAGACTAAGGCAAAGAACTCACCAGAGTTCCTATGTGGATTGAGCTCCCAGATCTCCTTGCTGACTTCTACCCTTGGGTTGAAAAGTTAGGTTCTCTTATTGGTAAAGTCTTGGGACAAAAGCCAAGAAATGGATATAACCCAAAATGGGATCCACAACTGATCGTCGAAGTTGATATCTTGAAGGAAAAGAAAAAACTATTGTTATCATCAAAGACTCGAAGCACTTTAAACTGCATGAACAAAGGGTGATCTACAAAAACCTTCCCCATGCTTGTTTTCATGGCTACAAACAGGGTCATATTACAAGGGATTGCCCACTACTAGCGGATGACAACTAGAAAAAAGTTATGGAGGATAAAGTGACTTAAAAGTTTGGAGGTAATACCATTAAAAATAATAATATAACAATAGAAATTCCTCAAGCTTTGTGAGAAAACACACTCGTAAGATCCAAAAAAAAAAAAGGTAATTTGGATAACTCTTTTGATGTGTTGTTAGATGAACTTTTTAACCCGATTGAAATAATGCAAGTTGATGCTAAACCTGCTTTGAATACTAACACTTGTGATGAGATTATTAAGTAGGATGAGAAAGGTCAGTCCTCCCAGAGTGAAGAACAACCTAAAGAAGGTTGGGTTAAAGCTATTGGTAAATGGAACCAAAGACCCAAGAAAGATAATGATTCTGAATTTGTTCCTATGGACAAAGGAGACAATCCTAGCAGCAATTTTGTAGAGAAATTTATGGAACAAATCAATAAGAATGATCACGAAGGGTGTAATAATTTTATATCATTTCACAATAGTATTGAGGATGTCCCTATGACTTAGTATGTGGAAGGTAGTCCTAAACCTAAAAGTTCTCCTAAAACTAAAAGAAAAGAAGTAGTAAGGGTTTCAGGCTCCAATTTGAAACCCCCCAAAAATCACAAGAAGTGAGTTGCCTTTTTTCTGATGTTTTCTAGATTGTGTAGGTTCTTTCTTCACTTCAATTAACTTCTTCAGTAATTAACTATTGCTATCAAATAAAGGTACTTATCTGTATATAATGACAACAGACATCACTTCCATAGATACACAAAATTAGATAACTACAAGTTTGCACTTGATCGCTTTGCCATAGGCAGCCCGACAAGGCTCTATCAAGTGCCTTCTTCTGCATGCCTCAAGCGACATGAATACATCCTCTTTTATATTAATGAGATATAGTTACATCGCTTTGGCCATTACGGCAATTCAACTAATTATTTTACAAAAAAAAGGCTATAAATTACATAATTTCATCCGGTGGCCTAACACTGGCATGCACGGGCTAAGTATTTTACAAAACAAAAAGGCTATAAATTACATAACTTGATCCAATGGCCTAACACTCGACTCGAACCCTAATTACAAACTAATCTTCATCCACAGTTCCTTGTGTATACATTATTCTGGCTTCTTCAAAACTATGCTTGATTTTCTTTTGTAGAGCCTTCAATAGTTTCTGTACATGTTCAGGATCAAGCAACTATGCCTCCCAGCTTGATGGAACTAGTAGTGATAGCCTGAGTAAGTAACTACTTGCTTTGGTCCTATAAAAATGCTTCTTGAAGATATAAATCATTCTTTAATGCCACTTGACACAAAAGTTTGCTCTCGGCAATCTCTACATCCACTCTCTGTAATTGATCTTGATGGATGCCTAACTGCTTTTCAAGTCGTTCCATCTATTGAGATTGAAATTGCATCGTCTAAAAATAGGCATGGTGCTCCTTCTTAGTGGCTTCCAACTCTTTCTTGACTTGAATAGTTTGACCTACTTCATCAATGAGAGCTTGAGCTTTCTGAAATAGTTCTTCTTTGGTCTCTACCAATGCTTTCTCCCATTGAACGGCTTTGGCATGCAGTGTGGCACACATCTACTCCAATTTTGTAACTTGATTACTTGTTTCTTCCAATACGTAGTCCATCTTGTCCATCGCAACCTGTTTCTTGACCAAGACTTGTCCTAACTACCATAACTCAATTTCTTGTGTAATAACCTGGGTCTGCAATTGAGCTTCACTAGCATGGAGTCCCATTATTTCCTCCTGCAGTGGTGCAATATCAGCTTCTAACACATTTTGTTTATGTTGGAAGTCTTGGTGAAGAGCCTGTTTTTATACAAGCATGTGAAAGTGCAGCATGTTAGAAACCAAGATAAGGTATTAACCAATGGTGGCCAACTGTTGAATAGAGGGCAAAAAGGGGAAGGTTAATGAAGAGGATGAGGGAAGGATTGTCACAGCGGATTGCACATGAGCAAATTCCGATGACTGGGGTGGTAAATAACTAGGAGAATGTGAGGGTGTGTCTGTAGAGGAATCAACGGATGAAGAAACATGATTAGGGGAAGTAATCAAAGCAGAAGACGTTGTAGTGGTGAGTGGTCGGCGCGAGACAAATAGAGAGAGGGGAGCAATCACAACAGTTTCAATGATGCCTTCCTAACTGTCCTTAGGTGGGGAAGCCAGGCGATTTGGGAGTTTTTCAATAAGTGTCGTAAGAATGTCATCGACAGTCGATGAAATGGGAGGCAAAGAAAAGGCTAGGTGGACCTTGGTCGGGGAACTAGGAGGAGTGAAGAAGACTTTAGCCACCTCCTTTATGATACCTTCTGCAACAACAACTTTGGTAGATTTGTCCATAACAATGTTTGTGGTAGCGACAATAGTGGTTGAAATGTCCTTCGAGATAAGTCGTATACTGAAACAAAGTAGGACGAACGAGGCACTAGATGCAAGAGAAGAGATGGCAGCCACCCGATGCCACGTTTTTGGGAAACATAGCAAAACTTCATCATCCTTGTCAGCATTATCCATGTGAGAGGAAGTTGCCATAGGGAGAAGAGGAGGTGCTGGAACACCGAATGCAGCCACAATCAGAACAAGGAAGGAAAATAGATGCGGTAGCTAGGTGTGCAGAAATGCTCCTCTAGATAGTTGTTTCACAACCGCTTGGCATTCCTTGTGAATGCGGTGGAAGTAGAGTAGTGCCCAGTTGATGGGCTCATGTGAAGCTGCATCAACGACCAAATAGATCGGTTGAGAGATTCTGTAGTTACGTTTTTGTAAATTGATGGACGACACAAGGAATTGTAGGGCGTGACATTCAAGGGTGGGGTGACACATGATAGTGTACTCATTGGAGGACTTGCGGGGAAACAAATGATTCATAATCACGATCGGGAGTTGGGGGACCTCGGTTTTTCCTTCATTGGCAAGATGGAGATTATCCACAACAGTGGAAATAGTAATGTCTGTGGTAATAAACGGGGTAACAATCGGCCATGTTGTAGCCGTAGATGGACATGCCACAATGTCTCGGGCGAGGGTGAAAGATAGAGGGTGAGTCTTCACCTTATGCCATGGCAATTCCGCAAACTGAAGCAAGCCATGTACCTGTAGGTGCTTAGCAAGCTCATTCGGGATGTCATTGCTAAAGGGATTAATGTGTGACAAAGCCTCCATGGCCCAAGCAAACACGAGCATGTACAGAGCTTGGGAAGGGATCCAGTACGGTCACCGCATTTAGCTTCCGATAATCCACACAGATACGTAACTGCTTATTTTTCTTTGGGATCATGACAATAGGTGAAATCTATTCTACATGCTCAATGGGAATGATGAAACTGACTTTCAGCAAGCAATCCAATTCAGCTCTCACTTGAGCAGCATAATTTGGGTTCATGCGGTAACTGGGTTGCTTGATTGGGCGTGCATCCGACTTGAGCATCACATGGTGTTGATAGATGCAAGGGTCCAACCCTTTCATATCTCGATAGTCCCACACAAATACATCTTGGAATTTGTCAACAACTGTAGCAGCTCATGTTGAAAAGTTTCCGGTAACCCCGCCATAATCTTGATCGGCCGTGGTGTATCCTCATTTCCCAAGTCGTAGGTGATAAGTTGATCTTCCGGTACATAAAACTATCATGGCATGGGTATATCCTCAGGTGATTGTAATAAATGGTGGAAACTTTGGGCATTCAAAGCTTGATCCATAGCTAGGTCCCCTTCTTCTGTAACTGGAACTACCGAACAGACGATCAGATTCCAATTATCTGCAACCGGTTGTAAGTCGACTATTCCCAAGGCGAGCAAATCCTGGTTAGCATTGAGGAAAGCTTCTTCTTCATCATCTAAAAGTCCATCCAACATATGCATAGGTTCGGCTATGTAGGATCGAGCATGGAGGTTGCATGGCTTCATCTTATCCAATGGAACTACATACGATGGTTACTTTTGAAAATAAGGTCATGTGCTGACCAGTCCTGCAATACTTTGGCTTGTTTCAGCCAGGGCCTCCCGAATAGCAAGTTGTAGTCTAGAGTTGAGTCAGAGTCATTTTGAACACTGCTCTCTGAAGAGTAATGGGTATATCATGCACGAAACCCACTAGATAGACCCTGGACTGATCTGCCATCCTCACAAAAAAATGAACAGGTTCAATCTGAGTCCATCCTAACTGTTTACAAAGGACGGCTGTCACAATATTCACACCAGAGCCTCCATCAATTAACACTTGAGCGATTTTGTGGTTTTTATACCATACCGTAATTAAAGGAACAACATGATCCATAGTAGAATCAGTTTCTAGACTAATAGTAGCCATAGTAGGTGTACACGAAGATTCTGGACAAACTTGTTGCTAACATTGTTGTCATACACCCGGAACCAAGGCTAACAGTTGCCCCAATGGTATTGTAATGGAGGCTTGCGATAGAATATTCCACACAGAGTCGAAATTCGACGTACTCCTTACTGCATCCGATGGACTCTCAGGCGGCACTCTCACTGGACTCGGGTCTTCCGGTGGTGGATTCGGTACTGTCTAACACTATCACCAGAACCAGTGCTTACTTCACCAATCTTACTTTCCGTAGATGGGTTTGGTTGCACGTCTGGTATACCTTGTAATCCTTCCACAAGGAAATGCTGAGGTGGTACTCCACTAGACCAGATTTCTCGCTTTCCTTCCAACGATTGTCCATCACCATTACTACCTAGAGGTGTTCCCAATGTGCTAGGAATTTTCTAGGGATGTTGATCCCTTTTGTACTTCGGATACAATTCTCTGGAACGCGTTAAACGCATATATCATCAGATTCTTTCTCAACTCTTACTCTATGCACCGACTGGCTACTCCATGCCCCATGGTCAGCGCCAGTGTTAAGTGTAAAACTTATTACGTACTTACTCATGGGTTCTTAGGATGGTCAAGGGTCTGATAATTCAAAGGCCCTTTATATATTTTCCCAATTCACTGCTTAACTTCCGACATTCAACTTCATTGATTAACTCCGAACAATTACAGAAGATTCAATTACACTTTCGGAGCATAGCAGTTCTTAACAATCACCGTAATTATGTACGCAGAACTTTCACTCTTCCTTTATTATTATTGTTATACTTCACACTTCACTTCAATACAGTACAAATGTTAACACAATACCTAATTCACTTCAATTCCGAATACTAACTCTTACAGACAACTCTATGATTAACATAACTTCAGAACACAATCAACTCCAGATCATCACCCAGACCGAACAGGTCGGGGACGCATCTGTCATCTCTTCCGTGCATACTCTATTGATTAGGAAAAAGCGGTACAATGTTTGCACGATACCTTTTCAGTGCGCGACGTTACAATTACAATTATTCTTGTAAATAATATTCCGGCGGCCTGACAGAGCACACAACAAGCACTAGCACAAACCAGAGCACACACAAAATGCACAGAGAGCGGCACACACATATAGTAGAGAAAGAAAGCAAAAATCATAGTTTAAGCAACCGACAATAACACACAACATGCACTAATCATAGAGTGCACTGCATATAAACACGATCCGATGTTTAATCATAAAGGTTATAGCACTCAAATAAAACATAACACGTGGAGGGCGGCACATATTCATAAGGTACATGCGACACTTAAAAGTCCAAAGTGACAAGAACAAAAGGAATTACAGTCAAATAGTCAACCAAAAACACCCGGGTTTGGTAGAGTGAGTTTACGATGGATTTTGGAATGATGATTATAATAGGCATCTTCAGAAAGACAATCATAGGGAAAGAGAAGCGAAGCTAAGCGGACATGGAAGGTGGAAAATAGTGCTGTAATTTAGAGCCATTGATCGGGTTAAGGAGAATTGCTCCGATAACTATGGCTAATCGAAATGTGGTCGGGCCAAGTTGAGTAGAGATATGGTATGGACCAAACCACCATAGTTTAAACTTGCCCATTGCATGGTTAGATTTAGAATTATAGAATAACACAAACTAGCCAACCTTAAACACAAGAGATTTTAGAAAACAATCATGAGTTTTAGCTTGGTGTAGCGGAACTTCTTGTAAGAGGAGAAAACTTTCAAGCCTTTGTTCATCAAGAGAGCATAGAGTATCCATTGGAGCAGGTAACGATTCATTTGGCAATAATTTCTTCTCCAAAGCCACACGTAAACTAGATACAACCAACTCCATCAGTGATATGGCCTCCAACCCAAAGCCAATTTGAACAATGTACAACCAGTGGCTACTTTATATGTGGTTTGATAAGCCCACAACGCATCATGCAAAAGTTGATCCCAACGCTTAGGGCAGTCCAGAATAAGCTATTTCAACATAGTGAGTGATGTTTTATTAGCACTTTCGGCCAAGCCATTAGCGCGCAGATAATAAGGAGTACTAAATTTATGGATAATATTAAACGTGTGAGTGAGAGCCTCGATAAGAGTGTTAGGAAAGTGGGTCCCTCGATTAGAGATAATTTCTAGTGGCAAGCCAAACCTAGGGAACACATCCAACATAAGACATTTAGCCACCACCTGAGCTGTAGCAAACTGGACTTCCTAGGCTTCAATCCATCTCGTAGCATAATCGGTACATATAAGAATATATCAATTATTAGTGGAAATAGCCGGAGGTGTAATGGGTCCAATGAAATCCAACCCCCATTTCTAGAAGGGCTCTAGAGGTAGGACTAATTGAAGAGGAAAATAATGTCACTGCAAAGGCTGGCCAGTCTGTTGACAGGCATCGCATTGTTTAACATAATTATACACATCTCACTGCATTATAGGCCACAATAAGCCACTATTAAAAATTTTTTGGTCAGTTAAATTCATGCAAAAATGCCTGCTAGAGGGAATAATATGTGCCATATGAATCACTGAGGGTACTTCACCAAGAGGTATACAGTGGATTAGGGTGCCAGAATGATTGGCATAGTATAATTGACCAACAATGATAAGAAGACTTCGGCAGTGGACCGTGTTAGACACCGAACCCGGTGGATATCCAATAGTCAAAAGATTATAATTGTATCATAGTAAGAATCTGCAATAGGTAAGACAATTTGAGGCACATTTGGAGCACTAGTTGCGTAGGTAGTAGGAGATGAGTCATCGACTCCCTCCAGGGGCTCACCGGAATCGAGTTTTGATAGAAAATCAGCAATGGCATGTGCCAAACCCGTTCTGTGCTCTACATCATAGTTGAATTCTTGGAGTAATAACACCTAGTGCATAAGTCTTCCACCCAAATGTTGTTGCTGCACAAGGTAAACTAAAGCTGCATGCTCTACATGAAAGGTGAATTTTTCGCCTCATAAATATCATGCTCTTGCATGAGGACACTGCCACAGTGATATCAGATGCATCAATGAACACGTGAAATGGTGTGCGAGTTTGGTGCCTTCATAAGCAAGGTTTTAAGTCGATCAAAACTAAGATGACACTCATCAATCCAGCAAAATTGGCACGGGGGTACAATAGTGAATCGTGTAAGAGGAATGGTCAAATGGGCCGCCATCGCCGCCAGCAAATCTGCCCTAGGAAGCACATAACTTCCTTGGGTGTTGTGGGTGGCGGTGCATCTAAAATTACTTGGAATTTGTCGATATCCACTTGTATTCCTTGTTTGGATATAATGTGGCCCAGGATTTTGCCACATGCCATTGAAAAAATAGACTTATTCGGGTTTAAGCAGAGACAGTATTCTTTATACTTCAAAAAACAACACCAGATATGTTGTAAATGTGTTTTAGTGTCGTTGGACAACGAGAAATCATCCAAGTATACTCGCATAAAACTCATGAGGTAAAGTTCAAATATCTCTTGCATGCAACGTTAGAACGTGTTGGGTGCATTTCGTAAGTCAAACCACATAATAGTGCATGCGTAGACTCCCCAGTTAGTAATAAAAGTAGTTTTGGGGATACCCACCTAAGCCATTCGAACCTAGTTATAACCGTTATATGTAATAAAGTAGTTCTATGATCTAAGGGTCCGACCGATTCAGACGGATCTAAAATCAAACACCGTTTGGTCACACATGTGTATGACCAAAGATCTTGAGTCTAGACTTACTAGAAGGTCACTTACTCTTGTAACCAAGTGATCCACCTAGCCTACTGGTTAAGACTCAAGGATGTGAAGGAGGAGGTCTTGGGTTCAATCCCCATGGGGTACATTGGAAGAGTGTTTTTCCCAAAAGAGCTCTAGAACCTTCTCGAAGCATCCACTTGAGTTAACTCTGGTTAACTAGGACACTTGGCACACATGCAGTTACATGGCTCACACATGGATGGTTAGTATCCACCTGCCCAAGAAGGCAAACCCCTGGAGCGAGCTATATATAGAGGCATTTGGTTGGGAGGAGAGTCATCTCTCTAGCACGTGGTGATTGTGATCTTGGATTGGTATCGGAGCCAAAGCTTCCATGGAGACCTTGTGAAGGCGTCATCATCCTCATCTTTATAGGTCAACTTGACTCAAAATTTTTCGAGTTCTTCTCGTACACGATCTTCTTGAAAGCTTCTGTTTTTTCCCTCTCTGACTTATGCGATATGGCAGAAGGAAGGAGTTATGCGATACGGCAAAAGAAAGGCATACACCTTCGAATCCAATCTTTT
Organism: Ceratopteris richardii; assembly: GCA_020310875.1. NCBI lineage: Eukaryota > Viridiplantae > Streptophyta > Polypodiopsida > Polypodiales > Pteridaceae > Ceratopteris > Ceratopteris richardii. The sequence continues at coordinate 149,419,529 of CM035439.1, forward strand.
GTAACGAGCTGGATTCGAATCAACCTCTGCAAACTCTCATGTGTCATCTATCCAAGACGGCGTTTCATTTCGGTGAAGAACTTACTGAATTCTTTTAAAGATTTTGGCGTAATCTCTATAGCTTTAAGGACAGGCAAAAGATGGTTTCAAAAAGACCGCCAAGCGGGATTGCTCCCCCGATCTACTTATTCATAACATCTCGCTTAATCCAAGGTGCCAATGCATAGAGGTGATGATAACTGCGTTGTTATTATTTTCTTCATAAAAATTCATCGAACAATTCTTTTGCTCGAACAAAAGAATTCCTTCAGACAAGGCCATGTGAGTTTGATCCCACGACCACCGAAGTCTGAGGCTACGCTCTACCCGTTAGAGCAAATATGATTCGCACCTCTGAGGTTCGAGAATTCCGGCACCAAAAGAGAAGTTCTATCTTCATCATACGCGAATGCTATTTCATAGGATTGAAACTCATGACCAGATGGTTTAAGGTTAAAGTTTCTATCAACAAGGCACCGTGTTGGAGGTTGGATAATAAGCCACTGCTGAAAATAATAATATCCGATAGTGAAGGCTCAAAAATACACCTTTCTGGGGGTTGCACGTTGTGCTATCCATGATATTACCAGTTATGATAATAAAATATGCATACTCTATTATCTCGGTGCCAGGCACAAATCTTGATAAGCAGGCGGAGAGCTATTGAGCCCGCCGCCATATGAATTAAATTGATGAAGTTTATCCATCTGGATACAAGGGCTATGCGGTCATCACACAACAATTACTGCAGTTAATTGCAAAAAATGCATGTCTAGAAGAATTGATCACACTACCTGCCTTCTGCAATGTAATTGTGGTACCCATCAGCACCTTGTCTCTTTGCATGGATACACATTTCCACTGCTGGAAGTATCCTATCAGAATTAGCATATATCTAAAAGGAGAGCTGCACCTTTGTGTGTGAATGGAATTGATCTATGGTCGATTGATTAGAAATTTTGGGTTCAATCGATGCTGACATGTTGCCGTCGAAAAAAAAGGGAAAGCTCTCTTCAAGGTCTTGAAGAGATGTGATCCTGGCTTTGAAGGTTGGATCTTCTTGGCATGGAAATATATTTCTCGATGATCAAAGGAAGGAGAATGGCTCTTCCTGAGGATCAATGGAAGGATGTAACTTAATCCTTAAAGGGATTTTGGTACAAATCTAGAAAGCATGAGCAGATGCTTAGACCTATGCAGTAGAGAGATTCCTATAAGAAACTAGCTAGGATAGGTACCTAAAGCATCAATAAGAAGGGAATCTAAAGACAAGACGTCAAAAGCTCTTGTCACTACATATTGGTCAAGAATAAACCAATTGAAAACCTTAGCAAAGAGGAATAGATATTCTATCAAGAGGTTTTCAAGTTTCCAAGGCTAAGCATGTGATTGTGAGACAATCATGTGAAGGAATCAAAGCTGAGAATATCTAGTTAGAGGTAATGCCTGAAACTTTAAAATTATCATAAAACATTGAAGAAAGAAGGTAATCTATCAAGAGATGTTTAGACTTTAGGATATGAATTACCCATTTATTAATGTGAACATAAAATAGGGTGGTATGCGATACCATATTTTATACTCAGATTGATGTAGGAAAGGTGGTATGGGACATGGGACCGTGGATGATAATTATCTTTTAGTGCTAGATTGGATCTTGAAGTTAGCTTCGATCCTCAAGGAGATTAAAACTTCAAAGAAGGATTTTGAAGTCAAGGAGGATAAAAGTATGATTTCAAGATACTTCAAGATCAAGTATGTATGGAGATACGAAGTAAGTGACTTTGAGGATCTTCTTGAAACACTTCAAGCTAAAGTGTTGATGATTTGGAAATTTTTGATAAATTTATGGAAGAGTGAGATCTTTGCCTCTTTTGCAGCCAGTTTTGGATAGTTCTTTATGATATGATCATTCCCTTTATAGTACTTAAAAAAGAATTTTTGCCCTGATTTCTTCTTATCTTTGTATCCCTTCTTCAAATGTGCAGCATTTGCAAGTTTCTACTTACTAGTAGATGAGCTCCACTTACCTTTGCCCTTCTGACTAGCTAGGAAAGTTTGATATGCAACACGCATAATGGACCTGTTCTGCCTAGACTGGTCTTCGTGCAATAGAACAAAGATTAACTCTTCAAATGTCAAGGCATTTGGATTTCCTTTCTTTATCAAATGAAGAGTAGACGCAAAACTTTGATATGAATCAGGAAGATCATTCAAAATGGTCTGCACAAGTGAGCTATCTGGTATAACTTCACCAATAGAAATCAATTGTTCCTTCAAGTCTTTGATCTTTATTAGAAAATTGTCTATAGAATCACCGTCATTCATATGCTCTCTCCAACTGTTTTCGGAGGTAAGCAACATGAACCTCATTCCTAGCCTAGTACAATCTGGTAAGTGTATCCCAAGCATCTTTAATTGTTGTGCAAGAGTGAATGTGAGGAATAATGGCATGTTTGAGAGACAAGGCTATCAATGCATGTGCCTGAGCATCTCTGCCATCCCAACAAATTTTCTCTACAGTAGGTGCAGCAAACATTGTAGCACAAAGAGGAATCTGAAGAATACCAGCATCTTCAATGCCATCTGAATCAGCTTCGATACCTATATTTGCATATGTAATACAACATTTTTCAATAGCTTGCACAATGTTCCATAGTCCTTTTGCAACCTATACATGTCGCATCATATAATCCCACAATGGGTAATTGGTACCGTCCAACTTATACTCAATAGCCAACATACGGAATATATCAATACTTTCAGCCATGGCCACTGACTAAAATACCCTAATGAAAAAAAATGATTGTATCTGAAAACGTTGAGCATAACTACCCTAACAAGTTCTGCTAGACTTTGTAGCAAATATCAAAGTGGTGAATGTTTTCCATTTTTTTATCATCCCTCAATCCATTGAGGGTATCAGGTACTAGTTCATCCTCATCAATATGAAAAACAATGGAACCTTATGCATCACGTGAATCCTTTACCTTCAAAATGAAATCATTGATATTGTTGCTTGGTGACTTCCTTAACTTACTGACCTCATTCTTCAGTTGTATCTTCCTAGCTTTCATGAATGTAGAGTAAATCCGCTCTAAGGTTTTCCATACCTTTATGGATGTATCTAAATCTTATATGTATCCAATCATTGCATTGCTTATGCGTTGTGAGAGAATCAAGACCATAAACTCTAAATTGGTGAAAACATCTAAAACAATCTTTATATACCATGGACCACTAAGAACTCATTTATCTCAAGAGAAAGGAAGGAGAAGCGATCTCCTTCTCCTCCATATGGGTAAGTGGAAGCCTTACTCACATGCATATGCTCAAGCATCATATGTGCATCTTGTGATGTGTATGATGAATGAAATTGAATGTTACTTGTATGCTCATGCATGAATCCATCACCTATAGAGCTTTATTTTTTCTAGTCACCTCCTACCGAATTTCAAGAGAAAAGACTTTCTCCATGTGCAATTTTTCCTTCTTTTCTCTGAATGCTTGGAATTCATTCCCATTTCCTTCCTCTCAAGCCATCTCCATTCTTCTTCTTCTACATGGGCATGGGGGAAACCAATTTGAAAGCTCATGGAGATGAGAGAGGGATAAGATTTGAAAAAATACATGTATGGTAAATTAGTAATAAGGTGGAAGATATGAAATAATGCATAGGGAAAGAGAGAGGGCAAAGGAGGCATATGTCTGAGGAGGAGGTATGAAGAAGGATCATTGAAATATATGTACGAAACAAGGTACACAAGAAAACATAGGAGCAATAGTAGAGGAGAATAGATAATGGAATTTCAAAAATTCATTACTTACAACAAGTACAAAGATGATGGCATTGTCCATCTATGTTCTCTCAAGGTAGAGCTCAAATGGTGATGTACTCTCAAGGTAGAGTGCAAATGGTGATCTAGATAGCTTTAGATGGGAGACTACAAGGTACAGGTATGCTTGGTCGATTTTATATTTGGGCTAGTGAAAAGGTCATTTATAAAGAGGCCAATGGAGAGGTGTTGTGACCTTTTGCAAATGGCTAGATGGGTGGTTACACATGGGTGACCATCACCCGCATAATGCCCATACGTAGGTTAGCTCGGTTTAATTTACCCTCATAAACTTTGACTCTTTCTTTAGTTAAACAATGAATATTCTAGGGAATATATCATTTAGCATGAGGGGAACCCCCATCTGAGGCTACTCAAAGTTGTCCCAAACTCTAAAATTGACATTAGTGGATGGTATATTCCTACTTACAATTGACTAGTTCTAGAGTCCATTTTGTAAATTTTGATCAAATTTAGCTCAATTTTAGGGATTTTTGTAGGATTTTAGGTGCCAGTGTGTGGAAGCTTGGATATATCACCATCCAAAGAACCCCCCCCCCCCCCCCCACTATCGCACCATCTCCCAGTCTCCTTCCACCCACTTCACCTACACTTAGTTCATCGTTAGGCACTACATTAACACTTCCCATTCCCCATTCCCCTCCCCTTGCATCAACAAATGTACACATTGCATCCACCCTTCTAGATAATGCATTTAACTCCATGATTCAGTGTGTAACACAACTCAGGACTGAGTATCACAAACTCAAAGAATGCAAAAAACACACCACAAGCTCACTCAGCAAAGTAAGAACAACATATCTCATCACTTGAAGCTAACAATGAAAGCTGGCAAGATCAGTTTCATAACTTATAAGAAGCTCATGGTGCACTTGAGGCAAAGCTCTAGGAAGTAGACCAAGAAGCCATAGAAATAGTAGAAGACCATCTTCGCATGCAAATGGAACATAACTCCAAACTTTAGCGCAACATGGCATCACTACCAAAACATCTAGTTGCTGCTCAGGAAGAGAATCACCACTTGCAACTACAGAATCAAGAGAACTTAGTACCTGCCATAGAGAATACCCCAGATGCAACAATGAGTCCATCAAATTTCCAAGCGGTTCCCCTGAGAATATACACCTTATCCTCAAAGATTATGCCAACTTACTAGAGGCACATGAGAAATTTTCTGAGGAGCTGACACAATGATAACAATGAAAAGAATCAGGCCCTATGATTGCCTGGAGTCCAGTAAAATCATCACCTCCATTAGTTTTTTACTCAGCTATAGTTATCGCATTACAGCAATAGATAGTCAAATTGTGAACCAATTTACTCCAATACGAATGACCCCCATCTCCCCTTGAGGCACTGGAAGAAGAAGAACTAGTGACTATTCCCATGGAACAAAGTTTCGAAGACGAATATGAACCCCAACCTGTTCCTAGTGGCTGACTCATCGAAGAAGGACAAAATACCTTTGAAGTACCAAGGCCACCATGGCTGAAGTAGGTCGAAGAGATAGGATGTACACTAGAAGATCGCATAGCAATTCAAATCCGTGCTATGCATACTATGGAAGAGACTGTACTCAAATCATAATATTTTCAAAACCTCGCTCATTGGTATCTCATCACCTCTTTCCAAATACAATATCAACTATATTTTGTTATTCTGGCGGACTATAACATCGAGATTAAAAGGGTCACTAGCAAAACACCATCATTTGCCACACAATTTAAGATAGAGGACTTACCTGTTGCTGCATGCAAGGGCACTATTTTTCAACCAAATTGGTGGAAGAATATATAAGAGACATCCAAAAATTCTATTGACATGGAACAATGTGTCACTACATATAATTTACAATCCATGTTATGGACTCATCCCCAGGCACAGAACATGGAAGGCATTTGCTATCAAGGTACAAAACAATGCATGCTATGCTGACTGGGTCAACTATCCATACTTAGCACCACCGGAGGGACTACCCTCTATATCATAAATGATGGCCACAATACACCATTGGCACAACACTCATCTTCTTCAATTGTTCACTTGTGAGCAAGCAATGTCCTCAGAATTTTACACAATACCTCACCCCGAGATCTAAGGCAACATTGAGGGGGAGAGTGTTTAGGAATATTAAGGGACAAGAAGGCCAAAGAAAGAGATTAAACAGATCAAGAACATAGAACAATCATGCATATCAGGCAACGAATAGGCCCAATCAAATATTTAGAAATTATTTACAATCAAGGGTGATTTTTATCACTACATCAACGTTGTAAATATCGTTTTTTATAGTTCGAACTCCATTTTGTTAAGCCGAGGAGTCCTCAAGCTTGAGGAGTGCTAGTACCTATATATCAATTTTTCTTTTTTTTTTTGCTCGTTTGAGCCTCCAAATAGGCATACAAACCTAATTTTTTAACTAGGTTCGACACTAGGTTTGGATAGGTCCAAAGCTAGTGAAAAACTATAAAACAAGCTAGAGAGATCATTTTTGAGGTTGGCTTGGTAGAGATTGAAGCTTTTGTAATAGAGTTCTTTTGTAATTGAAAGCATTCCATTGTTCATCTCTTTATTCTTGTCTTGTGTGCACGTGTGTGTGTATGTGTGTGCATGATTGTGTGATTCACTCACTTGTGAACTCGACTTTCCCATGGTCATCATACCACACTCGCATCTCTATGGATTGACAAATATGAGGTTGGTCCTCCTCATGTTGACACTTATCATTGTGCTAGATTGATAATTACTGATGACATTATCACTCAAAATAATCTAGGAATACCACCCTTCAACACCTATAAAAGAAAGGATACCCCATACAATCCTTGATTCTTACATTGAGAGGTCAAAAAGTACCAATCTTCATGTTACTTCCTTCTAGCTTTCAATGCCTAGTCCATTGGTCTAATGCCTAAGTCCAGCTTCCAGTCATCCTATCTTATCGTCTTGGAAACTTGTAATATGAGACCTAATCTAGTCTTATCTTGTATCTTGTTCATGTCTATCAAGGGAGCATGCAACTTTGATATCGTATTTCTTACCTATGTTCCTAGGTTGGATTCCATTGGTCTAATGCCTAAGTCTAGCTTCTAGCCATCCTATCTTATCATCTTAGAAACTTGTAATATGAGACCTCATCTAGTCTCATCTTGTTTCTTCTTCATGTCCATCAAGGGAGCATGCAATTTTGATATCGTGTTTCTTACCTATGGTCCTCGGTTATGGGATCTTGTATATATCTTATCTATCTTATAATAAAAAATACGTTTCAATAATGTTATCTCTAGTTTAGACTCGAAGGACATGATCCCCTAATAGGAAAATACTTTATGACAGTAAGTCACATAAGAAAAGTTGAAGTTGGCAATGAATGAACTAGTACTACTCTTGAAGATATTGCATACATCAATTTGCAAGCCTAAAATTCACCCCACAAATTAAAAAAAATAAATGGAAGCCCTAGCATTGACATGGACAAAAAACTATGAGGGTTAGATAAATATTTTCCAAATGTTATGGAAAGATGTAAAAAGGTGATGATTGTGATCTGTATTTCCTGGTGATCATTTTCTATCTCAGTATAAACGTATTTTACTGTCTATAGATTATTAATGCAAGTGACTTTGGATTACGTTAATCGTTTTGGTAATCTCATTTTCAAACTATCGTTTGCTATGTACCTTTCACTGTCATGGATCTTTTCATGGATTGACAATGTTGCGCGTTAATCCTAAGTTACAAGGCTGAAATACAATCAAAACCATAAACCTTTCTAGTATGAGCATTATCTAGGCCAAAACCATTACGTTAGCTGTCTAAAATATTTTGAATATATTTGTAACACACGAGATTTGAGTATTAACAATCAAAGAATAAATGGACTAATGCAATAAATATAAAAAAAAGACGGAAAATAAAGAATATGTTAAAAAACTAGGAATATGCAACCCTTTTCACAAACATACTTACAATCATGTTTGTTAAACTCATAAAGGGCAGAAAAGTGTGTTAAGTCATAAGGGGCGGAAACATATAAAGGAACATGGCAATCGATAATAATTAAGAAAATCAAGATATGATTGATCCATGAACAACGACAACTATCCAAAGTGGAGATGCACTTGAGAAAGAACTTGCGTAAATGAAGTGAATGTTACTTGGAACAAAGAACCCTCATAATATGAAATGTGACTAAATATTGACTATCTACTAGCACATGAAAACTCTTGAAAATGTAGGATAGAGGATTTTGAAGAGTAGGGAAACATTTTAACATGTGCAATCATGGAGGCGTGTGATATTCCATTCAGCAACCTAAACATACATTTCGAACAAGACCTCAAAATAGAAATATTTTCCAAGTAGCACCACCTCCATATCCCTTTCTCAAGTACCATATGAAGACATTAAGGAAGAAAATTCTTGAAAAAGCTTACAAAAATGTGACCAAGAAATCATGCACCATACTTTTCAGCTAAATAAAAAGTTCTATTTTAAGCATCTCCGAACAAGTACATACACATTCATCAATAACTGGACGTAAAAATATTCATACGTACATACTGTGCGTATGAATGACTCTACATGGCTATTATGCATATTGTCTGTGCGCATATAGAGAATTCTGTGTATCTTCGTACGTGCATACATGTATATACGTACATGTATATATACATTTAAATGAACTTACACAGTGTGTGTGTATGTGGGGTAACATGTGAATTTCACCAAAATCACGGAATGTCTTATTAGTAATGTAGCACAAATAATCCGCGCTCTTTTCATGTCATTCAAAGCCATATCGAAGTACACAAATTGCTGGAATCGCAAGCGCGTGTGCGCGCCAGAGAGACCATGATTGGAATACATCTAGACGAACTCATATACTACATTTCGCACAGTCTTATCTTCATAAAGTCATCTAGGCCGTCTCACATATAGTGCATTTCCTGTATTCATTCAGCACTACTTTTGAGAATTCTGATTCTGGTGTTACAACAGTTAAATCTTGAGAAAGGTAATGCTTTGCCTTCATCACTTGCTTCTTGTCATTGAACTGTAGTTCTCAGCCCATCATCACGGTTCCATAAATTTTACACCACGGACCCTGAAGTTTGAACCCTACCTGGTTATCTTTGGAAGAATCTGCCAAGAACGTGGTTGAAAAGAGCTGTGCTAAGAAGAGCATATATGCCACTTAACTGCGAACTCCAAAAGCACACAGGATTTCGAATCTAAACTCTAAAATCAGTCTCGCTACTACGATTTCACAAGTGAAGCTTCCATTGGTCCCACTGTTGAACTCCATAATTACTTTTTTTTCCTTATTTTTTTAATATGCAAGCTTTAAGAATTGAAATCCCGCACCTCCAGGCTCCACCAGAAGGACTTCTGAGTGCGGTAACCTCGACGTCACCCTTATTTGACATAATAATCATTACTGCTTTTTTTAATTTATTTAAAGGAAGTTCGGCCTTAAGGCCTAATCCCCCGCATTCCCAGATTAGCTTAAAATTAATTGAACGTACAAATCGACGCGAGCTCACGACCATGGGACCCCGTATTCCATAAAACAGGGTTTAGACGCCTGATCCCTTATTTGACATGATAAAGGGTTTAGACGCCAGTCACCCTTATTTGACATGATAATTACTGCTTTTGAAATAGGGAAATACAACTACATTAATAATTTCCCAGCCATACTGATTTGCGGATTTTAGGTCGAGCGCGCAATAAATTCATGCATGAAGACCAACATATTACTGCATTCAAATTAACCTCAAATATTTGATGGTTCGAAGACATTTCCCAGGAAGTTGATGAGGATCAATTCATGGATCTTCCTGAGAATTGGTTGTGACGCAAGGCTAGGTTTGAGATGCAAGATAGATGGTTCGAAGACATTTCCCAGGAAGTTGATGAGGATCAATTCATGGATCTTCCTGAGAATTGGTTGTGACGCAAGGCTAGGTTTGAGATGCAAGATACCACCCGCACGTTGAAATCTCAACAACCTCCAACTTCCGTGGCCAGCGTGATTAGGTTTACACGAAGTTAATGAGGATCAATTCATGAACCTTCCTGAATATCGGCTGTAAAGCCGGTCTAGGTTCGAGATGGAAGACGCCACTGAAATGTTCAATGATCTCTAGCTTATGCAACTCCAGTGTAGAACGGAGATCCCACGAATGAACGATTCCAGAGTTCCAAAATATACCGTGTGCCTGCAATTCATTTAGAACCTATCCGAGGAGTGGTGTTGTTCTTAAAAATCTAAAGACAAGGCTCGTATTGATACTGTTAAAAACGACAACGAAACCTCTACTTGTACAGATCAATCAGCGATCAGCCTACCAGTTGCAATCAATTATCACAACTCTAGACAGTTTAAGGAAAATCTGTTAGATCAGATTCACCTCGACTTGCTTTCATGGCAGCTAAGATCACACTGATCTTCTGTTCACCTTGTCAGCTTATTTCCAGGATCCAACAGATATCACAATGATTTACTCCAGACTTGTAACAACCATTTAACCTGCACTTTTTATACAATAAAAGGAACTAGCCCACGTAATGTTTTTCATATGTAACAAGTACTTACATCTACATTCTGTTGAAAATGACAGAAAACAAACCTCTTCTGCAAATCAATAAGCCACTCAGTCGCGCAGTTCCATTTGGCACAAAATGCATCATAGATAAGTACAGAATTGTCATACCAATCAATCCACCAGATGATATCTTTCCGCATAAATACCAATCGTTGGTAAGCCTGTTAGTGCTTTGATAAGCTGTTACTGCTTCATACTGCAAATACTCTAAGCACTAAAAAAAAATTCATTTCCTGTTACCTAGAGTCAACAGTATATTTAATAACCGCACAACAAAAGAATAGCTGTCATGATTTCTATTAATAAGTTTCACCTTCCTGAGCAACCAAAATCATACAACATGAGTTCCACCTCCATGAACAAACTTCAGCATCACCATAGATCACAACTGCAGGATCTTTCAGGATAATGATTTTTTCAAACTCAAAAATTATTTAGGCACGGCAGATGCCACAGCTATTGGCTGTGCACATTCATGAATGATTCAGGCACCCCATAATTTTCTTTTCTGGTAATAATTATCATCATACTGAACGGCTACAAGCTGTACAAACTTATAAATGATTCTGGAATCTTCTTTTTTTTCCTTTGTTCTTTAATTACTCCATGATAAATATCATTCTGTACACGTAAATGAATGGTCCAAGAAACCCGAGAATCTATTTTTTGCTGATTAATTTTCCTGAAGAATTGTCAACGTACAAATGTCCACTTGCCATATCTTACCATTATCATACTGAACATCCATTTGACATAGATGTTTGAATCGTATCATTCCCTTTTTTTTTTTGTTGGGAGGGCAACAGAAAGGATTAATTAAAAGGGAGAAATTTACAATTGTGCTAAAGATCCATTCAACACTCGCATGTCAAATAACATTCGTTTAACATGTCATGCATTGCAAATAGCATCATTTAACATGTTATCTCATAAAAGCGTTCGACTGGGTAGCACATTAGTACAAGGAAATTGCTAATAAAGACCATTTATAAGTACTCTGAGAATGACTTCCTGGACAGAAAACAATCCTCTGAAAAAATTTCAATGCCTCCAAGGCCAAGAGCACAAGTAAATTTGCTAACAAAGGCCATTTACAAGATGAAAACTGGGTCGTACTCTGAGAGGACTTCCTAAACAGAAAACAACCCTCTAAAAAAAAAAAAAAACCTCTAAAAAAAAAAAAATTCAATGCCTCCATCAAGGCCAACAAGATCCTCAAATTAGTTAAATTTGAACCAGATAAGTAAAACAAGTAAGGCTATAAGCACAATCATTAAACAAATAAGTAAAACAAGTAAGGCTATAAGCACAATCATTAAACAGATTCATGCATCATCAAATGATGAAGTTAAAAGAGATTCCATTTACAAGGGAAGAAACTGTTTGAACTGCAAAATGAGTCGACAATTTTTCAGATGCAGTTCAACGAGCAGAATAGGCCCCAAAGTTAGTGTATGATTCACCGATGTTGACAGTTGCTACTTCCCTCGAGACCCACATATGCCATCTTACTGGAGTTAAAGTTAAGCTGTACACTAAAAAGTCCATACTCCCTTCCATGTGGACCAATGCTTCGATGTGGCAGAAGATTTAGAAAACCTATTAGGTTTAACCCCTCTAAATATTTCATCGTAATGCTGATTTCCTACATCCTAGGTTGATGTCACGAGTTTGTAGTATTTGTAGTACGTACATATGATAAAACATATACAATCTAACGGAACCACTACATTGTCATGGACTCAACACAGACATTTCTGGAAGGTCCTATACTTTCACGCCAGAGACTCAAAATAGGCGTTTCTGGAAGGTCTTTGCAGGTGCATGGTACGTTCTCATCAGCAAGCCAACACCAATCCCCACACTTAGGCACACACCCAGTCCTAATCCTAACCCCACCCTAACCCCTGCATTAAACCAAGACAATTCTCTGTCGCCTCCTTCACTGTCCTCATCGAATTCTGAAAAGTAAGAACACTTTGGCACCCCCAGTACCTCTGACCTGTAAGCTAGATCAGAGTATTCACCCTCGACGATCTGGAAAAAGGACTGAAGACAATTCAGATTATACGTGAAAATCCAGGAACAAACAAATAGAAACAAAACACATGCATAGGCATAATTACAACCATGTGTATACATAAGAAAATCAAACCCTATAATGAAACATGCACATCCTTCAACGATACAAAAAGAACAGGAACAATGACAATTGTCTCCAAAAAATGGATTCGTGCACCTTTTTGACCGACATGAAGGCAAACTTACAACCATGTGTAGAGAGAAAAAAAATCAAACCCTCGAATAGCAACGATAGCTAAAGAACTAAACAGAAAGTAATGACAATATATCCGAACGCACCCACGAAATGCTCGTCTTGCAACAAAAGAGAACGCAAAGTAAAAGCCAACAATGAAAATGTATGGGCGTGCAACCAACGTCAGATATGCTAACCTTAAAAGCCCTAAGCTCGCTACAAGGCACTTCCTCTTCCTCAGGAATAGCATCCAGGCTACAACGCCTTGGACTATTCCTTGTGGGAGAAAGGGATACTGTCTTCGTGAGGACGATGGGAAGGCCAGAGCTTCGTCCAGCTACATACACCTCCATCACCGCACTACCAGTACAAAGATCAGATTTGTCTCGCACAAACGAGCAATTGCAAGTGATAGTACAGCTGCAATCCATACTCCACCCAGTCTCAGAGCTTAAGGACGACGTGGGAATCGATCCATGTTCTTCTCCAGCCTGCTGGGACTCTTTGTGAGGACTAGTTCTTGCCAATACGCCTACCAATAAAAGTTCGTCTTTATGATATATCTGGAATGACAAGTCGCCTGTGGTCCTCAAGTTGTTTGTATTCACATAAGTCACTTCTGACGAGCTCCAATCGACACGATCCATGCGAAGCGCAAAACATACCCGCTCGGATGGTGAGATACGTCCGCCATTGATCTCTAACTCCGTGCGTACGTCTCTCTTGGGGTACACTATTGATAGCATGTCTGGCGCCTGCTGCAAAATGCACGAACTGATCCGGATATAGAACACCTTAACGTCGAACCACGCATCAACTGGCTGCTTGTTATGAGCCAGAGGCGAAAAGCTCATAGCGCGAAATTTGGATGGTGTATGGTGAGACTTTTCATGCAGAAACGACGTCCCGGTAAAGCAGCAGGGAGTTTCCTTAGAGTTATCCATCGCGAGATGCCCCGAGGAATTACATATTCAGGCTCATCGAATGACAAGGCCTCACTGCGCCTGTTTGCTTGTTGGGCGTGAATAATGGAATTGCTGTATCATGGATACAGATACTCGAAGAGCTGATCTCTCCGATGGAACAATCAGCACAAAATGAAGAAACTACTGCATACACGATTATGAAGGCTCTGCTACATTTGAGCTGACGAAGGAGGGGCAACATCCACATTAATCTTTCAACACGAAAAACCACTCATTACCTTGAAAGGAGGTTGGTTAGATGCAACCCTTCTGAACAAAGAATAAGAAGGGAGCTCTGAGAGTGATGCATATCGTGCAAGACGAGCCGTTAAGTCAAGAACACACAGAGAGTGCAGCAGCTACTCGCGTGATTTGGAAATGCAAGGGGCGGGCGCAAGTTCGTGGACTGCCTTCCGTCCACTTGCCGTCCTAACTTTGGTTCGCATTCTCTTTGATTATTATATTTCTCTCCGTATTTAGAAATTGAGAAGTGCTCCATATTTGCATGGAAAAGAATCCAAATTCTGCGCTTCTAAATATCTTTGTTTTGTAAGCATCTGCTGCAAAAAAAGTCCCGATTGTAGCTAAAATTAGTTTGCATGCGTAACTCCAGTCGATCGCTGTTGCTCCCTCCTCTCAGGACTGACCTCTCTCATTCCATTAGTCACAAGTCCTGCTAATTATTGATTAATTATAAGGCATCGAATTTCACGTAACGCGTTACACACATAGTTTGGTTCGCGATTACCCATATATCTTTAATAAAGACTACGAAATGTGTATTTATTTTACTTCAGAGACAATAGGGTTACGAATCACGAAGGTTGCTAATGAATCTCTCTCTCATCGGGTGGGTGAGGAATTCATTCTATATTCATCTTTTCATCTCTAATAATATTTTTCCGTATTGAGATTAAGAGGGCACTACTTTTATGAATCGACATCCTCCATTTTCCATAGTGCTCCTTTAATCATGTGACGAAATTGATTATTTTTGGAGTGTTCTTGTTAGGTTTTTCGCCTTTGGATCTCCCGTGAGGTTTTCGACATTTTAGTGAGGTTTTCGACATTTTAGAGGTAAAAAGGCATGAGTAGAAGAGAGGCCAAATCATACTTGAAGTTGGGTTTTTCTCACGTTGGCTCAAATGGAATAGTGGATGATCATGAAAGCATTTTTCTTATTTACGTTGATGATGCCAAAGATTCTAACTCTAATACAAGAGGTGATACAATCCTCTCCCGATGAATCCTTGACCCACCTTTTGCTTCACCAAAAATCATGCACATCTCCCAAGGAACGCTTGCATGAGCGATGGTGCATTCTTCTCCTCCCAGCCACGGGACTTTCTACTGTTATGAATTATGGAATGTGTTGAACAATGAATTGTTGAAGTGTTAATTTATTAATGTTTTAATGTGTTTTGGTGTTTTTGATATTGGAGCCGAAGATTCGTGAGGGCATGAAAGGCATGTGTTATATAGAGTAACCTTTGAGAAAAGGTGTGAACCACCTCTTAGTTCATTGAGATGGGCTCACACATGAGTGCCATGTGGCACCCATGTGTAGAGCCATGGGTCACTCATTAAATATGGAAAGAGAGAGAGTTTTCTATGGGGTTTTGTGCGTGGTTGGGCGGAGAGATATATGTCTTCCGCGTGCTTACAAGTGGTGGATGAGTCTTAAGGAGGCGAACTCTATCCCTACAAACTGGACTCAGTTTGAGACTCTTTTTCTAAAAGAGTTTCTTCTTGAGAATGAGGAGGAGAGGAATTGGGATGAATGGGATAGGGTTACACAGAGAGGTAAGCCTCTTACGATCTACATATCCCACTATAGAGAGATCATTTTGAAACTTAAGGGCTTAGATGATTTTCAGAAGACCAGAGGGTTTGTTAGGGGCTTAGATAAAGCCATAAAGAGGAAAGTCAGAAGGAATGCACCTAAGATATTTGAGGAGGTGATCAAATATGCACAGTTCTATGAGGACCATAACCGTCCTCAATATACTCCTATGGAGACGGATTAGCCCCTCAAGCCTCTTAGTATGACTAAATTCAAGAAGAAGTTGGCTTTTGGGAAAAACAAAGTTTTTATTAAAAAGCAAAGATCACAAGGGCCTAGGTTATCCACAGATTAGTTTGAGAGGGCCAAAAGAGAGAACCTGTGCTTTAGGTGTTTGTCTCCTAGCCATTCACAGTGGAACTGTCCACTCAAGAAGGGGGAAGAAAAGAAGAAGGGACCAGAGTCTAGTACGGCCCCTGAAAAGGGCAAAAAGGCGGTCCACCTAGTGCAGACTCTTCTTATTCATGGAAGCTCTAGCTGCAAGGGAGTGGAGGTGATGCACGAGGATATAGAGCACACCTGTTGTTTGGCTCAGTCATTGTGGTCTCTACAGTTTGGACCACATGACCTAGTTAAACTACATGGTAGTGTATACGGGACCAAGATGCGGGTCATGAATGACTTTGCCACTCATAATTTTATAAACTATGCTTTGGTCAAGAAATTTAAGATTCCCCAACAGCCTAGTGCACATAAATACATTGTATCTATGATGCAAGGGCAAGATAAGAGAATATGGGATACTATGGTATCCAATTTGGAAGTCAAGATGTAGGACTATACAGATTATATGGACTTCCAAATTATGAATATGGAGAGGACAGATCTAGTCTTAGGAAAAGAGTGGCTATGGGGGTTGGGAGACAGACTTAAATGTAGCAATCAAAGTTACAACACACTTGAATTGGAAAAGAATGGAAGTAAATTTTGTATTCAGGGAGAGAGAGAGATGTACCTAGTGCACCTCTCATTTCATCACTAGAGTTGTATAGGCTTTGTTATTCTTAGCATGTGCACGACATGTTTTTATTGTATAGTCATGATATGGAGCATTGTACAGATAGCTCATCTGATGTATATTTTCATGCTAGGAATGTAAATATGGACATGACTTTCTACTATTCTTTTTTGCAAGAGTGTGTGGTTAAAAGTTTTAAAGATCTTATGTTTGAGTATAGAGATGTTTTTTCCACTGACTTACCTAGAGGGCTACCTCCTGAGAGAGGGGACATTGACCATGCCATTGATGTTGTTACTAACACTAACCCTATTTGCAGGCCACCTTATAGCCTTAGTGTTTCTGAGCATGAGGAGGTTGACAGGCAATTGTAGGATTATTTAGATAAAGGCTTCATTAAACCTAGTAACTCACCTTGGGCATTGCCAATGCTCCTAGTTAAAAAGAAAGACGGCTCTATGAGGCTATGTATAGACTATAGAGCACTTAATAAGGTAACTATCAAGAATGGATTTCCAATGCCTAGATTGGAAGATCTATTTGATCAGTTACATCAAGCTAGGTACTTTACCAAGCTTGATCTTAGATCAGGATATCATCATATCAGGATTAGGGCATAGGATGTTCCTAAGACTGCATTTAGGACTAGATATGGGCACTATGAGTTTTTGGTGATGCCTTTTGGTCTCACCAATGATCCTGCCACTTTCATGAAGCTCATGAATTGTGTTTTACGGCCTTATCTAGGACACTTTGTAGTAGACTTTCTGGATGACATTCTGTTCTATAGTGCATCAGAACAGGAGCACTTGGAACACTTGAGGAAAGTATTTCAGGTGCTAAGGAAAAATTCACTCTTTGCTAAGGTGTCAAAGTGTGAATTTTTCAAGACAGAAGTTAGATACCTTGGGCATATAGTCTTCGAGGATGGAATCCAGATGGATCCTGAAAAAGTAAGGGCTATTATGGAATGGCCACATCCAAGGAACTTGGAAGAGCTACAGATCTTCCTAGGTTTATCAGGTTTCTATCGAAGATTCATTAAGATTTATGCCAAGATCGTTGTCCCGATGACGGAACAACTTAAAGGGAAAGGGAAAGCCTTTCATTGGGGAGACGAACAGAAGCAAAGTATGGAGAAGTTGAAAGTAATGCATAATGTATGCCATGTACCTCAGTTATCATGCGGTTTGATGTTAGTTGGTCAACTTGATGACCTTGGTTACAAGGTGGTCTTCTATGCTCAGTCCTTTTGCATATCAATGGGCAATATGGTTATTGCAAAAGGAAGCAAAGTTGACTCACTTTATCCTTTATTTGTATCACAGAAAGAACACTTGTTAGCTGTTACTGAACAACCTATGGCTTGTATTTGGCATGGTCATTTGGGCCATATATCTCGTAGTGGAATGGAAAATCTTTCTCGTTCTGGCTACTTACCTATGTTATCTTTCTCTAATTTTTCATTTTTTGAGCATTGTCAATATGGAAAGCAAACTAGAAATGTGTATTAAACGCACATTGACTCTTCAATTCAGCCTTTAGATCTTGTTCATATAGATGTGTGTGGTCCTATGCCGACTAGGTCCTTAGGTGGTTCTCTTTAATCTGCCACTTTCATAGATGATGCTACTAGAAAAGTTTGGGTATATCCTATCAAATCGAAGGATGGGGTATTGCCTACTTCCAAAAAATGGCTTGCTTTAGTTGAGACTAAAAAAGGAACTAAGCTTAAGGCTTTATGTTCAGATAATGGGGGTGAGTATACCTCACATGAATTCAGCCTTTTTTGTCAGTCTAGAGGGATTTGTAGAGAGTTTACAGCTCCTTATACCCCAGTACAGAATGGTGTAGCTGAGAGGATGAATAGAACTATTCAGGATAGAGTAGTCTCTATGTTGCATCATGCAAACCTCTCACAAGGTTTTTGGGCAGAAGCAGTATTGACTGCAGTTCATGTGATTAACCTTTCACCTAATACTGCCAAAGGTTTGAAAGTGGCACAAGAGTTATGGACAGGGAAGCCACCATATTATGATCATCTTTGGGTTTTTGGGTGTGAAGCATATGTTCATATACCAAAGAATCTTAGACAAAAGTTGGATCATAAGTCAAAGAAATGCATTTTTCTTGGATATGGTTGAGAAGGACAATTTGGATATCGCTTATGGGATCCTGAAACATGGTTAGTGATCAGAAGTAGTGATGTCCTTTTCAATGAGTCTAAGATGCATAAACAACCCATTAAGGAGGTTGAAGTGAGAAGAGTGGTGTTTGAGGATACTAGTCCTCTGGTTAGCATGCATAAAAATGCTGCACATAGGGATGTTCAAGAGAATGTCCATTCAGATCAGTCTATACATATTCCTATTGAGCAACCATTGAGACGTTCTACACGTGTCTCACATCCACCTAATAGATATGTTCAAGGTTTAGATTTTGTTATGCTAATAGATGTTGGTGAGTCCTCTTGCTACAAAGAGGCTATGCAGACAGAGGATCATGTCAAGTGGGAGCGTGCCATGAAGAGTGAGTTGGATTCTATTCACAAGAATGGTACTTGGGATTTGGTACCTTTGCCAAAGGGCAAGAAAGCTTTACCATGTAAATGGGTATATAAGCTGAAATTCACATCAGATAGTGCTTCTCCATATAAAGCATGACTTGTTTCAAAGGGTTTTAAGCAACAACATGGTGTTGATTTCAAGGAAATCTTCTCTCCAGTGGTCAAGATGACTACCTTGCGCATGTTGCTTGGATTCGTTGCAATGGAGGACTTAGAGCTAGTCCAAATGGATGTGAAAATTGCTTTCTTGCATGGAGATCTCAAAGATGAGATCTATATGGAACAACCAGAGGGTTATGTAGTTCCTGGCAAGGAAAGTGTAGTTTGTAAGCTTAAGAAGAGCTTGTATGGACTTAAATAGCCCCCTAGACAATGGTACCAAAAGTTTGATGCTTTTATGAAGTCTCAAGGCTATTCTCGAAGAAATGAGGATCATTATCTCTACACAAAGAGATGCTCAGATGGCAGCTTGATATGCTTGATACTTTATGTCGATGATATGTGTTGAGCCCATAAAATTCATATTGGTGAAAGTCAAACAAAGTCAAAGTCAACCATAGTCAAAGTCAAAAGGGCCAAAGTCAAAAGTATCAAAGTCGAAAGTATCAAAGTCAAAAGTATCAAAGTCAAAGTAGTCAAAGTCAACTAGGTCAATGTCAAAGTCAGCATGGGCAAAGTCAAAGTGTGCAAAGTTCAAGTGTCAAAGTGCACAGGTAGTGCACCATTAATTGTTCACAAAGGGTAAAATTGCAGAAAGTTGGTTGCAGGTTGCATAGGTATTTCTGTAATTTCTCTAAGGTTCAAAGTGTTTTTAAAGTGTTTTGGAAGGTTCAGGTGAACCCTCTCTTAGATGCACAAGTGAAGAACTAAAAGGAAAAATGTGAAGGTATGTGAAGTGGCAGCGTACGCAGAAGTGAAACTATGGCCCCCCAATTAAAATTTTTGTTTTGATCTAAAGTCACTATAGGACAAAACAGGGATTCGTTGGCTGCCCACTTTTGGAGACAATCTTGGGACATCAAAGTGAGCACCAAGATACTCTAGCAATTAGGAGTGTACATGAATAGACACCCAAAATCAAGGCAAAGACTATTCTTGAGGGACTAAGCAAGACAAAGTAAGGTGAGCATAGTCTAAGCTAGGCAAGAGAGAGAAGTGCAAGAGACACACAGAGTGCGATGCAGAGAAGGGAAGTGCAAGGTTGATGGAGAGTGTTAATCTCCGAAAGACAAGCTATCCTTGATGTTAGAACACCTCTATATCAAGAATAACTATAAACTTCAACCAATTTTGGAAGACAAGTGCCAAACTGTCAAGACTTCAGCCAACTGTGAAGAAAGTCACTTCATAGGAAAGTCTGCTGCACATTACTCACTCATTGACTCGTTAAATGTGTAGAGTTTCTAATGAAACTTTGTACAACGTGTTGTCTAAAGGTTACGCACCTCCTCCAAGTTAAAACATCTCAAAATGTGTAGTAGATTATGAGAAATGATCCAAACAATCTACCTATGTCTGAAACATTTGTGCAAAACTTTACACTGTGCACTGAGAACTGGCCAATTCTTTGACCATCGAGATTGCGCCTGTTTTAGACAACACTCATCACTTCTTCACATAAAAATATTCCTACACATAATTCTCTCAGGCTATTTGCAATTAGGCTCTCAAATCTTAACCATAAATAAATCCATCCTCCCTTGCTTTGACTAGCAAGCTACTATCTGCCTTTGATGCTTGAAACCCAAGTTCCTTCAAGAACTTTACAAGCCTATAATTCCATGCCCTTGGGGCCTGTCTCAAACCATACAAAGCTCTCTTGAGCTTACACACATGATCTGGATACACTTGATCTTTGAAACCATCTGGTTTTTCCATGTAGACCATCTGAAATATAACCATTAAAAAATGCATTCTTCACATCTAATTCAGATAATTTCCAACCTTTGCAAGCAACAATTGCTATGAGAGTCCTTATGGTTGTCATCTTTGCAACAAGACTATAAGTTTCATCATAGTTTACACCATATGTTTGTGCATATCCTTTTACAACAAGCCTTGCTTTGTACCTAGATACACTTCCATTGGCAAACCTTTTTGTTTTGTAAATCCATTTACATCCAATGATCTTCTGACTATTTGTTTTAGGAACCAAATCCCATGTTTCATTTTCCATCAATGCAACATATTCTTCCTCCATAGCTTTTTCCCAATTCTCCTTTCCTTTGGCTTCATCATATGTGGATGGATCTTCATCTACTTTTATCATATAAGCATAATCTTTAGTAGTCAAGAATGAAGTATCATAGCTATACCTTGTAGGTTGCCATTTGTGCCTAGATGAACTTTTGAGTTCTCCACTTCTTGAAGTTCATCATATTCTGGATCAAACCTTGGCCTTTCTTCTACTTCAACTTGTCCTTCATTACTCTCTTCTTCATCCCCCTACCACATTAGCAGGGTTAGCAGATAAATGGTTCAGCCAATTTGTTGAGAACCATTTCACCACTTGTGACTTAATAAAAGATGCATTCAAAACTCAATTCCAGCATGGAAATACTACAGAAATCATCATAGAGGAATTAGAAAACTTAAGACTAGGTCTAGGTGAAAAGTTTCCAGAGTTTGTAACTAGGGCCAAGGCACTAATGGCTAAGTTGCCAGATCCTCCACATGAATTTTTTGTTAAGAAATGGTTAGCTAAGCCACTTCTAGTGACCACACAATGTAAAAAATCAAGGAATTAGTGTTGCTCAAAGCCTCCATAGAGGAGTTCATCAACACAGCTACATGACTCGAGCAGATAAGGCAACAATATGGAGCAATTTCTCCTCAACTACCCTATTCTACAGAAATGGAGGATCGAGTAATCCAGCTAAGGAAAGAGCTGGAGGGCTTAAAAATGAATAAGCCCCACAAAGAGGAGGAGAATGTTGTTACTCAGTTGATGAGGGAGATTGAGGCATTGAAGCTCCAAAAGGAGGAGGAAGCCCAAGCAAAAGAATCGGCTCAGTTGCAATAGGAGTTGTAGGAACTCAAAGGGGGTGGCGTCAAAAGTGGGCTATGGTGTACCATGTGCAGCAAGCAAGGTCATATAGTAAGTGGATGTCCTCTGTTAAGTGTAACTTGCCACCTATGCAAGAAAGCTAGTCATGAAGCCCAGGAATTTCAATCAAGAGGAACGCCTACAAGAATATATTGGACACAAGGAGGACCCCTACCACTAGCAAATGTGATGGCAGCTGCACCCAATCAAGGTAATAATTACAACCCTAGACAGAGGAATAACTTTGGAAATGGGCCTAGGAGGCCAATTATTTGTTTTAGATGTGGAGAATGTGGGCATTACCAAAGTAGGTGCACCCTACTAGAAAATGCCCCTCCTTGCAGGAACTGCCCAGAGGCCAGAGACCATTATACTAATTGTTGTCCTAAGAACCAAGCATCTTCATCTAGGCCCCACATTCAAATGATTTCTGTGTGCAAAGAAGAAATAATAGATCAAGTCAATGAGCCATCTCCATCTACTGGGTGGTGCAGTTAGAAGAAATTGAATCTTTTACAGTGCAGACAAGAAGCAAGGCGAAGGCTCAAGTAGAAATAGGTCAAGAATCAAGGACTAATGGATTGAATAAAGGCAAAGAGACATCTGAAGGCAAAGCCACCACATGTGCAGATACAAGGCAAAAAGGAGATCTCATATGTATAGTGATGCCATTGGGCATGCATTCAATAGGGTTCATGAGGAGTTTGATAAGTCCATTGGAGCCCACTCTTAAGGAATCAGAAGCTTCACGACTACTCAAGTCCATGAAAAAGGAGGTTAGTATTTTTTATTTAATAAAGATGGATGGGAAATTCAGGTCACAACTCTTGTAGATAATTGATGAGGCTTCCACAACAAGTTTAGTTGGCAACGGCTGCTGTTACGCATGAAGATAAAATTGTAGGGGAAGCACCCCTCACAGATTACAAGAGCCCTCGGCTAATAGTCTCTATCAAAGATCATGAGTTTCAAGGAGTTATTTTGATGGTGGTTCTGGCATTAACTTGATGCCTGAACATACCATGAAAAAGATTGGACTACACCCTTCAAGACGTGCAAACTTCACTATAACACTGGCAGAACAAAGCATAGTAAGGCCTATGGGAGTGGTCCCTGGAGTCCCAGTCAAGATACAAGCTACCATCTTTAACTTGGATTTTGTTGTTTTAAGGCTACCACAGGTAGAAGGAAGTTTCCCCAGTCATGCCAATGTGCTACATGACTGGGGCAAGGACACTATGTGGGTAAAGCAAGAGGGAAAAGAGTTGCAACAGATAATTTTAGAAGAAGGACCAGACAATCAGAGAAGTACCAGCATGATGTAGACAATTGGTATTTGTACGGAAGAAGAATTGTTGGACAAACTAGACGTAGATCTATTTGAAGAAGAAAATTTATATGAAGAAGAAAACATGTTGGCTTGGCTCCACACAGAAGCCACATCTGCCTGCTATGGGATTTTTCCAAACTCAAGTAGAGAGGAAGCAAAAGACCACACAAGGGGAAAGAAATCTCCTTTATACAACCATATAGAGGAACCTAATTTTGTGGATTGCAACCAAAAGGAAGGTTCAAAGTTAAAAGGTAAGAATAAGAATATAGAAGAGGATTCATTACCACTTCATGAGATCCCTCCACGATGGATTCAAGAGGAAGAAGTGCAAATAGACATCCAAGATGTTCCTGCTTATGATACCGAAGCTATGTGGGACAATGTAACTAAGGATGCTACTCAGGAAGGACTTACAGATAGCATTGTAAACATGCATCCAGTGAAGGAGGTTCAGTTGGGCAATGAAGGTCAGCCGCGTCCCATTTTACTGGCCACATGGATAGGGAATCATCCGGAGGTGCTCTTAAAGGTAAAATCTTTCATGAAGTCATTTGCAGACATCTTTGCTTGGTACTACAAGGATTTGGAAGGAGTACCACCTAGCTATGGAGAGCACAAAATCCCTTTCATTGAAGGAGCAAAACCAGTGAGAGGTAAGAGTTATAGGCTGAATCCTACATATGTTGAAGTTGTTTATTTGGAGATTCAGAAAATGGAAGATGCAAGAATTATCATCCCTATAGAGCATTCAGAGTGGCTCTCTCCTATGGTAATTGTTCCAAAGAAAAACACTAACAAGATCAGAATCTATGTGGACTTTAGAGCATTGAACAAGTTCACCATCCCAGATGGATTTCCAATGCCATTTGTTGAACAGGTCATAGAAGAAGTAGCTGGGCATACTCTTTACAGCTTCATGGATGGATTCAGTGGATATAACAAATATCCATCCACCTTGAGGATCGATAGAAGATTGCATTCATTACACATTGGGGAACTTATGTATATTTAAAGATGCCATTTGGACTGAGAAATGCCCCAGCTACTTTCAATCAAACAGTTAATCTCATTTTTGGACCATTACTGCTAGAGTCTCTCAAAATTTTCATGGATGATTTTTCATCCTTTTCAGGTACTCCTAAAGTGTCCAATGGCTCTTACAACTTATAAACCATCATCTCTCATGCTCTCTCATACTTGCCCCGACTTTTTACTTGTATATATAGGCATGTATGTACAAGCTCATGACCAAAACAAAGGTATAAGTGAGCTAACTAAAAGTTTAATGTACATATGTATACAAGTCTAAATTTCCTGAACATGCACTTTCTTCAAGCTTCATAGGCTATACCTTTCTTCAATCTTTGACTTCAATCCTTCATCCAAAACACCAATTGATGGTTGCCATGCATCAACATGTAATGGTGTGTGAACACACTTAGGACCATCGAGGCGCTTTTTTTTGGCTCTTTAGGAGGTTTTTTCCCCAGGAGCTTGTATAAATGCCTATAGCCCTAATAGGTTACTTATCTTTGTACATTCACTTGGTAATACATTCAATACTGTGTGTTGTGCTTCAAGCTTCTTCTTCTTCCTTGTATTGTTTGCGTGCTTTTGCAGATCGCAAACTCCAACAATTGGTGTCAAAGAAAGTCATTGTTTCATCTAGGGTGTCATCAACAACCTTTGGTCACAGTCTCAAAATCACATGAAAATTGTTGAGCATACTAAGGCATCAAAATTTTGATCTAAGCTCGTTTTGGCCTCCAAATGCACTATCATAGTGCCTATGCAACCAATTTCTTCCTTTTGTGCCAAACATATACACAGGTTTTGGTTCGCTAGTATAAATGCCTCAAAGTTTGCTATAGGTTTATGAGAGCTGGACATGGTAGTTTTGTTCAAAGTTTTGAGATACACTCATTTTTCTACATCTAGGTATTTACTTAGTGGCCATGGTTGAGAGCAGTGATGTATTTTGTATGTTGGTTGTTGAGGACAAGTTGGATGGTACTAATTACCCATTATAGGCATATATGATGCATCATGTATTGGTAGCAAAGGGTTGTGGAATATTGTGCATGATACTAAAAAACACCCTACTACACCTACAAATACAATTATGGGTAAAAGCATGTTAATGTGAACACTTTTTAGGAGTATTTATCACTTTTAAGCCCGTCACTTTTTAGCTATTTCAAAAGCGTTTTAAATAGTGAAAAAATAAATTCATAAATTTCAATTTGTTAGACATACGATCACTACTCATGTGGCAGCCCGTTGGGTATCATGGCTGGAACATCAATAGTAAATGTCATTATTCCTCATGTATTCCACAAGGTAGTGATTCTATGGAGTCTGTGCCAGTGGAGCACAGAAGGTCCGCACGACTTTGTCAGTCGTGAGAGAAAGCTACCATCAATGAAGTTGTTCCATCAGACGATGAAGGTGAAACACAATCTCTGGGAATGAGTATGAGCAGGTATGGGGTCTAGCATCCATGCATGCAACATTTAGGTGCTCGCATGGCTAGGAGTAATTTCTATGGTTCTAATGTAAGAGCCACTATTTTCAACAGAGGAGAGGCACCGTCCATTAAGAGTCCATCATTGAAGCAGAAGCAACGGACCAAGTAAGCTCCAAATCTGATATCAATTGATGTGTCTAATATTGTGTAATTTAATAGGGTAGTTTTACAGCCAGTTAAATGGCAAGTAGCACCTTGTTGGCAGTAGCCAGAGGCATAGAAGACGCGGAAGCATGTAAAGGCAGAGCAGGGAGTCAGTCGAATCAATTTTTCAAAGATTATGTTTTATAAATATTCTTCAAAAAACCTCCAACAGTGATTTTCATCACTATTGTAACATATGTAACATAGAAAAGACCCTTTTTGTAATTCATAGCTCCATTTTGTGCAAGCCGAGGATTCCTCGAGCTTGAGGAGCTTAGGTAGAATGAGCGTATCAATTTTGGTTATTTTTAAACACCGTTTACCCCTTCAAATAGCACTTAGGACCTATTTTTTAACTATGCCGGTCACTAGATGTGAACCCGGTCAAAACAAGTCTAAAATCTATAAAAAGAGCTAGAGAGCTCATTTTTGAGGTGACTTAGTGTTAGCTTGTGTGAGTAGAGAAGAGCTTAGAGCTATTTTGAGCTTGTAAGAGTGTTCTTGAGTAATAGAGTTGATTTCTCACCTTCCATTGTCTTGCTTGTCTCTTCGTAGTGTGTGTGTATGTGTGTGTGCATCTCTATGCTTCTCACCTTCACTCTCACTTCATCTCACATTCACGATCTTCATATCACTCCTATCTCTTCCGCGGATTGACATTAAGGAGGTGGAGCTTCTTAACGTGGTTCTCACCATTGTGCTAGAGCAACACCAAATTTGGCGCCGTTGCTGGGGATCGAGTCTAGGACGAATGTGTGATGGTAAGAGTATAGCAAGGTGGCGTTGGAAGGTAAAAATTTCAGTTTTTGTTGTTGTTTTTAGTTAGTTTTTAGTGTTTATCACCTCCCCCACACTCCATCTTCATCACCGCATCATCATCTCCAACTCCAAAAAAATCAGAAAATTCACCCTATCCACCCATTCTCCTCATTTCCCCTCATTTGTGCATGTGCAAGAGAGAGAGAGAGCTTTTGTGCTTGTGCGTACTTGTGTGTTTCAAGTTTTCTTGCAGGTACAGAGCTCCAGTGCATCAGGAAGGTTGCAAAAAGGTAAGAAAATCACTTCTTGTCAGAAATTGCCGACTGTGTCAGACCATCGCGATGGTCTGCCAAGTTCGGAATTTGAGGTAAGCGAGTTCATGGGCGTGTAGGCGACCCTTGCGCCTCTAGGAATCCATTGCTGCATTTCAAAAATTCACACTTTGGTGGACCATCGCGATTGGCTCAGACCATCGCGATTGTGTCACACCATCGCGATTGGCTCACGCCATCGCGACGGCTCGACCGGACCATCGCGACGGTCTCACGCCATCGTGACGGTTCACTTGAACCATCGCGACAGTCCTTGACCATCACGACGATCCCGTTGACCCCACGCCATCGCGATTGGCCCACGCCATCACGATTGGCCCATGCCATCGCCTCGATAGTGCCACATGGCAAGCTAGACCATCGTGATTGCTCACTAGCCACGCCATCGCGACGAGACCCTTACACCATCGTGACAACTCAAAATTTGGACCATCGCGATTGGCTCACGCCATCGCATCTGTGATCATCGCGACGGTTCACTTCGGACCATCGCGACGGTTCACGTTGACTGTTGACTGACACCATCACGATTGTTCACTCAATCGGACCATCGCGACACCTCACCCCAACCATCGCGATTGCTCACATTTAGACCATCGCAACCATGCACTTCAGACCATCGCGACGGTTCGCGCATCACTCCATCGCGACGGTTCGCCTGGACCATCGCGACGGTCCCAGACCATCGCGATCATCTCAGACCATCGCGATTGCTCACCCAAACGCAAATTTTAGGGTTTGATTTTTTGACCAATTTCGGGGCTATTTTTTGAAAATTTTTGGATCATTGCATTCATAGGAGACCCCTTAGCTCATAATCGAAGAGAAACCTATTTGTCAGTTTTCACCCCCCAGGGCCTGAACGGTCATATCTTTTTCATCTGAAGTCCGTTTTTTGAGCTTAATAGCTCGTTAGAAAGCTCTTTACGAGTTGGGACTAGGAAAGAAAGGGGGCTTTGGAAGAGAAGTTGCCAAAGGTTAAGGGACTTTAAAAGTGTATAGACTCAAGTGCTTGATCATCCATTTGTGATATTGGTCTAATATTGGATTTTTCTAGGTCTAGCAAAGGCAATTAAAGGCATTCAAGGCAAGGCAGTGAAGGGCATAAAGCTTGGGAAGCGCGGCTTCTTGGGCATCAGAGCAACCAGGAAAGATGCCTCCAGGTTGGAAGATTACTCAACCCCCTCAGTCAATTTTTTGCTTAGGATAAACGTTAGCATTGTGGATTAACGACGATACGAACGCCTCAAGTTCAAGAGAATTAAATTTATCAAGTTCAAGACTAAAGTAGAGGTGTGTGATACGAAAACCTAAAGGAAAGAACCTAAGTCTGACGGAACGAGAACTCAAAGTACCACAGAAAGTCGAATTCCTCACGCATACATCAAGACAAGAATCTAAAGAAATTTAAAAAGAATCAAGTAAAGATCAAAGAATCATTGACGATCTGAGAGTGTACAGAGCGTGCAAGGAAGAAAATTAATGAACCTTAGATCGGGCAAACACATAGGTAAGTCAGACCGTCGAAGCCTTAGATCATCAGAAGCAAGTGTAGGCACTACTGCTCGATCGTGGGCTCAACAATTGAATAGTAACTATCCATACGAGAGCTCAGACACGAGTGAATCGGAATTGGCATTTAGCACTGAAAGACCAAAAGTAGGGTCGAATGTAGCTTACTTAGAAAGACCAGAAGGACCCTATAGAACTCAATTAGAATTTCTTCGAACCAACCGCTTAGGCACTCGCATCTATGAGGATGGTTTGCGAAGACAAGTGGTGCAAATGCACAATCCTGATCAACCCATTGGATTGGAACGTCCAATGGTGAAATTCGAGCGAGACGCGTACATAGACAAAGAAGGAACAATGTACATCGTAAGTACATAGCCAAACAACACCAATGAGTTTGGCGTAATTCAATTAGAGACAGAAGCTAAATCCCAAGGAAAAGAACCAATGGAAGAAACTAGAACACCTAGAGGGAAATCTGTACTGACACGAGTACTAGTTCCAGATTGGACCCCTCAGGACAACAGAAGCATAGAGTTGTTTGTAAATAAAGAAACTGACAAAGCATTTTGGAGGTACAGAACGGAACAACCTAGCGAGGTAGGCTCCATCATAATCTACGAGTTCAAAGACCGGGATACACCTGGAAAGGTTGTATACCTGGATGAAACTTCAGTAAGAGTATTTGTGGTGCCAAACCACACTAGAAATACATACACATGGAGAGGCGAATTGGTATTCCCGCCATCACGAACAAACGTAAATGTGAACCAACAAGGGGCAGGAACATCCTCAGCCCATGGTAATCAAAGAGAGAAAAACAAAGATAGACCGGAAGTAAGTTTCAATCATCCCATAGGGAGAGATAGAACAACCACGGACACTAATAGAGCGGATAGACAAAGGGAACATGGAATACTAGGTGGTAGAGATGATTTTCCTCTACCTAGACCTCGTGAACACGCAAGAATACTGAGACCCACTCAACTAGTGAAATCCATGAAAAATTATTTTGATGGGACAGGAGATCCCTATGACCATGTCGCAGAATTCAAGCAAGTACTAAGAGCAGAACAAGTCGAAGACATGTTCACGCAATATAATGCATTTGGACTAACGTTAAATAATACCGCTTTAACTTGGTTTCAACCATTGCAGCAAAGGCAATTTAGAGACATCCATCACTTTTTAGAGTCATTCATCACTGAATTCTCTAAAAGTGGGATCAGACATGACACGTCTTCATTGATTCATAGTTTCAAACAGACCCCTCAGGAAACAGTTAGACTCACAGGACGTAGGCTTAGACAATATGTTGAAAGATGTACAATGCAAGAGATACCCTCACAAGCCAAACAAGTGTCATTGTTTCTAGACGGCTTGTTGAGCTCTAAACTACGCTCCTATGTGCACTTAAATGAACCCAGAATGCTAGAGCAGTGTGTAAGAATTTGCATAGACATTGAGGAAAACTTAGGAGATGAGTTGGAACTCTCAAAAGTCTACAAGGACTCGGACTGTTCTTCTCTAGCATCCACAAAATTGTCTAGCTCAATAGAAGATCTAGTAGAAAAAGTGGCCCAGAAACTAGGAGTTTCTAGTAACCAGATGCCCAAGTTAACAACTAACGTACGTTGTTACACCTGTGGTGGAAATCATTTGGCAAATGTGTGCCCCAATGCAACACAAACACAAGCCAACCCTAGTGGCCAATACTATACTATTGAGAGAAGATACACGAATCGTACGGCTCAGGACTGCCCATATAACAAACAAGCAGTGAGACAGAACTATCCGCAAGCATACCCACAGCCAGGTAGGTATCAAGGCCAATACAATGCTCAACCATATTAGTATAGGCCTCCTCAGAACTACCCGTATCAGGCACAACAAAGACCTCAACCTGTCTTAGCTCAGCAACCACCCCCACCAGCGAATGTCATCTCTGTCAAATACGCTGCTGCAAAAGAGAACCTAAGTAGGGCCTTAGTGCCTTCTTCACCTTTGATCATAGAGAGTGACCCGAACTCAAACAGTTTTGACTCTACTCATATAGATAGTCCACCCGCTTATTACACGGAGTCACCAGAACATGTGGAGACATATCATTATGATAGTCCACCAGTGGAACCTAGTTGGGAGCTCGAATACGCTAATGTGATGTACACGAACCCAAACCCAGGGCCCCAATTGAGACAGCAAAGACCACAGGGCCCTAGAGGACCATGCTTTAGGTGCCAAGGAGATCACTTCATAAAGGATTGTCCACATCCCCGGATAGCACGGCAATCACAGTACTATAACATCCAAGGCTATTGTGTTGATTGTGGCAAAGAGCACATAATCAAAGATTGTCCTAAGAACCCAATTAACGCTTCAAATGTTACAGCGATCAACGTGATAGGTATTGTACACAATGTAGATGGATCCAACCCTACATACGTGCCTATCCAAGCTATAACCAAAGCCCAGGCGCTCTTACAGAACCAACAGCTTAATCAAGAGAAAATAGCCGAAACTAGTGAAGTTGCAAAATCTAGCAGTAAAAAAACGAAATCTTGGAAAGATTCCAGAGAGAGGATCAAGAGAAAATGGAGTAAAAAGATAACTGAGTTGGAAGGAAGTTTAAAAGAATCGATAGCCAAAATCCTAGAATTGACTTCACAAGAATTAAATCAAGAGAACCCAGCTCAGAAATCAGGATCAGTTTTAGCGGAACCCATACCAGAAAATCTAGACATGATGTTTCATGCATATCAGGCTAGATTAAAAGAGGGACCTCAAGTAGCTGAAATGAGTAAGAACTACCCTCGAGCAGATCTAGAAATTGAGAGGACTAAACTTTGCATGAAAATGGTAGAATTAGCACAAGCTTTGTTCGAAGCCTCCAGATATCTTAATTGGAATAACATAGCAAAACCTGAATTACACTTTCAAGGTCTAATGGAGAGGCTAGAATACTTGATAGAAAGCAAAGAGAAAAAGGATGAGCATAGGAACCCTATCCCAAAGACACAGGAAAGGAACGCACCATCCCTGTCTCAAGTACCCAACACAGAAAGTCAAGACAACGTGTCTTCCATACATAGATATTCACATGAATTTTTGAGAGAAATCCAAGAAGAGAAGTGGAGAAAAGAACAAGGAACTCATCCTCCTATTCAAGAAATAGATGATTTGCAGGAGCAATTTCCCCAAGACATCCCCTCTATTTACGATGATGTAGAGGAAGAACAACCGAGTGAACACACAGGTTTTGAATCCAATTCTTTACAAGAATTACCTCAGTTCACAGGACCTCGGGAAGCAAAGTCTATTAGTATGAGAGCACCCACGATAATAGTGAGGAATGAAGAATCAGTAATCCCAAGAAACACGGAAGTGATCAAGAACACTAAAGTACAGTGTAACCTCACTCTAGAGGAGTTGTTAAAGGTTAAACCAGAACTGTGGAAACATGTAGCAAATCAATTCCCTGAGCTTGCTACTACTCCCTCACAGACAGGATCACATAAGAAGGTACCAGGGATACCAGTAGAAAAGATCAGAGATGTAAGTGAAGGAGAGGAAGGTAATACTTATCTTCTAATAACTCATCAGGGCTACACCACGAAAGCCATCTTAGATTCAGGAGCCGGAGTAGCCATCGCTACCACCGCTTTATGGAAACGTTGGGGTAAGCCAGCACTCAGACCTACCAGGATGAAACTACAAATGGCTGATGGACATATAGAAAAACCATTAGGCTTACTAGAAGGCATATCTCTCACCACTTGTGGTGTGGAGTTTGAGCATACCTTCGCCATTTGTGACTTTGCAAAAAATCACGCTTACGAGATGATATTGGGACGACCATTCATGCGTCAGTTGCAAATTGTACAAGATTGGGGAACTGATTCTTTGTACTTGCAACATTTAGGAGTGACTACTAAAGTCAATCTTAAAGACTATTCACATCAAGATGTACCCCCAATACAATGGAATACCATCCATAAGACACCAGTAGAAACAGAATCAGTACACTCATTAGAGTCAGATCCCTCATGGTTGCACGAGGACACTCATCTATGGATGTGTAAAGTTGCAAAACAAGAGGAAGAACGGTTAGAAGCTAGAACTTTAGGTGCAGAACAACATCCACGAACTCTTCAAGACCCAGTGTTGGAAGCAGTCAGAGGCACAGACGACGTGGAAGCATGTAAAGACGGAGCAGGGAGCCAGTCGGATCATTTTTTCAAACAACTATGTTTTTATTATTACCTCTTCAAACATCCAACAGTGATTTTCATCACTCTTGTAACATATGTAATATAGACAAAATCCCATTTTCTAATTCATAGCTCCATTATGTGCAAGCCGAGGAGTCCTCGAGCTTGAGGAGCTTAGGTAGAATGCGCGTACCAATTTTCGTTATTTTTAGACATCGTTTACCCTTCCAAATAGCCTCTAGGACCTATTTTTTAACTATGCCGGTCACTAGATGTGAAACCGGTCAAAACTAATCTAGAAACTATAAAAAGAGCTAGAGAGCTCATTTTTGAGGTTAGCTTGTTTGAGTAGAGAAGAGCTTAGAGCTATTTTGAACTTGTAAGAGTGTTCTTGAGTAATAGAGCTAATTTCCCACCTTCCATTGTATCTTGCTTGTCTCTTCATTGTGTGTGTGTATGTGTGTGTGCATCTTTGTGCTTCTCACCTTCACTCTCACTTCATCTCACATTCAGGATCTTCATATCACTCCTATCTCTTCCGTGCGCTTCTTAACGTGGTTCTCACCATTGTGCTAGAGCAACACCAAATTTGGCGCCGTTGCCGGGGATCGAGTCTAGGACGAATGTGTGATGGTAAGAGTATAGCAAGAAGTGGCGTTGGAAGGTAAAAATTTCAGTTTTTGTTGTTGTTTTTACTTAGTTTTTAGTGTTTTTCACCTCCCCCACACTCCATCTTCATCATCGCATCATCATCTTCATCTCCAAAAAAATCAGAAAATTCACCATATCCACCCATTCACCTCATTTCCCCTCATTTGTGCATGCGAGAGAGCGAGAGAGAACTTTTGTGCTTGTGTGTGCTTGTGTTTTCTTGAGTTTTCTTGCAGGTACAGAGCTCCAGTGCATCAGGAAAGCTTGGAAAAGGTAAAATTTTACTCTCTGTCAAAGATCTGCTGAGTGTGGCGGACCATCGCGATGGTCTGCAACCTTCGGAATTCTTGGTAGGCGACCACACCACGAGGTAGGCGACCCTTGCGCATCTACGAATCCACAGGCGCATCTCAAAAATTCATACTTTGGTGGACCATCGTGATTGGCTCGAACCATCGCGATTGTGTCGCACCATCGCGATAGGCTCACGCCATCGCGACGGCTCGGCCGGACCATCGTGACGGTCTCGGACCATCGCGACGGTTCACTTGAGCCATCGCGACGGTCCACTTGGACCATCGTGATTGTTCAGCTGACCTCGGACCATCGCGATTGGCCCATGCCATCGCCACGATGGTGCCACGTGTCAAGATAGACCATCGCGACGGTTCATTTTTCGGACCATCGCGACAGCCCAAAATCGGACCATCGCGATTGGCTCACGCCATCGCACTTGTGACCATCGCGACGGTTCACTTTGGACCATCGCGATTGTCCACCTTTGACCGTTGACCCGCGCCATCGCGATTGTCCGCCTGATCGGGCCATCGCGACGGTTCGACCTCACGCCATCGCGATCGTTCACTTCGGGCCATCGCGACGGTTCACCTTTTCGCACCATCGCGATTGTCCAAATTCCACGCCATCCCGACGGTTCGCTTGGACCATCGCGACGGTCCCAGACCATCGCGATTGTGCACCCCCATCGCAAATTTAGGGTTCCATTTTTTGACCAATTTTGGGGGTATTTTTGAGAAATTTTTGGACCATTAGACTCATAGGAGACCCCTTAGCTCATATTTGAAGGAAAACCTGATTGTCAGTTTTTACCCCCCAGGGCCTGAACGATCATAACTTTGTTATCCGAAGTCCGTTTTTTGAGCTTATTAGCTCGTTAGAAAGCTCTTGACGAGTACTACGTGACCTAAACTGTTTTTTTCTTAAAGGATATGCCTATTTTTAGATAAGCTATTTTGAGGTTGACCTAGTTTGGGACTAAAAAGCCAGGGGGCAAACATTTAAAATTTGGGCAAAAGGGAAGGGACTTAAAAGGTGTATATACTCAAGTGCTTGATCATCCAACTGTGAATTGGTCTAATATTGAATTTTTCCAGGTCTAGCAAGGGCAATCAAAGGCAACCAAGGCAAGGCAGTGAAGGGCATAAAGCTTGGGAAGCATGGCTTCTTGGGCATCAGAGCAACCAGAAAAGCTGACTCGAGGTTGGAAGATTACTCAACCCCCTCAATCAATTCTTAGCTTAGGCTAAACGGTAGTGTTGTGGATTAACGACGATAGGAACGCCTCAAGTTCAAGATATTTAATTCTTTCAAGTCTAAGACTACAAGTAAGGGTGTATGACGCGAAAACCTAAAGGAAAGAACCTAAGTCTGACGGAACGAGAACTCAAAATTATAACGGAAAGTCGAATTCCTGACGCATACATTAAGACAAGAATCCAAAGAAATTTAAAAAGAATCAAGAAAATAATAACAAAGAATCGGTGACGATCTGAGCGTGTACTAAGTGTGCAAGGAAGAAAATTAATGAACCTTAGATCGAGCAAACATATAGGTAAGTCAGACCGACGAAGCCTTAGATCATCAGAGGCAAGTGTAAGAACTACTGCACGATCGTGGGCTCAGCAATTGAATAGTAATTATCCCTACGAGAGCTCAGATACTAGTGAATCTGAAATGGCATTTAGCACAGATAGACCAGAAGGAGGGTCGAATGTAGCCTATTTAGAAAAGCCAGAAGGACCCTATAGAACGCAACTAGAGTTTCTCCGAACCAACCGCTTAGGTGCTCGCATCTATGAGGATGGTTTGCGAAGGCAAGTGGTGCAAATGCACAACCCCGATCAACCCATTGGATTGGAACATCCAGTGGTGAAATTCGAGAGAGACGCGTACATAGACAAGGAAGGAACAATGTACATATTAAGTACGCAGCCAAACAACATCAATGAGTTTGGCGTGATTCAACCAGATACGGAAGCAAAATCTCAAGGAAAGGAACCATTAGAAGAGCCTAGAACACCTAGAGGGAAATCTGTACTAACACGAGTACTAATCCCAGAATGGATCCCTCAGGACAACAGAAGCATAGAGTTGTTTGTAAACAAAGAAATGGATGAAGCCTTTTGGAGATACAAGACCGAAATACTTAGTGAGGTAGGTATCATCACTATATACGAGTTCAAGGACCCGGATACACCTGGAAAGGTTGTATACCTGGATGAGACTTCAGAAAGAGTCTTTGTGGTGCCTGACCGCGCTAAAAACACATACACATGGAGAGGTGAATTGGTATTCCCTCCATCTAGAACGAACATGAATACAAGTCAACAAGGGGCAGGAACATCAGCAGCCCATGGAAATCAAAGAGAGGGAAATAAAGAGAGACCAGAAGTAAGCTTTAATCACCCCATAGGGAGAGATAGAACAACCACAGACACTAATAGAGCGGATAGACAAAGAGATCATGGAATACTAGGTGGTAGAGATGATTTTCCTCTACCAAGACCACGCGAACACGCAAGAACATTGAGACCCACTCAATTAGTGAAATCCATGAAGAATTACTTTGATGGGACAGGAGATCCCTATGACCACGTCGCAGAATTCAAGCAAGTGCTAAGAGCAGAACAAGTCGAAGACATGTTCACGCAATACAACGCATTTGGATTAACGTTAAAGAATACCGCTTTAACTTGGTTCCAACCTTTGCAACAAAGGCAATTTAGAGACATCCATCACTTTTTAGAGTCATTCATCACCGAATTCTCTAAAAGTGGGATTAGACATGACACGTCTTCGTTGATTCATAGCTTTAAACAGACCCCTCAGGAAACAGTAAGACTGGCAGGACGTAGGTTTAGACAATATGTTGAACGATGTCCAATGCAAGAGCTACCTTCACAAGCTAAACAAGTGTCATTGTTTTTAGATGGCTTGTTGAGCTCTAAACTACGCTCCTACGTGTACCTAAAAGAACCCAGAACGCTAGAGGAGTGTGTAAGAATATGTATAGACATCGAGGACAACCTAGGAGATGAATTAGAACTCTCAAAGGTCTATAAGGACTCAGATTGTTCTTCTCTAGCATCCACAAAATTGTCTAATTCAATAGAAGACCTAGCAGAAAAAGTGGCCCAGAAACTAGGAGTTTCTAGTAAACCTAGGGTGCTAACAAACAAGCGTTGTTACACCTGTGGTGGTGACCATATGGCAAATGTGTGCCCCAATGCACCACAACCTCAAGCCAATCCTAGTGGCCAATATTGTACAATTGAGAGAAGATACACGAATCATACGGCTCAGGACTGCCCATACAACAAACAAACCGTGAGACAGAACTACCCGCAAACATACCAGCAGCCAGGTAGGTATCAAGGCCAATTCAATGCTCAGCCTTATTACTATAGGCCTCCCCAGAACTACCCATACCAGGCTCAACTGAGACCTCAACCTGTCTTAGCTCAGCAGCCAGCCCC
The DNA here is from genome assembly GCA_020310875.1 of Ceratopteris richardii. Lineage (NCBI taxonomy): Eukaryota > Viridiplantae > Streptophyta > Polypodiopsida > Polypodiales > Pteridaceae > Ceratopteris > Ceratopteris richardii. Next base: position 149,456,913 of record CM035439.1, read on the forward strand.
ACCAGCAAATGTCATCTCTGTCAAATACGCTGCTGCAGAAGAGAATCTAAGTAGGGCCTTAGTGCCTTCTTCACCTTTGATCACAGAGAGTGACCCACACTCAAACAGTTTTGACTCTATGCATGTAGATAGTCCACCCGCATATTACACAGAGTCACCAGAACACGTAGAAACATATCATTATGATAGTCCACCAGTGGAACCTAGTTGGGAGCCCGACTACGCTAATGTGATGTACACAAACCCAAATCCACGGCCCCAATTGAGACAACAAAGACCACAGGGCCCTAGAGGACCATGCTTTAGGTGCCAAGGAGATCACTTCATAAAGGATTGTCCACATCCCCCAATAGCAAGGCAATCACAGTACTATAACATACAAGGCTTTTGTGCCGATTGTGGCAAAGAGCACATAATCAAAGATTGTCCTAAGAACCCAGTTAACACTTCGAATGTGACACCGATCAACGTGATAGGTATTGTAAATAACGCAGATGGATCCAACCCTACATACGTGCCTATCCAAGCTATAACAAGAGCCCAGGCGCTCTTACAGAACCAACAGCTTAATCAAGAGAAAGTAGCCGGAACTAGTGAAGTTGCAGAATCTAGTAGTAAAAAGACGAAATCTTGGAAAGATTCTAGAGAAAGAATAAAGAGAAAGTGGAGTAAAAAGATAACTGAGTTGGAAGGAAGTCTAAAAGAGTCGAGAGCCAAAATACAAGAATTGACTTCACAGGAATTGAATCAAGAGAATCCAGCTCAAAAATCAGGATCAGTTTTAGCGGAACCCATACCAGAAAATCTAGACATGATGTTTCGTGCATATCAGGCTAGATTAAAAGAGGGACCTCAGGTAGTTGAAATGAGCAAAAACTACCCACGAGCTGATCTAGAAATTGAGAGAACTAAACTTTGCATGAAGATGGTAGAACTAGCACAAGCTTTGTTCGAAGCCTCTAGATATATTAATTGGAATAACATGGCAAAATCGGAACTACACTTTCAAGGACTAATGGAGAGGCTAGAACACTTGATAGAAAGCAAAGAGAAAAAGGATCAGCATAGGAACCCTATTGTCACAGAGACACAGGAAAGGAATGCACCATCCCTGTCTCAAGTACCCAATACAGAAAGTCAAGATAACCGATCTTCCATACATAGGTACTCACATGAATTTTTGAGAGAAATACAAGAAGAGAAATGGAGAAAGGAACAAGGAACCCATCCTCCTATTCAAGAAATAGACGACTTGCAGGAACAATTTCCCCAAGACATCCCCTCTATATATGATGATGTAGAGGTGGAACAACTGAGTGAACCCACAGGATTTGAATCTAATTCTTTACAAGAATTACCTCAGTTCACAGGACCTTGGGAAGCAAAGTCCATTCGTATGAGATCACCCACGATAATAGTGAGGAATGAAGAATCAGTGATCCCTAGGAACACGGAAGTGATCAAGAACACTAAAGTACAGTGTAATCTCACTCTAGAGGAATTGTTAAAGGTAAAACCAGAATTGTGGAAGCACGTAGCAAATCAATTCCCTGAGCTTGCTACCACACCCTCTCAGATAGGATCACATAAGAAGGTACCAGAGATACCCGTGGAAAAGATTGGAGACGTAAGCGAAGGAGAGGAAGGTAACACATATCTTCCAATAACCCATCAGGGCTACACCACGAAAGCCATCTTAGATTCAGGAGCCGGGGTAGCCATCGCTACCACCGCTTTGTGGAAATGTTGGGGTAAGCCAGCACTCAGACCCACCAGGATGAAACTACAAATGGCTGATGGACACATAGAAAAACCATTAGGCTTACTAGAAGGCATATCTCTCACCACTTGTGGTGTAGAATTTGAGCATACTTTCGCCATTTGTGACTTTGCAAAAAATCATGCTTATGAGATGATATTGGGACGACCATTCATGCGTCAGTTGCAAATTGTACAAGATTGGGGAACTAATTCTTTGTACTTGCAACATTTAGGAGTGACTACTAAAGTCAATCTTAAAGACTATTCACACAGATATGTACCCCCAATACAATGGAATACCATCCATAAGACACCAGTAGAAACAGAATCCGTGCACTCATTAGAATCAGATCCTTCTTGGTTGCATGAGGATACTCATTTATGGATGTGTAAAGTAGCTAAACAAGAGGAAGAGCGGTTAGAAGCCAGAACCTTAGGTGCGGAACAACATTCACGAACCCTGCAAGACCCAGCATATGCACCTGTAGTATTCCCAGACGAAGAGTTTGAACCCCATGGTTGGGCAGAAATACTATCAACCATGGATGTAGCCATCAATGAAGAACAATGGACACCCCACTGTGACGAGGATGGCTATGACATTTCAGTTTTCACGATAGAGCCAATCATGTGCGATGCGATTTTAGAAGAGTGTGAACCTAACACTGATGCATTTGAGGATGCAAGCGATTTTGATTTAGAATCAATTATTATGGACTCTCCATTTGCATCAGAGGAAGAATATTTCTACGAAGTAGAGACTCACACTCAGAGACACGAGGAAATTACGAACGAGGTGAGGTTAGCCACTCAAGTGACTACTAAGAGTGAAGGTAAGAAAAGAAAGAAGAAAACAACCATGTCAGAAAAAGAAGAATCTTTGTTTGAAGTACCCGAGAACTTCAAGAAATACGAAATCGAAGATAGAAGAATCATGGTACGAATGCCTAATAGAAAGGTGAATGATGCACAAGTATATGATAACCGAGAGAAAACCAAGAAAGTAATAGTTGCCATAGAAGGAGAAGAAGAAAAATGCACATACATAGGGCATGATTTGACGACTGAAGAAGAAGAAGAGTTAGTTGCCCTATTGCGCGAATATAGAGATGTTTTTGCTTGGAGTTACAAAGATTTGAAAGGAGTAGACCCAGATATATGTTCTCATAGAATCCCTATGACTCCAGATGCAAAACCGACAAAACAAAAACCTTACACGTACAATGATAACTACACTGCGAAGATTAAAGAGGAGATAGATCGATTGATAGAAGCAGGATTCATTTACGAAATTGAGCATACCGAATGGGTATCCCCCATTGTGGTAGTACCCAAGAAGAATGGAAAATTGCGTGTGTGTATTAACCTTAAAAAAGTTAATGCTGCCACGATTAGAGACAGTTATCCTCTTCCTATCACGGAACACTTATTGGAAAGAGTTGCGGGCAAGGAAGTTTACAGCTTTCTTGATGGTTTTTCAAGCTATAATCAAGTAGCCATTGCTCCAGAAGATCAACACAAGACGGCTTTTGCCACTGAATGGGGCATATTTGCATTTCGTGTGATGCCATTTGGCTTAACAAATGCACCCGCTACTTTCCAGCGACTCATGTGTCATGTTTTTAAGGAATTCTTACGCAAGAGCTTGGAAGTTTATGTCGATGACATATGTGCCCATTCAAATGTAAGGCAGACACATATCCCAGAGTTAAGACAAATATTTGACAAATGTCGAGAATATCAGGTTTGTTTGAACCCAGAAAAATGCGTTTTCATGGTCAGACAAGGCAAAATTCTAGGACACATTGTGTCAAAAAATGGAATCTCTATGGACGAGGAAAAGGTGAAGGTAATTGCAAAACTACCTAGACCAACTAATGTGAAAGAGGTACAAGCATTTATGGGCCATTGCGGTTATTATAGGAGATTCATACACATGTATGCAATCATAGCCAAGCCTTTGTACTCTCTTTTAACCAACTTTGAATGGACAGATGAATGTGAAAAGTCATTCAATGAACTCAAACGACGTTTGTGCTCAGCACCTATATTGACAACCCCAGATTGGAGTAAGCCATTCCATGTACATGTGGATGCATCCAATTATGCCATAGGATGCGTGTTAGCACAACCCACGAATGAAGGTAACATAGATCTCCCCATAGCTTACGCGAGCAGGCAATTGAACGCAGCAGAAAGAAATTACACCACGACGGAACGAGAAGGATTAGGGATGATCTACACAGTAAAGAAGTTTAGGCACTACTTGTTGGCCAACAAATTCAAGTTCTTTACAGATCATCAAGCCCTATTATACTTAGTCAACAAGCCATGTAACACCGAACGACTGATACGTTGGTTTCTATTACTCATGGAGTATGATTTTGAAGTCGTAGTCAGGAAAGGAAAGACACATCTTAGAGCTGACCACCTTTCAAGATTAACCTCAGGAGAAGCTCCTCAAGGAGTAGCGGATGAATTACCAGATGCATACTTGTTTAACCTTGAGATAGCACCAGAATGGGCTAAGCCTATAGTCCCTATTCTGACATACGGACCCAAGAGTCCTAGGATAAAGATCAAAGAAGGAGAGATTGCCAAGTCTCAGAGATACCAAATAATGGCAGGAAGCATATATAGACAGGATAATCAAAAGATTCTTGCTTGTTGTGTAGATGAATCAGAACATGCGAATTGGTTGCAATTAGCACACGTAGGTGCACTAAAGCAACATCATTCAAAACATCGAACATTACAGACTCTGCATAGATTGGGAGTATACTGGCCTACGATGGAAGCAGATGTCTACAAGTTGTGTAAAGAATGCCAGGTGTGTTGTGAAAGACCACCAATAGAGCATGCTACACTATATCATGTGTCTCTCACACCAGACTGGAGTGAACCTTTAGTGACATACTTGAGGACGAACACATTCCCTCAAGGCATGACTTTAGCTCGACAACGTAGTCTAGAGCAGGAAGCTCACGACTATTCACTTATTGGCGATAATCTATACAAAAGAGGACGAGATGGATATCTAAGACAATGTGTTCATGAGAGCGATTATCTGAGCATACTAGAGACTGCACACCAAGGTGTTGCAGGAGGTCATTTTGGACCCGATAGGATAGTCAAAGCCATTCTCTTTGCAGGATTATGGTGGCCCACTCTTCACATGGATGCACATACCTATGTAAAGAGATGTGATGTGTGCCAAAGAACTCAGTTTCCTACTCGCAGAGATGAAATGCCATTGAAACCCATGATGGGCGGACGTGCCTTTTCAAAGTGGGGTATAGACTTTCTAGGACCCATCAACCCCCCTGCAAAAGGTACACATGCGGAATACATTATTGTTGCCACAGATTATCTAACCAAATGGGTAGAGGCAAAAGCCACAAAAAAGAATGATGCTCACACGACTGCAAAATTCTTATTTGAAAATGTCTTTACAAGATATGGATTGCCTATAGAGTTAGTGAGCGATCGAGGCACTCACTTTCTAAACCAAGTCATTGAATATTTGTTACAGGATTTTATGGTGATTCACAATAAATCTGCACCATATCATCCTCAGGCCAATGGTCAGGCTGAAAGCACTAACAAGATACTTTGTACCATACTGACGAAACTTGTGAACAACAAACGTTCAGATTGGGACAAACAGTTACACCACGCTGTTTGGGCATATCGAGTGGCCTACAAGACCGTACTCAATGCAACTCCCTTTCAGATGGTTTTTGGTCAGAATGCTGTGCGTCCTTTGGACTTCTTGATACCGACCCTTAAGGTTGCACAAGAACATCAGTGGACCGGCCATGAATTATCAGCGAGAATAATGGACTTGGAACAATTAGGAGAAACCAGGCTGAAAGCAGCAGCAGGAATATACGCAGCGAAGAAGCGACAGAAAGCATATTTTGATGCACATGTGAAAGATAAAGGCTTAAAAGAAGGAGATTTAGTTCTGGTATATACGCTAAAGCAACACGCACGTAAGTTAGAAAAGCGAGGTTATGGACCTATGATCATTAACAGACTTTCGACAAGTGGAGCAGTACAGTTAGCCACCTTAGAAGGAGATATAATGCCTAATTACATTAGTGGCTGTAGAGTCACGTTATATCAAGAACCTCTTACTGAGGATATGCTTAGACGACTCACGTTGGCAAAGAAGCGTAAGGAGGAAGAAAATAGAATACGAGCGGAAGCTCAGGCAGAAGCAATAGAACGCATTAAACGCATGAAGTTAAGAAGACAAGGACTAGGGAGAGAACATTATAACCATCTGGAAACTAAACCCAAATATCCCATGGCCATGTGTCAAGTAAAGTCAACCACTCATCCTAGCATAGTGGACAGGAGACCATTCATTACAGTTAGGCTAGAGCACGGCAACCCTTGCCAAGAACTCAGGGCTTTAATTGACTCAGGTGCGGCGACTAGTGCGATTAGATGGTCCCACTATAAGGATTCAGGAATAGAAATGCGGCCAATTGAGGCATACCTCATAGGGCTAGGAGGCATGGAAACCCCTTGCATGGGTGAGGTGGACCTTCCTATCCTCATTAAGGATATGACCATGACAGCAAAACTACTAGTGTGCCATGATGACGACCTGATAGAACCCCTAATCCTTGGCCAAGATTGGCTATACGATCACTTAGTGGACCTAAATCTTAGACAAGGCTCCTTACAGATTGGAACCTTAGAGCAGAAGCGAGTGATACCGCTTGACTTCCCTAATTGCATTCCGATTGAGGTTTGTAACCCTAGACCCTATGAAACGCACGCTGGAAGACCGGAAGATCTTGGGTCAGACCAGTCACGTTACGTCTACACCAACCCACTCGGGCTTGGCTAGGGACAATTGTCAATTAGAAGGACGACAGGAGATCTCCCCTGGGGCTTCCTGCAAACTAGAAGGGGTAGCTACCCAACTGCTAGGGCAGATGAACACAATCAGCGGTGAGGTGGGTTGCATCAGCGACCAAATGAGCACGACACCCTGCGGTGCTCATCCTTCCAAACTTGTTGCGGACTAGCCTAGATTAAAGTTAAAGAACGAATCACTTCCTAATGGGCAGGTCACGCAAGTGTTGGATCTCCCTTCTTTTCCAAAGCAGAGCGTCCATCCGACCTCTCAACCTCAACCACAACAGAGTCAACCACGACGAAGGAACCCAGACCGACGGCAGTATCAGAAGACACAACAAGGAAAGCAGTCTAGGCCACCCAAAGGAAGCGGCACCAGACAAATATGGGTGCCGAAAGGACAAAAAGCACCGAAGAACTCCAACCAAGCAGAGATCGACAAGAAAAAGGCAGGGTAGAAACAGAATCAGTATCCACCAACCCCTCGACCTTCTTCTACAGGTCCGAACATTCGACAAATTTGGATCGCCAAGAAATACCTTACCCATAGACCCACACCCACGCAGATTTGGGTACCCAAACAATGTATCATAGCTCAACCCTTAAGCCATGTAATATATACCCCTCACAAATCTTTCCATCCCTCAATACCACCACACCCGATACTACCTTTTGCCCCTCAGCAGAAACCCACCACCCACTCAAAGACTCTTAGGAAATGGATACCAAGGCGTGTCCAACCGTCTTCCCCTAACCCATTGTCTAACAAAACTACCCCCCGACTAACATACAACCTTGTAATAAATCACTAACCTTTAAACCTTGTATAAAGTCACCCACCATCATCACACATCACTCATAATCTCATCTCATCAAGAAATGTATGCATAATCTGAAACGTGTAGGTGTCTAGAGACCTGCACTAGTGCTGCAAGAAGCATTGCATCCATCACATCACAGCACTTGGCTACACGGGTTACGCATCAGTTATGGAAAGGGATTGCGGTCTCACTTTAATGGGATCATAATTAATTTCCATGCTAATGTGTAAATCTTTTGTAGCAGATCTTTCTCATTAGCGCATCAGTCATCATGCAAACCGACGAAGGACCATCAGAAGCAGGCCCCAGCGTAGCTGTAGTGCCCCTCAATGTTTTACGAGCAGAATCCCACCCGACTGCTCCACCGCTAGAATTCCAAGGATTTCCAGGGCCCATACCGATCGATAACCCACCTATGGGCTACACAGAAAAGATACACCGTAACTCTCACTGGTTTCAGGGACTTGCAGGACCCTTAGCGGACGCGGATTTTATATTTGAATCTAATTTGACGTTTGATGACCGCACTTGGGGAAAATACCAATTCTTCTCCAGAGAGTTCGAAGGCCTACAGAACACTCAGGACTTAACTCATGTTTGGGCCAGAGCCGGCTTCACGGAGTATTTCAGTGATCATCTGCCCAAACCTGACTTTTATAGGTGTTATTATTTAATCACTACTTTGCTGGCCTCAGAGAATAAGGATATCCCAGGAACTTTTATTTTGCCTTCTTTAGTGGATGATCCACCTTACAAAAGATTTTATCTTTCGAAGGATTTAATCAGAGCTGCCATCAAGATTCATGGAACCCACACGCCCACAGATCGAGAAAGATTAGTTCCAGACCCTATGAAACGTGGGGATGTCACTAAGTGGGAGGAGATCTCAGCAATTACACCTGAGCTGTCAAAACCGCTACGGATATGCATGCAACATTTTGCATTCCCCGCTCAGGACAGATTCACCATGCCACATAAAAGAATATGGTTTGGATTGTACTTAGCATGTACTGGACCTCAGACTGTCGATCTGGCGAGCTGGATCATTGATCAAATGTATTTGGCACAACACAGATGGGAACGAAAGAAAGTGCTTAATGGATGTTGTGCGCTGACAAGAATTGTTTATATGTGCTTGGCTTATGACTTGCCAATTGAACGTGCATTAACAGGAGAAGAGCTGAAGGCATTCAAAGGAACGACGAAGAAAGCTAGGAAGCCCAGCAGAGCACGGGCAGGTAAGCGCATGAGAGGCACTATTCCTTGCCTTCAAGTGCCAGAGTCACCATCACCACAACCCTCTCCAGAGCGATCACCGACAGAAGCCGCTCCCACAGTACAACCTATTCGCATAAGGTTATCTAGACCAGTGGTAACGGAGGGCACTACTAGTACCGTTGCACCTCAGGCAGCTACAACCACAGAACCCACCACCACGACAGCAGAAGCTCCCACCACTATTGGTGCGGAAGCCTTTTCTCTCCCACTACCACACATGGAGGCAGAACCAATAAACACAACATTCGATTTTGAAATGCCTGATGCATTCTCCAATGAGTTCCAGTTTTCAGAGGCACAAATGTTCTCTCAAGAATTTGAAAGGCCGAGTTACCCTACCACACCGCGGGATCAGCCACAGGGACAAGTGGTGTCGAGCTCTGATGACGAAAGAACAGCATCTGATGACGATGAAGGTGACGATGAAGCCAGCCAGGGCACGCATGGTTCCCAAGAACAAGGACAGACAGATGGCCAAGGCCAACAAACCGATGCACACGGTGACACCAGCACGCATGAAGAGGAGACTTTCGAAGCAGCAGCTTACACGCTGGCAATCAAGAAATTATATCGTACGATGGAGAAAGTCTGGGCACGAAAGAAATTGACTGAAGAAGAGAGCCAAACCATAATCGAACAAGAACTCATCTCCGGAGGATTTGAAGAAGTCTACATCAGAGGGTTTAGAGAGCTGGTCAAATCCATCGGCCCGGTCGAAGCACTGAGATATTTACAAAGGAAGCCACTTCCCCAATATGACCCTCGCAGAGTTTGCCTGTTATCGAAGCCCGGTGAATATATTCGAGTTCCGGTAGGTCCTCAATCATCCCACCAGGCGCAAGATGCACGCCTACGTCCGGAAAGATCCATCACCGAAGAAGCTATCCTAGTCGACTCCCCACCACGTACTACCGTTGTACATACTACCACTATCCTTGAAATAACATCCACACCTTCTACTCCTCTCTCACCTCATGTTTCACCAACCCACCCTGTATCCCCCGCACACCCACCTGCTCCTCCCACCTCCACACCAGTCCACGGCAACATAGCCACAGCCTTTGCCCTGCCCATTCATGCCACCATGCCCGCACCCACCCCACCTCGTCTACGTGTTAACCCCTTCATCCCTTCATCCTTCCCATCCTTCCCCCCACCTTTGAGACACCCTTTCACCTTTCTAACCCCACTAACCTTCTCACCAGTTTCACCTCCCCAACCCACTATAACCCCTATTTCCCCTTTTCACCAAGCTGCTCCAGTCATCCCCCCTGTAAATTACTCTACATTTGTAAATCCCGTCTTCACACCTACACAACCACCCACATACACACCGCTTTTCACAGTCACCGCACTTGACACGTCCAGTGACATGGACATCTCACCACCCACCGCACCAGCACCCACTCCACTCACAGCACCATCATATTTAGGTACGTCACAATTCTCCACGATCAGCACTGCATCCACCTTCCCAACCCCATTCCCCATCCACACTGCATCTACTTCCACTGCATCCTCACTTAGCACTCCATTACTATTATCGCCAACCATAGACACTGCACTTCAACAAATGTTCACATGCATGACACAAGTACGAGATGAGTTCGCATCTCTTGGCAACAATTATCAACAGCTGCAGAGGACGACAAATGAATTACAGTCGCAGCTTAATTCATTATCAATCGAGAATGCCTCTTTAAATACGTGATACCAAGAACTAAGAGAGGCATATCATAAGCTAGAGCTAGAAGGTGAAGAGAAAACAAAAGAAGCCACTGCTGATCTGGACAACCTGCTTCGAGCCCAAACAATTAGGAACGCGACGCTGACCAGGAATATGGGCTTACTCAGGAGGCACCTAGCCGCCGCAAAAGAGGAGAACCAGAGACTCCAAGAGCAGAATAGAGAGAATTTGGAAGCGGCATTGGACCATCCAGAACAACCCTTAAGTCCTAGCAGATTCAAGGCAATCCCATCCGAATCGATGCAGATGTTGCTAGAGGATCACGTGAGATTGCTCGAGGACTATGATCCGCACTTGACACGTCCAGTGACATGGACATCTCACCACCCACCGCACCAGCACCCACTCCACTCACAGCACCATCATATTTAGGTACGTCACAATTCTCCACGATCAGCACTGCATCCACCTTCCCAACCCCATTCCCCATCCACACTGCATCTACTTCCACTGCATCCTCACTTAGCACTCCATTACTATTATCGCCAACCATAGACACTGCACTTCAACAAATGTTCACATGCATGACACAAGTACGAGATGAGTTCGCATCTCTTGGCAACAATTATCAACAGCTGCAGAGGACGACAAATGAATTACAGTCGCAGCTTAATTCATTATCAATCGAGAATGCCTCTTTAAATACGTGATACCAAGAACTAAGAGAGGCATATCATAAGCTAGAGCTAGAAGGTGAAGAGAAAACAAAAGAAGCCACTGCTGATCTGGACAACCTGCTTCGAGCCCAAACAATTAGGAACGCGACGCTGACCAGGAATATGGGCTTACTCAGGAGGCACCTAGCCGCCGCAAAAGAGGAGAACCAGAGACTCCAAGAGCAGAATAGAGAGAATTTGGAAGCGGCATTGGACCATCCAGAACAACCCTTAAGTCCTAGCAGATTCAAGGCAATCCCATCCGAATCGATGCAGATGTTGCTAGAGGATCACGTGAGATTGCTCGAGGACTATGATCCGCACTTGACACGTCCAGTGACATGGACATCTCACCACCCACCGCACCAGCACCCACTCCACTCACAGCACCATCATATTTAGGTACGTCACAATTCTCCACGATCAGCACTGCATCCACCTTCCCAACCCCATTCCCCATCCACACTGCATCTACTTCCACTGCATCCTCACTTAGCACTCCATTACTATTATCGCCAACCATAGACACTGCACTTCAACAAATGTTCACATGCATGACACAAGTACGAGATGAGTTCGCATCTCTTGGCAACAATTATCAACAGCTGCAGAGGACGACAAATGAATTACAGTCGCAGCTTAATTCATTATCAATCGAGAATGCCTCTTTAAATACGCGATACCAAGAACTAAGAGAGGCATATCATAAGCTAGAGCTAGAAGGTGAAGAGAAAACAAAAGAAGCCACTGCTGATCTGGACAACCTGCTTCGAGCCCAAACAATTAGGAACGCGACGCTGACCAGGAATATGGGCTTACTCAGGAGGCACCTAGCCGCAGCAAAAGAGGAGAGCCAGAGACTCCAAGAGCAGAATAGAGAGAATTTGGAAGCGGCATTGGACCATCCAGAACAACCCTTAAGTCCTAGCAGATTCAAGGCAATCCCATCCGAATCGATGCAGATGTTGCTAGAGGATCACGTGAGATTGCTCGAGGACTATGATCGAATGAACGAAGAGCATCAGAAGTTAAAAGAAGATCACAAGTTACTACAGCTCAGAGAACCGGCACCACAACAAGTACAAGTAGCAGCAGAAGTACCAGAACTTGTGGACCCCTCTCCTGACCTCATAGAGGAACTCAACGCATTACGGGCCCAAGTAGCCACTCTCCAATCACGCATAGATGTATACGAAGCACCACCACGGCATGACTCCCCACCGGAGATCCCAGCTGACGACGAGAACATAACCATTCCGGTGGAGGAAACGTTTGAAGAAGCATACGAGCCCATACCCATCTCAGGCGGACGAGTCACGGCCGAAGGCCAGATGACCTATGAACTTCCTACCCCCGCGTGGATGAAAACAATTGAGGAACTTAGAACGACACATTCAGCCAGAGTAGAGGCACAGTTACATGCCATGGCCATGATTGAAGAGAGAATCTTACAATCCCCCTTCTTTGCTCATTTGGCCCCCCGACGCTATATATCTTGGCATGAGCTGCAGTATAAACCGTACTTCATGTTAATGGCTGAATATCAGCTAGCTATAGAGAAAGAAACCGGCATGAAACCCACGCATGCTACACAATTCGAGCCGGCGGACTTGCCACCAAATGCGCAAAGAGGAGAGATCCATCAACCTGATTGGCGCAAAGATCTACTCCAGAAGTACCCAGAAATGATGAGCACATGGGTGAAAGCGCCTTTACATTTAAAGTATAATCCTTGCTGGGGACCAGTACCACGACGCCGCTCCTGGACAGCCTTCACTATTAAGGTCCAAAACAATAGGCAGTGTCAGGATTGGTTGAATTACCCCTACTTCAAGCCGCCCACCGAGTTACCCACTGTTGGCTATATGATGGCTACAATCCGTCACTGGCTCCCTCGCCTGAAGCATATGGATGATATCGCAGCGCATATGACTGTCAAAATTTTTGACATGATGCAAATGATATTTAAAGTCTTTCGACGCGTCAAGGCACCGCATGTAAACACCCCGGGATTTGAGCATGGTAACTTTGATCTAGTATATGACATGAGCACAACGCCATCGCTCCGGGTGTGTTATGCCTGGCACTGTAGAATAAAATACCTACCGGCGTGCTACAAGCAGACATTTGAAGAGATGTTCACCACCGGATTTTGGGAATACCATTCCGAGGTATTCATAAGCAGGCCCACACATTTATTGCAACTATTTGCCTGTGAGCGAATGGTTTATTCCACGCACTATCAACTCCCGCCACCCGACGAACTGCAACCAATCGACTGGGAGAAACTCGAGGCTGATCTCGCCCGAGGCATTCGAGTATCTGAGCACACCCTCGCTCACGACCTCCTACAAAACTACATCCGGCAGACCGCACAACAAGGTTCTGTCGAGGACGACAGAAGCGAGAGGGAGGGGGGTGTTGGAAGCAGTCAGAGGCACAGACGACGTGGAAGCATGTAAAGACGGAGCAGGGAGCCAGTCGGATCATTTTTTCAAACAACTATGTTTTTATTATTACCTCTTCAAACATCCAACAGTGATTTTCATCACTCTTGTAACATATGTAATATAGACAAAATCCCATTTTTTAATTCATAGCTCCATTTTGTGCAAGCCGAGGAGTCCTCGAGCTTGAGGAGCTTAGGTAGAATGCGCGTACCAATTTTCGTTATTTTTAGACATCGTTTACCCTTCCAAATAGCCTCTAGGACCTATTTTTTAACTATGTCGGTCACTAGATGTGAAACCGGTCAAAACTAGTCTAGAAACTATAAAAAGAGCTAGAGAGCTCATTTTTGAGGTTAGCTTGTTTGAGTAGAGAAGAGCTTAGAGCTATTTTGAACTTGTAAGAGTGTTCTTGAGTAATAGAGCTAATTTCCCACCTTCCATTGTATCTTGCTTGTCTCTTCATTGTGTGTGTGTATGTGTGTGTGCATCTTTGTGCTTCTCACCTTCACTCTCACTTCATCTCACATTCACGATCTTCATATCACTCCTATCTCTTCCGCGGATTGACATTAAGGAGGTGAAGCTTCTTAACGTGGTTCTCACCATTGTGCTAGAGCAACACCCAGCGTACGCACCTATAGTGTTTCCAGATGAAGAATTTGAACGCCATGGTTGGGCAGAAATCCTAGCAACCATGGATGTAGCCATCAATGAAGAACAATGGACACCCCACTGTGACAAGGATGGCTATGACATTTCAATTTTCACGATAGAGCCAATCATGAGTGATTCAATTTTAGAAGAATGTGAACCTAGCACTGATACATTTGAGGATGCGAGTGATTTTGATTTAGAATCAATTATCATGGACCCACCCTTTGCATCAGAAGAAGAATATTTTTATGAAGTAGAAACTCATCCTCAGACACACGAAGAAATTACGAATGAGGTGAGATTAGCCACTCAAGTGACTAGCAAGAGTGAAGGCAAGAAAAGAAAGAAGAAAGAAACCATGCCAGAGGAAGAAGAATCTTTGTTTGAGGTTCCCAAGAATTTCAAGAAGTATGAAATAGAAGATAGAAGAATCATGGTACGAATGCCTAACAAAAAAGCTGACATTGGAGAAGTGTATGATAACCGAGAGAAAACCAAGAAAATCATAGTTTCCATAGAAGGAGAAGAAGAGAAATGTACCTAGATAGGGCACGATTTGACAACTGAAGAAGAAGAAGAATTAGTTTCCCTATTGCGCGAATATAGAGATGTGTTCGCTTGGAGTTACAAAGACTTGAAAGGAGTAGATCCAGATATATGTTCTCATAGAATTCCTATGACTCCAGATGCAAAACCGACAAAACAAAAACCATACACGTACAATGATAATTACGCTGCGAAGATTAAAGAGGAAATAGATCGCTTGATAGAAGCAGGATTCATTTACGAAATTGAGCATATTGAATGGGTATCCCCCATTGTGGTTGTGCCCAAGAAGAATGGAAAATTGCGTGTGTGTATTAACCTTAAAAAAGTTAATGCCGCCACAATTAGAGACAATTATCCTCTTCCTATCACAGAACACTTATTGGAAAGAGTTGCGGGCAAGGAAGTTTATAGCTTTCTTGATGGTTTGTCAGGCTATAATCAAGTAGCCATTGCTCCAGAAGACCAACACAAGATGGCTTTTGCCACTGAATGGGGCATATTTGCATTTCATGTGATGCCATTTGGCTTAACAAATGCACCCGCCACTTTCCAGCGACTCATGTGTCATGTTTTCAAGGAATTCTTACGCAAGAATTTGGAAGTTTATGTCGATGACTTATGTGCTCATTCGAATATAAGAAAAACACATATCCTTGAGTTAAGACAAATATTTGACAAATGTCGAGAATATCAGGTTTGTTTGAACCCAGAAAAATGCGTTTTCATGGTCAGACAAGGCAAAATTTTAGGACACATTGTGTCAAAGAATGGAATCTATACAGACGAAGAAAAGGTGAAAGTAATTGCAGAATTACATAGACCAACTAACGTGAAAGAGGTACAAGCATTTATGGGCAATTGCGGTTATTATAGACGATTCATACACATGTATGCAATCATAGCCAAGCCTTTGTACTCTCATTTGACCCATTTTGAATGGATAGATGAATGTGAAAATTCATTCAATGAACTCAAACGACGTTTGTGCTCAGCACCTATATTGACAACCCCGGATTGGAGTAAGCCATTCCATGTACATGTGGATGCATCCAATTACACCATAGGATGTGTGTTAGCACAACCCACGAGTGAAGGTAACATAGATCTCCCCATAGCTTACACGAGTAGACAATTGAACGCAGCAGAAAGAAATTACACCACTACGGAACGAGAAGGATTAGGGATGATCTACGCAGTAAAGAAGTTCAGGCACTATTTGTTGGCAAACAAGTTCAAATTCTTTACAGATCATCAAGCATTACTGTACTTAGTCAACAAGCCATGTAACACGGGACGATTAATACGTTGGTTTCTATTACTCATGGAGTACGATTTTGAAGTCGTAGTTAGGAAAGGAAAGATACATCTCAGAGCTGACCACCTTTCAAGATTAACCTCAGGAGAAGCTCCTCAAGGAGTAGTGGATGATTTACCAGATGCATACTTGTTTAACCTTGAGATAGCACCAGAATGGGCTAAGCCTATAGTCCCTATTCTCACGTATGGACCCAAAAATCCTAGGATAAAGATCAAGGAAGGAGAGATTACCAAGTCTCAAAGAAACCAAATCATAGCAGGAAGCATATATAAACAGGATAATCAAAAGATTCTTGCTTGTTGTGTAGATGAATCAAAACATGCGAATTGGTTGCAATTAGCACATGTAGGTGCATTGATGCAACATCACTCAAAACATCGTACATTGCAGTAGTATATTGGCCTACAATGGAAGCAAATGTCTACAAGTTGTGTAAAGAATGCCATGTTTGTTGTGAAAGACCACCAGTAGAACATGCTACATTATATCACGTGTCTCTCACACCAGACTGGAGTGAACCTTTAGTGACATACTTGGGGACGAACACATTCCCTCAAGGAATGACTTTAGCACGACAATGCAGTCTAGAGCAGGAAGCTCAAGACTATTCACTTATTGGTGATAATCTATACAAACGAGGACGAGATGGATACCTAAGACAGTGTATTCATGAAAGCGATTATCTGAGCGTACTAGAGACTGCACACCAAGGTGTTGCAGGAGGTCACTTTGGACCAGATAGGATAATCAAAGCCATCCTCTTTGCACGATTATGGTGGCCCACTCTTCACATGGATGCACATACCTATGTAAAGAGATGTGATGTGTGCCAAAGAACTCAGTTTCCTACTCACAGAGATATAATGCCATTGAAACCCATGATGGGCGGACGTGCATTTTCTAAGTGGGGTATAGACTTTGTAGGACCCATCAACTCCCCTGCAAAAGGTACACATGCTGAATACATTATTGTCGCCACAGATTATCTTACCAAATGGGTAGAGGCAAAAGCCACAAAAAAGAATGATGCACACACGACTGCAAAATTCTTATTTGAAAATATCTTTACAAGATATGGATTGTGAGCGATCAAGGAACTCATTTTCTAAACCAAGTCATTGAATATTTGTTACAGGATTTTATGGTGACTCACAAGAAATCCGCACCATATCATACTCAGGCCAATGGTCAGGTTGAAAGCACTAACAAGATCCTTTGTAACGTACTGACGAAACTTGTGAACAACAAACGTTCAGATTGGGACAAACAGTTACACCACGTTGTTTGGGCATATCGAGTGGCCTACAAGACTGTACTCAATGCAACTCCCTTTCAGATGGTTTTTGGACAGAATGCTGTGCTTCCTTTGGACTTCTTGATACCGACCCTTAAGGTTGCACAAGAACATCAATGGACCGGCCATGAATTATCAGCAAGAATAATGGACTTGGAACGATTAGGAGAAACCAGGCTGAAAGCAGCAGCAGGAATATACATGGCGAAGAAGCGACAGAAAGCATATTTTGATGCACATGTGAAAGATAAAGGCTTGAAAGAAGGAGATTTAGTTCTAGTATATACGCTGAAGCAACACGCACGGAAGTTAGAAAAGCGAGGTTATGGACCTATGATCATTAACAGACTCTCAACAAGTGGAGCAGTACAATTAGCCACCTTAGAAGGAGACATAATGCCTAATTACATTAGTGGCTGTAGAGTCAGGTTATACCAAGAACCTCTTACTAAGGATATGCTTAGACGACTCACGTTGGCAAAGAAGCGTAAGGAGGAAGAAAATAGAATACGAGCTGAAGCTCAGGCAGAAGCTATAGAACGCATTAAGCGCATGAAGTTAAGAAGACAAGGACTAGGGAGAGAACATTATAACCATCTGGAAACATCACCCAGATATCCCATGGCCTTGTGTCAAGTAAAGTCAACCACTCATCCTAGCATAGTGGACAGGAGACCATTCATTACAGTCAGGCTAGAGCACGACAACCCTTGCCAAGAGCTCAGGGCTTTAATTGATTCAGGTGTTGCGACTAGTGCGATTAGATGGTCCCACTATAAGGATTCAGGAATAGAAATGCGGCCAATTGAGGCATACCTCATAGGGCTAGGAGGCATGGAAACCCCTTGCATGGGTGAGGTGGACCTTCCTATCCTCATAAACGAAGTGACCTTGACAGTGAAACTACTAGTGTGCCATGACGACGACCTGATAGAACCCCTAATCCTTGGCCAAGATTGGCTATACAATCACTCAGTGGACCTAAATCTTAGACAAGGCTCCTTGCAGATTGGAACCTTAGATAAGAAGCGAGTGATACCGCTTGACTTCCCTAATGGCATTCCGACTGAGGTTTGTAGCCCTAGACCCTATGAAATGCATGTGACGGAAGACCGGAAGATCTTTGGTCAGATCAATCACGTTACATCTACACCAACCCACACGGGCTTGGCTATAGACAGTTGTCAATCAGAAGGATGTCAGGAGATTTTCCCTTGGGCTTCCTACAAATTAGAAGGGGCAACCGCCCAACCGCTTGGTCAGGTGGACTTCATCAGCGTCCACATGGGCAAAACACCCTGCGGTGCCCATCCTTCCACACTTACTGCGGACTGGCCTAGATCTGTGGTACAGAATGCCTCACTTCCTAATGGGCAAGTTTCGCAAGTGTTGGACCTCCCTTCTTTTCCAAAGCAGAGTGTTCATCCAACCTCTCAACCTCAACCACAAAGGAGTCAACCACTACGAAGGAACCCAGACCGACGACAACATCAGACGACGCAAAGAGGAAAGCAATGCCAGCAACACAAAGCAAGCGGCACAAGACAAATATGGGTGCCAAAAGGACAGAAAGCACCGATTGATTTCAACAACGCAGGCAGTGACAAGAAGAAGTCAAGGCAGAAGCAGAATCAGTATCCAACATCTCCTCGACCTTCTTCTACAAGTTCGAGCATTCGACAAATTTGGATCGCCAAGAAGTACCTAACGAATCGACCCACACCCACGCAAATTTGGGTACCCAAACCATGTACTATAGCTCAACCCTCAAGCCATGTAAAATATACCCCTCGAAAATCTTTTCAGCCCTCCATACAACCAAATCTGATATCATCTTTTGTCCCTCCGCAGAGACCTATCACCCGATCACAAACTCTTAGGAAGTGGATACCGAAACGTATCCAGAAGTCTTCTCCTAACCCCTTGTCTAACATAACTACCACCCCGACTAATCTACAACCTTGTAATAACTCATTCATGACTAAACCTTGTATAAATCCACACACTATAACCCAACATCACCTGTAATAACATCTCATCAAAGAAGTGCATGCAATATCTAAAAACATATAGGTGTCTAGAGACCTGCACTAGTTCTGCAAGAAGCATTGCATCAATCACATCACAACACTTGGCTACACGGGTTACACATCCGCTATGGAAAGGGATTGCGGTCTCACTTTAATGGGATCATAATTAATTTCCATACTAATGTGCTAATCTTTTGTAGCAGATCTTTTCCATTAGCACGACAATCATCATGCAAACCGAAGAAGGACCATCAGAAGCAGGCCCCAGCGCACCTGTAGCACCTATCGGTATTTTACTCGCAGAGTCCCATCCGACGGCTCCACCGCCAGAATTTCAAGGTTTCCCAGGACCCATGCCTATTGACGATCCTCCTCGAGGCTATACTGAGAAGATTCATCACAATTCTCATTGGTTTCAAGGGCTAGCAGGACCATTGGCGGATGCTGAGTTTATATTTGAGGCTAATTTGACTTTTGATGACCGTACCTGGGGTAAATATCAATTTCTCTCAAGAGAGTTCAAAGGGATATAGAACACACAAGACTTAACACATGTTTGGGCAAGAGCCGGCTTCAGAGAGTATTTCAGTGACCCGTTGCCTAAACCTGACTTCTACAGATGCTATTACTTAATCACCACTTTGGTAGCTTCGGAGAACAAGGATCTGCCAGACACCTTCATACTGCCATCCTTAGTGAACGATCCACCATATAAAAGATTTTATCTTTCTAAAGATCTGATTCGAGCTTCCATCAAGATTCATGGAACCCACACGCCCACAGAGCGAGAAAGGTTAGTTCTAGACCCTATGAAACGTGGGGACATCACTAAGTGGGAAGAGATTTCGGCGATTCACACCTGAGCTTTCAAAGCCACTGCGGATATGTATGCAGCATTTTGCTTTCCGCGCTCAGGACAGATTCACAATGCCTCACAAACGAATATGGTTTGGTTTGTATTTATCTTGTATTGGACCCCAGACAGTTGATCTAGCTAGCTGGATCATTGATCAGATGTATTTAGCACAACATAGATGGGAAAGAAAGAAAGTCATCAATGGATGTTGTGCACTGACTAGAATTGTATATATGTGCTTAGCATATGACCTGCCGATTGAGCGAGCAATGACAAGTGAGGAGCTGAAAGCGTTTAAAGGAACCACAAAGAAAGCTAGGAAGCCCAACAAAGGAAGGGCAGGAAAGCGAATGAGAGGAACTATCCCCTGCCTTCAGGTGCCAGAATCACCCTCACCACAACCATCTCCAGAGCAGTCTCCCACAGAAGCCACTCCCACAGTACAACCTATTCGTATACGGTTATCAAGACCAGTTGTAACGGAGGGCACTACCAGCACAATTGCTCCTCAAGCAGCCACAGTTCCAGGACCTACCAGCACTACAACAGAAATTCCCACCACTATTGGTGTGGAAGCTTTCTCTTTCCCGAGACCCCATTTAGAAATAGAACAAGCGGGCACCACATTTGATTTTGAGATGCAGGACGTATTTTCAAGTGAATTTCAATTTTCAGAAGGCCAGATCTTCTCTCAAGAATTTGAAAGGCCCAGCTACCCTACCACACCGCGAGATCAACCACAAGGACAAGTAGTGTCTAGTTCCGAGGAAGAAAGAACAGAAATCGACGAAGATCAAGGCGATGACGAAGCCAGTCAAGGAACTCATGAATCCCAAGAACATGTGCAAACAGACGAACAAGGACAACAAACCGACACCCAAGGTGACACGAGCACACATGAAGAAGAAACCTTCGAAGCAGCAGCTTATACATTGGCCATTAAAAAGTTATATTGTACTATGGAAAAGGTTTGGGCGCGCAAGAAGTTGACTGACGAAGAGAGCCAAACACTTATAGAACAAGAGCTTGTCTCGGGCGGGTTCAAAGAAGTATATATCAGAGGTTTCAGAGAGCTTGTCAAATCAGTTGGACCCACTGAAGCCTTAAGATATTTGCAAAGAAAAGTGCTACTGCAGTATGATCCTCGCAGAATCCGTCTACTAACCAAACCTGGTTAATATATTCGGGTACCCACCTGCGGACAATCTTCAGAACATGCCAGGGAAGCACGTCTCGTCCCTGAAAGCTCATTGGTAGAGGACACCATTATTGTCGACTCCCCACCCCGTACTACCGCTGTACATACCACCACAGTCGTCGAAGTACCGACCACCCCAACCGCTCCTCCTTCAGCTCCCATCCATCCAGTCTCCCCCATACACCCTCCTTCTCCCAGAACAACATCCTCCTTCTCTGGTGGAGTAGCAAAAGTCGTCCTTATGCCCATTCATCCCACAATTCCCGCACCCACTCAACCTAGTCTACCACCTAACACATCCACCTTTCTATCCAACCCATTTCTCCATTCATCTTTTCCATCCTTCCCCACACCTCCAAGACCCCTTTTCCCATTCCCACCTCCATTAACCTTCTCCCCAGTCTCACCTCCCCGACCCACCGTAACCCCTCTTTCCCCTTTCCACCAAGCCGTCCAAGACAACCCCTTTGTAAATTACTCATCCACCTTTGTAAACCCTGTATTTACACCCACACACTTACCCACGATCACACCACTATTCACAGTCATGGCACTCGACACCACATCTAGCGATATGGATATATCACCCCCCACTGCACCTCCACTCACTTCAATATATACATATCAATAAAATAGAGTAACAAAAGAAAGAACATATCTCTCATGGATATGGTGACGTGTATGGTCAAAAGTCAAGCTTTATCACATAGCTTCTCGCTTGAGGCTTTTATTTGTGCAACATATGTACTTAACATGTATTCCACTAAAGCAATACAATCTATGACTCCATATGAGGCTTGGCATGGTTACAAGCCATATGCTTCTCATCTTCATGTCTTTGGTTCCATGCCATATGCATTAATGCTTGAATAAAAATGCAAAAATAGGATGATAAAGTAGTGAGATGTATTTTTGTTGGGTACAGTTCTAAAAGCAAAGGCTATCGTCTATATCATTCCCAGACTAAACACATTTTGGTTAGCTGTGATGTTGTTTTTGTTGAGGATGCAATTCAGATATTACTTTCATGTAATAAGTAGACATCAATTAGCTCCAAATATGTGTATGACACATTGCTGCCTCTTTTTAGAGTTAGACATTCAAGTGTTGGTCCACATGAGGCAATTTCTCAAACTTTATAGATTCCACATGATGATGCAGATCATTCCATTTCTGATGCATATTTCCACGATGCAGTTGTTGATGAGAGGGCTGATATAGAGGAGGCAAAAAGTATGCCTAACTGGCTATTACGCAATCAGAATATGATGCTATTATGAAGAATGATACCTAGTCTTTATGTGATTTACCTCCTGGAAAAAAGGCCATTAGTACTTAGGTATACAATCTAAAGTGTAAGCCTAGTGGAATAGTTGATATGTATAATTCTATGCTTGTTGCAAAAACTACATTTTTGAATGGTCAATTAATGAAGAAGTGTGTGTACTTTAGCCTTGTGGTTTTGTGTAGAAAGGGCATAAAGATAAAGTGTGCAGGTTGAAAAAGGTATTATATGGTTTGAAGCAAGCACCACATGCTTGGTATGAAACCATACATACCTAGTTGATTCCACGTGGTTTTGAAAATAGTCCAAATGAGAGCACCTTATATGTTAAGTGTGCAGATGATGTACGTCTAATCATTGTTATGTATGTTGATGACATGCTGCTCACTATTCCTAATGAGAAGCATATTCTTGAATTTAAAGCATGATTTGCATGCCTCTTTTGAGTTGTCAGATTTGGGACATTCACATCACTATTTGGGCATTTAGTCTATGCAAGTTGATAGGGGAATAGATTTGTGTCAAAAAATATATATTGACACATTATTGTACCATTTTGGCCTTGAAGATTGCAAAGCTATTTCCACTCCTATGGAAACAAGTTTACGGTTGATTCTTCACGATGTTGTGGATGCATTAATGTTTTTCTCTATCAATAGTTTGTTGGATGATTGATTTACTTACGCATAACTCTGCATGATATTTAGTTTGTTGTCTCATTGATGAGTAGGTTTATGCATTGCCCAAGTGCCTAGCATTTGCAAGTGATCAAGCATTTGAAAACAATCAAGCATATTTTTCATTAATTGAGTGGTACCCAGCTACTTGGATTGTTAAATCGCAAGGGGGGATCACTACCGCCAGATTTACATGCTTTTTTTTTACTGTGACTCTAGGCTGGTTATTATGATACTCATGTATCCAGTAATGGTTTTTTCTTCATGCTTAGTAGCTCATGCATATCTTTGTTGATTTAAAAGCAGCCTACTATGGCCATTTCTAGTTGTGAAGCTGAGTATTGGGAGATTTCACAACGATTGTTGAGTGTGTGTGGCTTACATTCCTTTTGGTTGATTTGGGTGTTGGTCTTCTGCCACCAGCATCTTGATTGACAATCAGAGCACATTTGCAGCTGTGAGGAACCCTATTTTCCATGCTCACACAAAGCACATTGAGGTGCCTTATCATTATGTTAGGGAGAGGTTCTTTGCTGGAGAGATTAGTTTGGCATATGTATCGACACAGTATAAGATTGCAGATATTTTCACAAAGGTTTTGTCGCAAGAGAAGTTTGAAGATTTTTATAAAGCTTTGGGCTACTTCCTATTGTGCATTGATCTCTTTCCACATAACTTGGCACTTCCTTATACATGAGTGAAAACGCCTTGTTCGCAACATCACTTCCAAGGGAGATTTGCTGATATATTTCAATAGTCATATGTGTGAACACAGTTAGGATGTTAGGGCACTCTTCCCTCTTTATGAGGTTTTTTCTTTTTCCTAGCTTGTATATATGCCTATAACCCTAACATGTTACTTATCTTTGTACATTCACTTGGTAATACATTGAGTATTGTGTGTTGTGCTCCAAGCTTCTTCTTCTTCCTTGTGATGTTCACATGCTTCCGTAGATCTCAAAACTCCAATAGAGCATACCAGGTACTCGTACCTCAGTTGATAAAATAAAGATAAGCATGGATGGCCAGTCACATGTTCCATCATTGAACAAAAATAAGCATGTTCCATGTAAAAAGACATGCATGTAAACATTCATGGAGGAGTTACATTAATGTGTTTGCGTATGATATGCAAAAATTAAGTGGTTATAATGGGGTGTTAATTGTGTTTTATGTATCCATTGAAATTCTTCAATAGAGTGATTTTTGCACTTAACTAAATATCGATGATATTGAGTACCTGTGCATGTAGTAGTGACATCATGATCAATTATTTTCTCAGGAACTAAAATTTCAGAGTGTTCTTCAATTAAAGGAGGATCATCAAGAAGTGGAGTGAGTGGTAATGTTCCTTTAAATGGTTTAAGAAAACTAATATGAAAAGAGTTATGTATATTCCAATGAGATGTTATATCTAATCTGAATGAATTATCATTAACTTTTTGTATAATGGGAAACCGTCCACAATAGCATGGTGCAAGTTTAATTTTAGGATGCTGCAAAATGTTTTTGAGACGTCTTTTAATGATATGCAACCATACAAGATCACTTTCCTTGAATTCCTTGGATAATTGTTTTGTATTGACATTACATGTATAACGTTCTTGACTTTTCCTAATGTGCTCGTGAACATCGTGAAGTACAGAAATGTGATCTTGAGCAATAGAATCAGCCATCGGAATATCAGTTTGAGTGAGTGACACGAGAGTAGGAAGCTTTTTACCATAAGCAATTTCAAAACGTGCACGAACATTAGTGATGTGTGTGGTGTTATTGTAAGCAAATTGAAGCAATGGTAACTTTTCATTGCAATTAGTGGAATTATCTAATGAATAACAATGCAATAAATCAAGAATAGTATTGTTTGTAGCCTCACCATTAGTTTCACGATGAAATGGAGAGCTAAAATCTATTTTAGAACCAAAATGTTGAAATAAGGCAACCCAAAAATGATTACTAAATCTAACATCACGATTAGATAACATTACCGTAGGAAATCCATGATGTGGGAAAATGCATCTAATGAATAATTTTGCATCTTGAGATGCACACAAAGTTTTTCTACAAGGAATGAAATATGCATATTTACTAAACCTATCAATTATTTTCCATATCATATTGTTATGTGATGAAGTGATAGGGAGACCTGTGATAAAATCCATAGAGATTTGTTCCCATGGTTCGTTCGGAATGGGAAGTGGCATTATTAATCCAAATGGTTTACCATGATGATGTTTTACACACTGACATGTAATGCATTGAGAAACATAACATGCAAAATCTTTTTCCATGTAGGGACAAAAGAAGAAATCTTTGCAAGCAGGAATGGTGCTATGTATGCCTCTATGACCCATATAAGATGGTCCATGCATTTCTTTCATGACAAAATCTTTAAAATCTTGGGTTATGCATAATTGATGTTGAAAATAAAGTTACCCATGATGAAATGTATAATATTCATAAGTTAAATGTGCACCATTGTTGAATTCATGCCATGCAACCTGAGAAACAAATCAGATGCATAAGTGGAAATCATTTCTTGAAAGGAATGAATTTGGATTGCAGAAATATTATGCAAAACAACAGAATGTGAAGGAAAATGGCTAAGAGCATTGGCTATGACATTAGCTTTACCAAGTTGATATTGGATCATGGGCTAGAAATTTTGAATGAATGAAGCCCATTTAAGATTTTGATCAGAGATTAAGGGCTGATTTAATAAATTCTTCATAGGCTGTTGATCGGTTTTGATCAAGACCTCAGATCCCCTAAGATAGTGTTTCCAAATTCATAAAGCATGCACAACTACTAACAATTCTTTATCATATGTACTATAATTATTTTTTGAGGGCTTAAGCTTCCTACTCACAAATGCAATGGGATGATCATTTTTTCATTAAAACACCACCTATTCGTGAACCACTAGCATCAATAACGACATGAAAGGGTTGTGAAAAATCAGGTAACTATAAAATAATGTAAAAGTGCATGTTTGAGTTTTTCAAAGGATTGTTGTTGGGTAAGTCCCCATGAAAATTTTATTTTCTTTTTCAATAACAAGATAAGGGGCAATGCTAAATAAGAAAAATTTTGAACAAACTTCCTATAGAAACTAGCCAACCCAAAAAAAGAACAAACATCATTGACTCATTGTGGTGTAGGCCATTCTACTATAAATTTAAGATGTTTTGGATCCACATGCATGCCTTCACTTGAAATAATATATCCTAGATATTCTAACTTACTAACTATTTTCAGGATTAGAGTAAAGTGTGTTCTCTCATAGCAAATGAAAAACTGTTTTAAGATGCTTCTCATGCTCACTATCATTCTTATTGTAAACAAGTATATCGTCAAAGAATACAAGAACAAAATCTTGGTAATCAGAAAAATGTGGTTCATCATTCGTGCAAATGTAGCAAGAGCATTAGTAAGTCCAAAGCGCATTACCATAAATTCATAATGTCCGGTTTCAGTTCTAAATGCAGCCTTAAAAATATCACTTTGTGTCATTCAAATCTCATGGTAGCTGGATTTAAGATCAATTTTACTATAGACACGAGCTCCTCGTAATTTATCTAGGAGATCATCTATTCGAGGAATAGGGTATCTATTCTTTATTGTGATCTTGTTAAGGGCTCTAAAATCAATGCACATTTGATAAGTTTTATTCTTCTTCTCAACTAAAATAATTGGTGCTCCAAATGGGGAGGAACTAGGCCTTATAAGTCCTTTGTGGAGTAAGTCTTTCACTTGGTTGTCTATTTCCTTTTGATGTAATGGGCCATGCCTATAAGGTGCTTTATGAGGAGGAGAACTACCAGGAATTAAGTTTATGCTATGGTCAAAGGATCCTCGCAATGGTGATAGTTCAGAGGGATAATCAGACATAAGAAAATCCTTATAAGTATTCATGAAAGGTTTATGTGCATCAGGAAGTGTATATGACATTAAAAAAAACAATGCATGAATTGAATCCTTCTTAAATGCACATTTTACTTGAGTGTGACTAATCAATGGAAAAGGTTGGAAATCATGCCACGTAGACAAATTAATTCAAGCTATTCTTTGGTACATCTTTGAGCATTCAAATTAATAATAAATTTTGCCAGAATCGCTCCATGTAGGTGGTGACTGTGTCACCCTCCTTCTATGTAAAGGTTGTCCATGCACGTCGAACATGTAAATGATATTGAGGAGGAAGAAAAGAATCCATCACTTTATCTTGAAAAGTCTTCCATGTGGTTGGATGAACTCTACTATGATGCAAGACATTCCATTAGAGATGAGATTTTCCTACTAAATAGTTAGTGAAAAATTTGACTTTTTCACTTTTAGCATATGTTTCATCAGTATAAAAATTGTCAAACTGTGATAACCATGAAAGAACTAAAAGACCATCCTTACGACCATCAAGCCATAGAAATTGGTAATTTTTAATACTAATCTTGGAATGCGTGCCATCCGATTGGGCAGAGACAGTAGCTTTTACCACCCTCGTAAGGTTCTTCATCAACTTGTATATTCTAACATACTTCATTGCATTTTCGAATCTCGTCCTGAGCACCTCGAAGTTTCTACCACAGGAGCTCGAGTTGTTGCTCAAGTGTTACCTCGGGTAGAGATGACTCACCGAAATCCTCCATGGTGTTCGTAGGGTCTGTGGGTATGGATAGAACAAAACCCTCTTGCTTGATAGTGTAGTGGTAAAACACTTCCCTTGTGAGAGTGAGGATGTGGGTTCAAATCCTCCCTCCTTGGTGAATATAAAACTCCTTATTGCCACTCATAAATTAAAAATGGTTTGTGCGTAGCCAACGACTTCCAATGGTCACCAAGGGAGCCATGGGTGCCAAAGCTGCCAAAGTAATGCCTTAGTTACCCCGAACTCCTATGCCTTAGTTGACACCTTGTAGTAAATGTAGGTGTAAACACAGGGATTAAATGTAGGTTTTGGAACTGAAACCAAAACAGTAACCGAAAACGGAGACGGTGTCGGAATCAAAATCAGAATCACAAATCGAGAACAGTAAACAATGAACAATGAAACAGAGATCAAGTGCCAAAATGAACAGAAACAGATCCCTTTGTTATGATGCACGCAGAGCTCTGATACCACTGTTATCAAGATCCTAACTCACACACACACAGAGGTTATGAATGTTGAAAACACACAGAGAAAATAGATATGCAAGGAAACAAGATAGAACATAGTATTGGGTGCAATCTTCCCCCATGCACTCTCTTTGGACAATCCATAGAGTGCATGTATTTATAGGATTTTTTTATTATGTCGAAATAGTGGTTACATGAGAGTCGCTTCAAAAAGCTGCATGAAATTAAAGTTGGTCTCTTTTGTAGAGAGTCTTTGCTTTTATTAACAGAAATTGCAGTCTACAACGATCCTTATTCTAACCACTACTTCACTAACTATTTCTAAAAATATAATCCTCTATGCGGGTTTATTTACAAACTATATAAATTATAAATCAGATTATTGATGTCCATCCTTTCATGCTGTGGTGTCGCCTCTTTGTACCTCCAAGGATTCCCCTCGTTTTGCTACGTCCAGCACAATCTTCAAAGTGATTTGCCAGCTACAAATACGGAACGAGTCACGGAGTTCAAGACATTAATCTCTCTGCCCAGCCATGCACAAAATCGCATAGAAAACTCTCTCTCTTTCCATTTTTAATGAGTGACCCATGGCTCTACACATGGGTGCCACATGGCACTCATGTGTGAGCCCATTTCAATGAACTAAGAGGTGGTTCACACCTTTTCTCAAAGGTTACTCCATATAACATTTCCTTCCCCTTAACTCCATTTTTGTCCTCAAAAATGGTATTGGAAGGTCTAAAGAAAGAGATAATCAAGGGAATAGTACTCCCACTAAATCCCCATGTATAGAAATACATGGTCATGTCTCCGTGTTGTTTCCCCATATCCTTCCCCTTAAGAAGACTCTTGGGAAGGTAGTCTAAATTTGGGAAACCGTCTCTAAAGGGTGCTAACCCACTCCCATGTGGCACTATCTTCCACTTTACTAGACACTCTTTATATAAGTGACTTCTCATCCGTTTCTCTCGAGTGCGTAGTATGCTCTGACACTCATGTGGAATAGATTGAACAGAAATAGGCTCTACTACCTCACTATTTGGAATGAGGTTGTCAGATTCACCCAGCCTTTTCTTACGTCGGCTAACATGAAAAAGTGGATGGATTTGACTATTCTCTGGAAGTTGGAGCTGGTAAGCCATCTTTCCTATTCTCTTAAGTATTTGGAAAGGTCCACAATACCTAGGAGATAGTTTTGGACAAGGTCCCGTCTTCATGGTTTCAGACCGAGATGGAACTATAAGATAGACCTGCTCTCCTACCTCAAAGTTGATATCTCTCCTTTCAAGTTTTCATAGGCTCTAGCTCTATCCTGAGCTCTCCTAATGTTGTCTTTTGCAAGCTTAAGCATATCATTCATCTCTTCCAAAAAGTCCTTTGTAGCTTGAACTTTCTCATTCTACAAGCCTACTGCATAAGGAGCTCTTGGCTGAAACCCATACATAAGCATAAATGGACTATGCCGAGTGGAAGAGTGCTTGGCACTATTATATGCAAACTCTACTATAGGTAAGTACTCTTCCCAATTAGTTTGCCTTTCATTTACATATGCTCAAAGCATATCCTCTAGGATTTGGTTAACCCTTTCTGTTTGCCCATCCGACTGTGGATGCTCGGCCGTACTCATGCTAAGTCTCGTATCCAACCTTTTGAAGACCGCTCTCCAAAAGTGGCTAGTAAACTTCTTATCCTGATCAGAAACTATATCTAAAGGAAGACCATACAACCGGTATAGATTCTCTACAAAAATTCTAGCCAACTATGGTGTCTTCACTCTAGTACGTGTCAGAATAAACCTAGCCATTTTGGTTAACCTATCCATAATTACCCAGACTGAGTCATGCCCTCTCTATGTCTTAGGTAATCCGACTATAAAGTCCATGGAGATACTCTCCCACTTCCCATTAGGAATGTCCAATGGGTGGAGTAGTCTTCCAATCCTCAACCTCTCAGCTTTGTTGACCTGGCATGTAGTGCACTTATGCACATACTCTAGGACGCCCTTATGAAGTCCAGGCCAATAAAACTGCCTCTTAACAAGATCATAAGTCTTGTTAACTCCTGGGTGTCCCGCACTAGATGTGTCATGACACATACAAAATATGCCGTCTCATCTCAAGATCTCTAGGGACACACACCTTACCTTTATATAACAGATATCCATCATGGACACTGTAATTCTTCCACTTGAATCCTTCTTGAGTACCCGTCAATACTCCATCCTCACCAAAAACCCGTATGTCAGGATCCCCATTCTCTATGGCTTCCCAAATCTCGGAATATGCAGGATCAAGCCTACATTTCCCTCTAATGGACTCAAATAGCTCACTAGTTATCTGAGTAAAACTCAGTCCATTGAGCATAGGCATGCGACTAAGTGAATCAGCCACTATATTAAACTTTCCCTTCCTATACCTAAGCTCATAATCAAACTCCCGATGGGTCTCTGCCCATCGGGCCTTATGAACTTTAAGGTCTGTTTGATTAGAGAGCCACTTAATGCTCTCTTGATCAAACACTATCATGACTTTGGCACCATATAAATAATGACGCCACTTCTTCAAAGCATGGGCAATTGCATACAAATCCTTCTCATAGACGGAGTAATTCTTCGGAGCCGGTTCTAGTTTCTTACTCTCAAAAGCTACTGGTCGACCATCCTGAACTAGAACCGCTCCTATAGCAAAGTCACTCATGTCAGTCTCAACGAAAAATGGTTTGTTGGGATCTCCTGTATGTAAAAGTGGAGTTGTTTGTAATACCACCTAAACCAGCTTTGTAAAATACTTGTAAACTATTAGGAGCATACCAAGCTAATGCATTCCTCGAGTATGCATCTAGGATTCACATTAACCCACATTCTCACTACCCCACACACTCATCACACACAATCACTAACAATCCACACAACGATATAGGGAGACATGTTGGTTTTCTAAAGGGAAAAAGGTCTCACTAGGTTTCTCAAACAATACTAATGCATTCTTCTTATTATAGCAAATCTACAAGGAGCATTACACATAGTAGCATGAAATGGCTACAGCAGGAACAAGTTCACAACCCAGGGACATCAATATCCTTCCCATTAAGGACAATCCCACTGAGAGGCTAGCCTAGTTCAAACACTTGAGGGTTATAGCAATTCAATATCCCTTGGCGGACAAACCAAATAGGTGAACACACACTCACACTAGTTCAACAAGTTAGTTGGACCACTTGGAGAAGCTGCATATATTTGGGATTCCAAGTGAGAGTTCAACAATATATAGGGTTGGTTCAAGTACTTCTCAGAGGAGTTTAAGCAACTCCAGAATACACCAAAGCTAAAGACCATTTAGCAAAGAGTCTGATAAGCAAACTAGTTTTGTGAGCCATTGCAAAAGCTAGACTTCACAAGATGTTATTACTTGATTCACACTCTACAAGCAAGCCTGTAAAAGATGCACCCTAAACTTTTGTAATCCCTTCTTTGCTACAAAACTACAAGATGAAGTGATTCAAGCTCAACTTGAACTTAGTTTGAGAATCTCTCAACATGCAAGGCATGCATATTCCATCAGACACGGAAGCCCTAATAGCAAACAATATGAAAAGTAGGAATATAGTGAAGAACAAGGACATGACTACCATGCCTCCAAAAATATCAGTACTACTCTGGATGTGTATGCAATACTTCTCTTTTTTGGGGCAAGAACGATTCACCTAGCCTCAGAAGAGGATCTGATTAAGTTTATATTTTGCAAAGACTACAAGGGTGACTATCAACTTCCCTTTGGATCATCAAACAACTTTACGCAATGAATGCAAGATGACTATGAAAGATGGTATATATGAAGAACAAAGACTAACTCCTCAATTGTTAAGGCATTTGGATTTTCGTTCATCATCAAATGAAAACTAGAAGCAAAACTCTGATATGAATTTGGAAGACCATTTAGAACAGTCTGCACAAGCCAACTGTCAGTCAAGAGTTCATCAATAGAAATCAAATGTTCCTTCAAATCTTTGTGTTGTCAGAAAACTATCCATGGAATCTCCTTCAATCATGTGCTCACTCTCAAACTATTTTTGAAGGCAAGCAATATGATCCTCATTCCTTTCATGGTATAAGCTAGCAAGTGTATCCCAAGCATCCTTAGCTGTTCTCCAAGAGGGAATATGAGAAATAATGGCACGTTTGATAGACAAGGCTATTAATGCAAGTCCCTGAGCATCTCTACAATCCCAACAAATTTGCTCTACAGTAGGTGCAACAGGAACCACAACACGAACAGGAACATGAAGAATATCCTCATCTTCAACACCATCTGCATCACCCTAGGCAACTCTATTTGCAAGTGTAATAGGATGTTTTCCAATATCCTGCACAATATTCCACAGTCCTTTTGCAACCAGTACATGATGCATCATATAAGCCCATAATGGGAAATTGGTACCATCAAAATTGGGCTAAAACACATGTGCCCAATTTTATATTTGGACCTAAGAATGTAGTGGTTAGGACAAAGGACAAAGAAATTTTCAAGTCATAGAGATACCATATACTTGCAAGTAGCACATACAAGCAAAACAATCAAGGAATCTTAGCTTCCTGTGTGGAAGAGGATGAGCATCATAAGTGGTTGCAATTAGCACATGTAGTTGCACTAGGGCAACATCATTATAAACAAAGAA
Source organism: Ceratopteris richardii (assembly GCA_020310875.1). Lineage (NCBI taxonomy): Eukaryota > Viridiplantae > Streptophyta > Polypodiopsida > Polypodiales > Pteridaceae > Ceratopteris > Ceratopteris richardii. Next base: position 149,490,154 of record CM035439.1, read on the forward strand.
CCCTATAGACCCCTGAAAGGATGAGGTGTACACTAGCTTACCATGGAAGCAAATATCTATAAGATGGTCAAGGATTATCCAACTTGTATACGCACACCTCCAGTCGAACATGCCACATTATATGAAGTGTTGTTAATATGAGAATGGAGCAATTTTTTGGTTGACTTTTAGACGACAAAGAAATTCCCTAAATAGATTACTTTAGCATGATTTAAAGAAGTCTAGAGTAAGAGGCTCAAGATAACACACTCATTACAGATAATCTATTACAAATGTGGATGACACACATATTTGAGATTTGTGTGTAGATAAAACTAACCACTTGATGACATTAGAAATCGCTCACCAAGTTGTTGTAGGAGGACACATTGGACTTGACAGAGTGCTCAAGGAAGTTCTTTTTTCATGTCTTTGGTGGCCTACCCTACATATAGATGCACATACCTATGTGACAAGATGTGAAACCTATAAGAGAACCCAACATCCAATTTGCAAAGATGAGATGCCACGGAGACCCCATGATGGAAGGACTTGCATTCTCTAAGTTGGGAATAGAATTTGTTGGTCTTATTAAACCCCTTCCCTACTCTAAAGTCCATCAATATAACATGGAAATGTGCCGAACTAAGAGGTATACCTCTCCTAATATCATTGATAGAAGCCCATTCAATTCCATTGAGCTAGGATAGGACACAACATTCAAGACAATCATGGCATTGATTGATTGAGGGGCAGCTACTATTGCAATTTGATATTCTTGCGATCAAGAAATGGACTTGCCAATGAATCCTATTGAGGTGTACCTTGTAGGATTAGGTGTGGAAAACCCTTGCATGGACGAGATAGAACTTCCCTTCTCTAATCAGGATGTCTCTATGAAAGTAAAGTTTCTAGTATGCCATGATAAAGATCTCACCGAGTCTCTCATCTTGGTTCAAGCTTGGAGCTATGATCGTGCACTCAACTTAAACCTAACAAGTTTGTTGCTCTAGCACAATGGTGAGAACCACGTTAAGAAGCTCCACCTCCTTAATGTCAATCCGTGGAAGAGATAGGAGTGATATGAAGATCGTGAACGTGAGATGAAGTGAGAGTGAAGGTGAGAAGCATAGAGATGCACACACACATACACACACACAACGAAGAGACAATGGAAGGTAGGAAATCAACTCTATTACTCAAGAACACTCTTACAAGCTCAAAATAGCTCTAAGCTCTTCTCTACTCAAACAAGCTAACCTCAAAAATGAGCTCTCTAGCTCTTTTTATAGATTCTAGACTAGTTTTGATCGGTTTCACATCTAGTGACCGGCATAGTTAAAAGTAGGTTCTAGGCGCTATTTGAAAGGGTAAACGGTGTCTAAAAATAGCCAAAATTGGTACACTCATTCTACCTAAGCTCCTCAAGCTTGAGGACTCCTCAGCTTGCACAAAATGGAGCTATAGATTACAAAAAGGTTTTTTCTACATATGTTACAAAAGTGATGAAAATCACTATTGGAGGTTTTGAAAAGTATTTATAAAATATAATTCTTTGAAAAATGATTTGACTGACTCCCTGCTCTGTCTTTACATGCTTCCGCATCTTCTATGCCTCTGACTACTACCAACACCCCCCTCCCTCTCGCTTTTGTCGTCCTCGACAGAACCTTGTTGTGCGGTCTATCGGATGTAGTTCTGTAGGAGGTCTTGAGCGAGGGTGTGCTTGGATATTCGAATGCCTCGGGCCAGATCTGCCTCGAGTTTCTCCGAATCAATGGGTTGCGGTTCATTGGATGGTGGGAGTCGATAATGCGTGGAATACACCATCTGTTCACAGGCGAATAATTGCAATAGGTGTGCACGCCTGCTGATGAACACTTCTGAGTGATATTCCCAGAAACCGGTTGTGAACATCTCTTCGAAGCCGGTAAGTATTTGATTCTGCAATGCCAGGCATAACACACCCATAGCGATGGCATTGTACTCATATCATAAGCTAAGTCAAGATTGCCATGCTCAAAACCCGAGGTGTTTACATGGGGTGCCTTGATGTGACGGAAGACTTTGAATACCATTTGCATCATGTCAAATATTTTGACAGTCATGTGCACTGCTATATCGAGCGGTGATGTGGCACTGGTCCCCAACATGGGTTGTACTTTAAGTGTAGTGGTGCCTTAACCCAAGTACTCATCATCTCTGGATATTTATGTAATAGATCCTTGCGCCAATCTGATTGATGGATCTCTCCTTGCTGCGCATCGGTTGGCAAATCGTCCGCCTCAAATTGAGTTGCGTGGGAGGGCTTCATACCTGTTTCTTTCTCTATGGCCAACTGATATTCTGTCATTAACATAAAATATGGTTTGTACTGTAGCTCATGCCCTGATATGTATCTACGAGGGGCCAAATGAGCAAAGTATGGGGACTGTAAATTCTTTCTTCAATCATTGCCATGGCATGTAACTGCGCCTCTACCCTTGCTGAGTGGGTTGTTCTAAGTTCTTCAATCGTCTTCATCCATGCGGGAATGGGAAGTTCGAAAGTCCTCTGGCCTTCGGCCGTGACTCGTTTGCCTAGGATGGGTTGAGGTTCATATGCTTCTTCGAAAGTTTCCTCCACCAGAATAGTGATTGTTTCTTCCTCTGCTGGTAGTTCCAGTGGGGAGTCTGGCCTTAGTGGTGCTTCATATACTGCTATCTATGATTGAAGGGTTAATACCTAGGACCGTAATGCGTTGAGTTCCTCTAAGATGTCAGGAGATGGGTCCGCAGGAGGTGGTAGTCCTTGTTGTACTGTTGCTCTTAGTTGTAATAACTTGTGTTCATCTTTGAGTTTTTGGAACTCCTCGTTCATGTTGTCATATTCTTCTAACAATCTGGCATGATCATCTAACAACATTTTTGTTGGAGATTCACTCACTAATTATGCATAACGACATAAAGACGAAGGAAAGCAGAAACAAAGTGTTTAGAAAAACAAAGCCTTAGTGAAGGGACGAATTCACGTCTGTAATATACGGTGAAGAAACTTCCAGAATTACGGGATCCAAATGTATATAAGAGAGAGCATAGAACCGGAATAGGAGAGAGTGAAAAATTGCGCACGTATAGCAGATATAGAGATATAGAAGACACCAGACATTGCGTATGTAGAGATGAATAGCAAAACCTGAAATGTCAGGTATTCATCTGAGAGAGATGGTAAGGAATAACTACTCAGAGTAGGAGAGTTTTCCATAGCTATGAGCAAAGTGAGGCCAAGCTATTTTTTACACATATTCTCTAATAGAAAACACATGTTCATGTGGAAGTTTGAGCACATTCTTCGTATGTGAAGAAATCTGAGAGATTTCATGTTACTGTGAAAGTTAGTTAATAGTTACAGTTTTCTCAGTAAATGTTTTTCCGGTACTTCTATGAGTTATATTTCAAAGTACAGTGTAAAGTTTTGTATGAGATATAGCTTATCTTGTAGCTATAAGTCTCTACTATAAATTGATCAAAGATTTCGGTGAAATGGACATGTACACACAGTGTTAAGTCTAACCAAAAAAAAGGCATCCAGAACTGGTGAAGTTTTTCTTTAAACTTCAGATAGAATTCATTTAGTGAAGGAATTTCAGGTATTACTTCCTTACTTCATGTATACACATTTGAAGTAACTACAAACAGAATTGCAGTTGATTCCGGTAGTATTCCGGTACAATTACGATGAGATTCCGGTAACAGTCTGGTGAAGTTCCGGTGGAATTTTGGTGAATTCAAAACACAGTTTTGACACAGTTAAGTGACACAAAGATTATTTAACTGTAAGCAAACATAGTAGAGTAAAGTCTGAAGTAAATCAGTTCAGAATTGAAACTTGAAGGAAACGTGAAGCTTTCTGTAAAGTGATTTTTCGGTGTTCACTAGATACAGTTATAAGTTTTTCAGTTTCAGAAAGTTTGCTAAGCTACTGATGATTATAGAGGTGTTCTAACATCACTCTAGCTTAGTTTCTGTGGTGTAAGTGAATTCCGCAATAAGCGCTGCACCAACAGTGGTATCAGAGCGGGTTAACCAATAGTGATATCAGAGTGGTAAGATTCACAAGTGGTACCAGAACAGAAAAGGTTCTGAAGAGCAGAAAAGGTTTCTCAGAAGAAGAAACGGAAAGAGAATTGGAAGAATTCTCATAAAGAAAGGTGAAAGCTGAGGTGATCAACAGCAAACGGCATCAAGAAACGTTTCGAAGTCATTCTCAAGGGTAAAGGTCTACAAAAGGTAAAATCTTTCAACATTACACTCATCGAAAGTAACAAAAACAAGACGATCATGGCAGATCATATCTCAATTGATAAATTGGACAGACATAACTATCCCGCATGGGTAATGCGAATGGAAGCTTTACTTATGAGTAAAGACTTAATGATATATGTGACAGGAGAAGAAAGGAAGCCGACTTTCAAAGATGATAGTCAACCGAAGAAAGAAGAATTAGAAGCTTTGAAGCTGTGGCAGAAGAAAGATGCAACGGCAAGAGCCTACATCTATAATACCATTGCAAATCATCTACTACTGCACATTAGAGGTCTGGAGAAAGCGGAAGACATATGGAGTGCATTGGAAGATCATTTCCAAAATACGACGAAAGCTAGGAAGGCTAGCTTATGGTCAGAGTTTACAACGTTCAAGAAAAAGCAAAGTCAAAGCATTAGTGATTATGTCACTAAGATGAAGGACTTGGCAGACAGTCTTGGATCGATTAATGAAGATATTGAAGATCACAGGTTGATAGCGCAATTGCTTGCAAGTTTGAGAGGAGATGAAATGTGGAAACCTTTCGTACTCTCAACTGAACTTTCTTTAAATCATTTTGTACCAGATTTAAATCAGTTGCTTAGACTAATGCTAACGTTTGAGCAAGATTTGAAGACAGATGGAGACAAAGGACATAATTTGGCTATGTACGCAAAGAATAAGAAGAAAGGTGATAAAGGTAAAGAAAAAGATGAAGAAGAAGTGACTGCTCAAGCAAATTTTGCAAGAGGAAGAGGTAATGTCAGAAATAAAAGTAGAAGTAATACAAAAGGAAGAGGTAATAAGAAAGCTTGCTGGATCTGTGGATTAAACAATCACTTGGCTCATGATTGCTGGCATAATTCACAAGGATCAAACCAGAATCAGAACAATAACAGCAGAGGCAAAAGCGAAAGATATCAAAGAGGAAGACAAAGCCAAAGAGGCGGATATGGTAGAGGTGGAGCAAGAAGTTGGGGACAAAATCAGTCTCACAACACTACCTACTACAACTATGCGAATGATACGTAGAATGATGATCATACGACGTTGATGATGAACTGGATAAGTGTGTCAGAGAATGAAGACCTCAAGGTATTCTATATTGACTCTGGTTGTTCAAATCATTTGTCAGGAAATATAGAATTATTATCAGAACTTGAAGGAGGCATTTCAAATCATACAGTACAGACAGGTGATAACACAAAACATAATGTAAGGTCGATTGGAAAGGTAAAGTGTAAGAATGGAGCTGACCTACTAACAAATGTTTTGTATGTTCCAACAATCCCGAAGAATCTGATCAGTGTGGGTCAGATAGTAGAAAAAGGTTTTCAAGTCAGGTTTACAAATGAAGGAGTATTTGTTGAAGATCCAGAGAAAGGATACAAACAAATTGTCCATGGTAAAAAGGAAGGTAGACTTTTTACTCTGAAAGTGCAAGGAAATGTTGGTCAAGCCTTGATCACACATGGTGATGAGGTATTCACAGAATTAGACCTCTGGCATAAGAGGTTATGACATTTTAATGAAAAGGGAATCTGAGGGGTATATATTACATGGCTAGAGGGTTGAGCTATAATACACTGTTTGGGTACCCAAATTTGCGTGTGTGTGGGTCGATTCATAAGGTACTTCTTGGCGATCCAAATTTGTCGAATGTTTGTACTTGTAGAAGAAGGTCGAGGAGATGTTGAATATTGACTCTGCTTCTGCCTTGACTTCTCCTTGCTAATGTCTGCGTTGTTGAAATCTGTCAGTGGTTTCTGTCCTTTTGGCACCCATATTTGTCTCATGCCTCTTGTTCTGTGGTGATGATACTGCAGCTTTCTTCCTTGTGTCCTCTGATGTTGTCATCGATCAGGGTTCCTCTGTTGTGATTGACTCCTTTATGGCTTAGGTTGAGAGGTCGGATGGACACTCTGATTTGGAAAAGAAGGGAGATCCAACACTTGCAAAACCTACCCATTAGGAAGTGCTCCATTTTGTACTTTTAATCTATGCCAGTCCGCAGTGTGGAAGGATGGGCACCGCAGGGTGTTTTGCCCATTTGGCTATTGATGAAGTCCACTTGACCTGCAATTGTCCCCATTTGTCCACTCATGTAACCCACATGACCGCTGATTGTGTCCATTTGATCAAGCGGTTGGGTGGTTGCCTCTTCTAGTTTGCAGGAAGCCCAAGGGAAAATCTCCTGACGTCCTTCTAATTGCCAACTGTCCATCGCCAAGCCCGCGTGGGTTGGTGTAGACGTAACGTGACTTATCTGACCAAAGATCTTCCGGTCTCCCTTCGCATGTTGTTCATATGGTCTAGGGTTGCATACCTCAGGTGGATTGTCGTTAGGGAAGTCAAGCGGTATCACTCGCTTCTGATCTAAGGTTCCAATCTGTAAGGAGCCTTGTCTAAGATTTAGATTCACTGAGTGATCGTACAGCCAATCTTGGCCAAGGATTAGGGGTTCTATCAGGTCATCATCATGGCACACTAGTAGTTTCGCTGTCATAGTCACATCGTGTATGAGGATAGGAAGATCCACCTCACCCATGCAAGGGGTTTCCATGCCTCCTAGCCCTATGAGGTATGCCTCAATTGGCTGCATTTCTATTCTTGAGTCCTGATAGTGGGACCATCTAATCGCACTAGTCGCAACACCTGAATCAATTAAAGCCCTGAGCTCTTGGCAAGGATTGTCGTGCTCTAGCCTGACTGTAATGAATGGTCTCCTGTCCACTATGCTAGGATGTGTACTTGACTTTGCTTGACACATGGCCATGGGGTATCTGGGTGTTGTTTCCAGATGGTTATAATGTTCTCTCCCTAGTCCTTATCTTCTTAACTTCATGCGCTTTATGCGTTCTATAGCTTCTACCTGAGCTTTAGCACATATTCTATTTTCTTCCTCCTTACGCTTCTTTGCCAATGTGAGTCATCTAAGCATATCCTCAATAAGAGGTTCCTGATATAACTTGACTCTACAGCCACTAATGTAATTAGGCATTATGTCTCCTTCTAAGGTGGCTAATTGTACTGCTCCACTTGTCGAGAGTCTCTTAATGATCATAGGTCCATAACCTCGCTTTTCTAACTTCCGTGCGTGTTGTTTCAGCGTATATACTAGGACTAAATCTCCTTCTTTAATCCTTCACATGCACGTCAAAATATGCTTTCTATCGCTTCTTTACTGCATATATGCCTCCTGCTGCTTTCAGTCTGGTTTCTTCTAATCGTTCCAAGTCCATTATTCTTGCTGATAATTCATGGCCGGTCCACTGATGTTCTTGTGCAACCTTAAGGGTCGGTATCAAGAAGTCCAAAGGAAGCACAACATTCTGACCAAAAACCATCTAAAAGGGAGTTGCATTGAGTACGGTCTTGTAGGCCACTCAATATGCCCAAACAGCGTGGTGTAACTGTTTGTCCCAATCTGAACATTTGTTGTTCACGAGTTTCGTCAGTACGTTACAAAGGATCTTGTTAGTGCTTTCTGCCTGACCATTGGCCTGAGGATGATATGGTGCAGATTTCTTGTGAATCACCATAAAATCATGTAACAAATATTCAATGACTTGGTTTAGAAAGTGAGTTCCTCGATCGCTCACTAACTCTATAGGCAATCCATATCTTGTAAAGACATTTTCAAATAAGAATTTTGCAGTCGTGTGTGCATCATTATTTTTTGTGGCTTTTGCCTCTACCCATTTGGTAAGATAATCCGTCGCAACAATAATGTATTCAGCATGTGTACCTTTTGCAGGGGGGTTAATGGGTCCTACAAAGTCTATACCCCACTTAGAAAATGCACGTCCGCCCATCATGGGTTTCAATGGCATTTCATCTCTACGAGTAGGAAATTGAGTTCTTTGGCACACATCACATCTCTTTACATAGGTATGTGCATCCATGTGAAGAGTGGGCCACCATAATCCTGCAAAGAGGATGGATTTGATTATCCTATCGGGTCCAAAATGACCTCCTGCAACACCTTGGTGTGCAGTCTTTAGTACGCTCAGATAATCACTTTCATGGACACACTGTCTTAGGTATCCAGCTTGTCCTCGTTTGTATAGATTGTCGCCAATAAGTGAATAGTCTTGAGCTTCCTGCTCTAGACTTTGTTGTCGTGCTAAGGTCATTCCTTGAGGGAATGTTTTCGTCCTCAAGTACGTCACTAATGGTTCATTCCAAGTTTACAATACCTATCACGTTGATCGGTGTCAAATTTGAAGCATTAGCAGGGTTCTTAGCACAATCTTTTATGATGTGCTCTCTACCACAATCGGCACAAAAGCCTTGTATGTTATAGTATTGTGATTGTCCTGCTATCGGAGGATGTGGATAATCCTTTATGAAATGATCTCCTTGGCACCTAAAGCATGGTCCTCTAGGTCCGTGTGGTCTTTGTTGTCTCAGTTGGGGCTATGGATTAGGGTTGGCATACATCACATTAGAGTAGTCGGGCTCCCAACTAGGTTCCACTGGTGGACTATCATAATGATATGTCTCTACATGTTCTGGTGACTCCGTGTAATACGCAGGTGGACTATCCACATGAGTAGAGTGAAAACTGTTTGAGTTTGGATCACTTTCTGTGATCAAGGGTGAAACGGGAACTAAAGCCCTACTGAGGTTCTCTTCTGCAGCAGCATATTTCACTGAGATGACATTAGCTGGTGGGGGTGGCTGCTGAGCTAAGACAGGTTGAGGTCTCTGTTGAGCCTGATAAGGATAGTTCTGAGGAGGCCTATAGTAATGAGGCTGAGCATTATATTGGCCTTGATACCTACCTGGCTGTTGGTATGCTTGCGGGTAGTTCTGTCTTACTGTTTGTTTGTTGTATGGGTAGTCTTGAGCCGTATGATTCGTGTATCGTCTCTCAATCATACAGTATTGGCCACTAGGGTTGGCTTGTGGTTGTGTTGCATTGGGGCACACATTCGCCATATGATCACCACCACAGGTGTAACAACGCTTATTTGTTGCTAACCTTTGCATCTGTTTGCCAGAAACTCCTAGTTTCTGGGCCACTTTCTCTGCTAGGTCTTCTATCGAGCTAGACAATTTTGTGGATGCTAGAGAGGAACAATCTGAGTCCTTATAGATCTTTGAGAGTTCCAACTCGTCTCCTAAGTTATCCTCAATGTCGATACATATTCTTACACATTGCTCTAGCGTTCTAGGTTCCTTCAAGTATACATAGGAGTGTAGTTTAGAGCTCAATAGACCATCTAAAAACAATGACACTTGCTTGGCCTGTGAGGGTAGCTCTTGTATTGGACATCTTTCAACATATTGTATAAACCTACGTCCTGCAAGTCTAATTGTTTCCTGAGGGGTTTGTTTAAAGCTATGAATCAACGAAGACGTGCCATGTCTGATTCCACTTTTCGAGAATTCAGTGATGAATGATTCTAAAAAATGATGGATGTCTCTAAATTTCCTTTGTTGCAATGGTTGGAACCAAGTTAAAGCTGTGTTCTTTAACGTTAGTCCAAAATCATTGTATTGTGTAAACATGTTTTCTACTTGCTCTGCTCGTAGCACTTGCTTAAATTCCGCAACATGGTCATAGGGATCTCCTGTCCCATCAAAGTAGTTTTTCATGGATTTTACTAACTGAGTGGGTCTTAATATTCTTGCGTGTTCACGTGGTCTAGGTAGAGGAAAATCATCTCTACCACTTGGTATTCTTTGTTTTTCCACCCTATCTATGTCCATGGTGGTTCTATCTCTCCCTATGGGATGATTGAAACTTACTTCTGGTCTTTCCTTGTTTTTCTCTCTTTGCATGCCATGGGCTGAGGATGTTCCTGCCCCTTGATGGCTCACGTTTACGTTTGTACGAGATGGGGGGAAGACTAACTCACCTCTCCATGTGTAGGTATTTCTTGCATGGTCTGGTACCACAAATACCCTTTCTGAAGTTTCATCCAGGTATACAACCTTTCCAAGTGTATTCGGGTCCTTGAATTCGTAAACTATGATGGAGCCTACCTCACTAGGTTGTTCCATTCTGTACCTCCAAAATGCTTCGTCTGTTTCTTTGTTGACAAATAATTCTATGCTTCTATTATCCTGAGGGGTCCAATCTGCAACTAGTACTCGTATGAGTACAGATTTTCCCTCTCAGTGTTCTCAGTTCTTGTAACGGTTCCTTTCCTTGGGCTTTTGCTTTCGACTCTAATTGAATTACGCCAAGCTCATTTGTATTGTTTGGCTGAGTACTCATGATGTACATCATTCCTTCCTTGTCTATGTATGCGTCTCTCTCAAATTTTACCACTCGACGTTCCAATCCAATGGGTTGGTCCGGATTGTGCATTTGCACCACTTGTCTTTGCAAACGATCCTCATAGATGCGAGCACCTAATCGGTTGGTTCGAAGAAATTATAACTGAGTCCTATAGGGTCCTTCGGGTCTTTCTAAATATGCTATGTTTGACCCTCCTTCTGGTCTTTCCGTGCTAAATGCCATTTCTGATTCACTCGTATCTGAGCTCTCATAGGGGTAATTACTATTCAATTCTTGTGCCCACGATCGTGCAGTAGTTCCTACGCTTGCTTCTGATGATCTAAGGCTTTGTCGGTCTAACTTACCTATATGTTTTCCCGATCTAAGGTTCATGAATTTACTTAGCGGCACTCTTTGATCGTCACTCGTTCTTTGTTCTTTTTTGCTTGTTTCTTTTTAACTTTCTTTAGATTCTTGTCTTATCTTTCTGTAAGCGTCAGGAATCGACTTTTTGTGGTACTTTTGAGTTCTTGTTCCGTCACACTTAAGTTCTTTTCCTTTAGGTTTTCATCTCACACACCTTTACTTTAGTCTTGCACTTGAAAAATTAAATCTCTTGAAATTGATCGTTCCTATTGTCGTTAATCTAATCCACAATGCTAACATTTAGCTTATGCTAATAATTGACTGAGGGGGTTGAGTAATCTTCCAACCTCAAGTCAGCCTTGGTGGTTGCTCTGATGCCCAAGAAGCCACGCTTCCCAAGCCCTGCGTTCTTCTCTGCCTTGCTTTGCCTGGCTGTGTTTGTCCTTGATTGCCCTTGCTAGACCTGTAAAAATTCCATGTTTAGACTAATTCTCAAATGGATGATCAAGCACTTTGATATATACACCTTTAAAGGTCCCTTCCCTTTGCCCAAAAATTCAATGCCTCCTGGCTTTTCTAGTCCCTACTATGTCAACCTCAAAATATCTTATCTAAAAATCAACGTATTCTTTATGAAAAAACAGTTGAATCAACCGATTCGGGGGTATGGCTAAGTGTGCGAGCCACCGAAGATGACACCCATGCCAGCGTATTTGGCCAAGGAATCGCATAACCTCCTTGGGTGTCGTCGGGGCAGGTGCATCTAATACGGCTTGCACTTTGTCTGAATCCACCTGAATACCTTGCTTTGAAATAATATGACCGAGCAACTTGCCACAGGAAACCAAAAAGACCGACTTGCTAGGATTTAAACACAATCGAAACTCTCAACACTTAGAGAAATAGCACCAAAGGTGGTAAAGATGAGTTGATGTATCACCCGATAACGAAAAATCATCCAGATACACGCGCATGAAGGTGGTTAAATAGGGGGAAAAAATTTCTTGCATACATCATTGGAAGGTACTAGGAGCATTGCGAAGACCGAACCACATCAACGTACATGCATATACACCCCAATTTGTAATAAACGTAGTCTTTGGTATGTCCATTTCAGCCATGTGTACCTGATTATAGCCACTGTAACCATCCAAAAAGGAATACATATCTCGTCCACCAACATCATCGAGCATTATATCCACAAATGGAAGGGGGAAGGGTTCTAATACGATCATCACATTTAGTTTCCGATAATCCACACAGATACGTAGCTGCTTATTTTTCTTTGGGACTATAACAATAGGTGAAATCCATTCTGCATGCTCGATGGGAACTATGAAACCGACTTTCAGCAAGCAATCCAACTCAGCTTTCACTTGAGTAGCATAATTTGGGTTCATGCGGTAACTGGGTTGCTTGATTGGGCGTGCATCCGGCTTAACCATCATGCGGTGTTGATAAATGTGAGGGTCCAACCCTTTCATATCTCAATAGTTCCACGCAAATACGTCTTGGAACTTGGTTAGCAACTGTAGTAGACTATTTTGAAAGATTTCCGGTAATCCTGCTTTAATCTTCACCGGCCGTGGTGTTTCCTCATTTCCCAAATCACCAGTGATAAGTTGATCTTCCGATACGTAAAACTATCGTGGCATGGGTATATCCTCCAGTGACGAGAATAAATGTTGGAAACTCTGGGCATTCAAAGTTGGATCCAGATATAGGTCCCCTTCTTCTGGAATCGAAACTATCGAACAGACGACCGGATTCCAATTATCTGCAACCGCTTGTAAGTCAACTGACCCCAAGGTGAGCAAATCCTGGTTAGCCTTGAGAAAAGCTTCTTCATCATCATCTGAAAGTCCATCCAACATATGCATAGGTTTGGCTACGTAGGGTCGAGCATGGAGATTGCATGGTTTCATCTCATCTAACGGAATGACATACTTCCAATGGTTGTTTTTGAAAATAAGCTCGTGTGCTAACCAGTCCTGCAATACTTTGGCTTGCTTCAGCCAGGGCGTTTCGAACAGCAAGTTGTAGTCCAGAGTTGACTTAGGTAATTCTAGAACAATAAAAGTCATTTTGAACACCGCTCCTTGAAGAGTAATGGGTATATCTCGTACCAGACACACTAGATAGACCTTGGACTGATCTGCCATCCTCACAAAAAACTGAAGAGGTTCAATTTGAGTCCATCCTAACCGTTTACAAAGGGCAGTTGTCGCAATATTCACACCAGAGCCTCCATCAATTAACACTTGGTTGATTTTATGGTTTTTATACCATACCGTAATGAAAGGAACAACATGGTCCATCGTAGAATCACTTTCTCGACTAATAGTGGCCCTAGTAGGTCTACACAAAGATTCTGGACAAACTTGATGTTGAAATTGTTGTCGTACTCCTGGCACCAAGGCTAGTAGTTGGCCCAATGGTATTGTAATGGAGGCTTGCGAGCGAATATTCCACACAGAGTCAAAATTTGATATACTCCTTACCGCATTCGGTGTACTCTCCGCGGGTGCTTTCACAGGACTCGATACGTCCGGTGGTAGATTCGGTATTTTCTGTTGAACCACTGGTACTGGATCAGGGAAAACCGTTGGTTCTTGATTGGCCCATGGCCGACGCCAGTGCTAAATTATACTGAGTTAAAGTTACAGTTATTCTTACTTGCGGGTTCTTGGGATGGTCAAGGGTCTGATAAATCAAAGGCCCTATATATATTTTCCCAATTCACTGCTTAACTTCTGACGATCAACTTCATAAATAAATTCCAGTAATTACAGAAGATTCCAGTGCACTTTAGCGCATAATGTTTTTAATGTTTATCGCAATTTTATACGTTAAGAGAAAAGTAGTTATTGGCATAAAGCACATTCAGGTACACAAGGGTGCACAATCAATTGTTCTCTCGCCATACAAGCCACCACTTGAGGAAGAAAGGGTAAAGACAAAGAGATGTATAACAAAATAACAAGGAAATCCATCTCAAAGAGTACTCCATATTAGGGTACCTAAATGGTCGATGAAGGCTGTCCACAATAATGCAAAACTTTGGGTGCCTTAGACTTGCTTGGGAGCTCAGCTCTCTCCACATAAGCCCTTAGATTCTACTATTTTGAAGTCCATCACTAACCCTTAGAAACATACTCACAAAAGTGGTGTATTTGAGTTACAATATAATTTCTTCCCTACAACTTGGAAATGGATACCTCAAAAGTCCCATGACCAATTTGAGTCATTATCATGAACCATATACCAACCTAACGGCAATCTTGTAATCCCGTAAGGGAGTTCCGAAAAGTCAAACCTTGTAATACCACCTAAAACAACTTTGTAAAATACTTGTACACTATTAGCCGCATGTCGAGCTAATGGATTGCCCAAGTATGCATCTAGGATTCACATTAACCCACATTCTCACTACCCCACACACTCATCTCTCACACAATCACTAACACTCCACACAGGGATATAGGTAGACGTGTTGGTTTTCTAAAGGGAACAAGGTCGCACTAAGTTTCTCGGACAATACTGATGCATTCTTCTTATTATAGAAAATCTACAAGGAGCATTACACATAGTAGCATGCAATGGCTAAAGCAGGAACAAGTTCACAACCCAGGGACATCAATATCCTTCCCATTGAGGACCATCCTACTGAGAGGCTAGCCTAGTTCAAACACTTGAGGGTTATACCAATTCAAGATCCCTTGGCGGACAAACCTAATAGGTGAACACACACTCACACTAGTTCAACAAGTTAGTTGGACCACTTGGAGAAGCTGCATATATTTGGGATTCCAAGTGAGAGTTCAAAAACATATGGGGTTGGCTCCAGTACTCCCCAGAGGATTTTGAGCAACTCCAAAATACACCAAAGCTATAGACCATTTAGCAAAGATTCTGATAAGCAGACTATTTTTCTGAACCGTTGCAAAAGTTAGACTTCACAATATGTTATTACTTGATTCAAACTTTACAACCAAGCCAGTAAAAAATGCACTTGAACTTTTGTAATCCCTTCTTTGCTTCGAAACTACAAGATGATGGGATTCAAGCTCAACTTGAACTTACTTTGAGAATCTCTCAACATGCAAGGCATGCATATTCCATCGAACACGGAAGCCCTATTAGCAAAGAATATGAAAAGTAGAAATATAGTGAAGCTCAAGGACATGGCTACCATGACTCCAAAGATATCAGTACTACTCTGGATGTGTATGCAACAGTTCTCTTTTCCTGGGCAAGAACGACTCACCCAACCTCACAAGAGGATCTGCTTACATTTATATTTGGCAAAGACTACAATGGTGACCATCAACCTCCCTTTGGATCATCAATCTGCTTTATGCAATAAGTGGTTGCAATTAGCACATGTATTTCAATAGGGCAACATCATTCTATACATAGAACCCTACAAACTCTGGAAATATTATGTGTACACTAGCTTACTATGGAAGCAGATGTCTATAGGATGTTCAAGGATTATCCAACTTGTATACGCACACCTAAAGTCCAACATGCCACATTATATCAAGTGTGGTTAATACCCAAATGGAGCAACTCTTTGGTTGACTTTCTGGCCACAAAGACATTCCATCAAGAGATGACTTTAGCATCAGGGGGCTCAAGACAACACACACTTATTAGATATAATCTATTATAAATGTGGATGACAAAGATATCTGAGATTTGTGTGCACATGAAACTAACCACTTGATGAGATTAGAAATTGCAAACCAAGCTATTGGAAGAGGACACTTTGGACCTGATGGAGTTCTCAAGGAAGTTCTTTTTTCACGTGTTTGGTGGCCTACCCTACACATAGATGCACATACCTATGTGACAATGTGTGAAACCTATCAAAGAACCCAACATCGAATTCACAAAGATGAGATGCCACTAAGACCCCATGATGGGAGGACGTGCATTCTCTAAGTTGGGAATAGAATTTGTTGGTCTTATTAAACCCCTTCTCCACTCGAAAGTCCATCGATAACATGGAAATGTGCTGAACTAAGAGGTATACCTCTCCTAGTATCATTGATAGAAGACCCACACCTTGTAGGATTAGGTGTGGAAAACCCTTGCATGGGCCAGATAGAACTCCCCTTCTCCAATCACGATGTCTATATGTAAGTAATCATAAAGATCTCACTGAGTCTCTCATCTTGGTTCAAGATTGGATCTATGATCGTGCAGTCAACTTAAACCTAAGAAGTTGGTTTCTTCAAGTTTGGGTACTCAAACGTCTCACAATAGAACTGGCAAATACCATGCTTACCGATGTAGTTCCCACACAGGCTCTTAGTTCTTCTAAGTCTATTCTTGAAGAAAAAGATAGTGTATCTATCACAAGCTATGTGTGTAAAAGAATACACCCTTTGAAGAACAAGCTCAAGAGCGGGTGGAACATGCTTCTAGTCCAAAGCCAAGCATGGTAGTAGTAGCTCACATGATGGGGAATGCAAAGCTGCCACAATAGACTAGTGCATCAAGAAGACGGACCAGACCTAAGACAAAAGTAGTTATTGGCATGAAGGAAATTTAGGTACACAAGGGTGCACAATCAATTGTTCTCTCGCCATCCAAGCCACCACTTGAGGAAGAAAGGAGAAAGACAAGGAGATGTGTAGCAGAATAACAAGGAAATCCATCTCAAAGAGTACTCCATATTTGGGTACCAAAATGATCGATGAAGTCTGACCACAATAATGCAAAAATTTGGGTGCCTCATACTTGCTTGGGAGCTCATCTCTCTCCACATAAGCCCTTAGATTCTATATTTTGAAGTCCATCACTAACCCTTAGAAACATACTCACAAAACTGTTGTATATGAGTTATAATATATTTTTTTCCTAGAACAACTTGGAGATGGATACCTCAAAAGTCGCATGACCAAGCTGAGTCATTGTCATGAACCATATACTAAGTTGAGTCATTTTCACGAACCATATACCAACCTAACAGCCATCTTTTAATCCCATAAGGGATTTCTAGAAAGTCAAACGTTGTAATACCACCTAAACCAACTTTGTAGAATACTTGTACACTATTAGGAGCATGCCGAGCTAATGCATTCCCCGAGTATGCATCGAGGACTCACATTGACCCACACTCTCACTACCCCACACACTCATCACTCACACAATCAATAATACTCCACATAGGGATAAAGGGAGATATGTTGGTTTTCTAAAGGGAACAAGCTCTCACTAGGTTTCTGAGACAATACTCAGGCATTCTTCTTATTATATAAAATCTACAAGGAGCATTACACATAGTAGCACGCAATGGCTAAAGCAAGAACAAGTTCACAACCCACGAACATCAATATCCTTCCCATTGAGGACCATCCCACTGAGAGGCTAGCCTAGTTCAAACACTTGAGGGTTATACCAATTCAAGATCCCCTTGGCGGACAAACCAAACAGGTGAACACATACTCACACTAGTTCAACAAGTTAGTTGGACCACTTGGAGAAGCTACATATATTTTGGATTCCAAGTGTGAGTTTAGCAACATATGGGACTGGTTCTAGTTCTTCTCATATGGGACTGGTTGAGCAACTCCAGAATACACCAAAGCTATAGACCATTTAGCAAAGAGTCTTATAAGTAGACTATTTTTGTGAGTTGTTGCAAAAGCTAGACTTCACAAGATGTTATTACTTGATTCACACTTTACAACCAAGCTAGTAAAAGATGCACCCCGAACTTTTGTAATTCCTTCTTTGCTACGAAACTACAAGATGAAGCGATTCAAGCTCAACTTGAACTTATTTTGAGAATCTCTCAGCATGCAAGGCATGCATATTCCATCAGACACAAAAGCCCTAATAGCAAAGAATATGAAAAGTAGGAATCTAGTGAAGCTCAAGGACATGGATGCCATGATTCCGAAAATATTCGTACTACTCTGGATGTGTATGCAGCATTTCTTTTTTGCAGGGCAAGAACGACTCACCCAAGCTCACAAGAGGATTTGGTTAAGTTTATATTTGGCAAAAACTACAAGGCTGACCATCAACCTCCCTTTGGATCATCAAACACCTTTACGCAATGAATTCAAGATGACTATGCAAGCCGGTGTTGAATGGTTGTTGTGCCATCACATGAATTATCTACAAGTATTTGTCCTACGACATACCCATCGAGAGAGCTCTTACATGTTCAAGGCTCCAATTATCCAAGAGTTGGAAAGCGTCATCACCTTAACCAAAGAGGATGTGCGGAACACTTCCATGTGCACAACCACGAGGTGCAGTAATAACTCCAGACATCTCACCAATAGGGGAGAGAAATGTGCAGCCTTTCACAATGTGCATTCCTAGACATAGCACACATGGAGCCTCCACTGCACAACCATCAGACCCACCCATATCCACTAATTTTGAACTCCAAGTACCTTTCAAATTAGATGAATTAGGTACCTTTCACTTTGAGCAAGTTCTTCAGGATGTTGCTTTGACATATGTAGACATAAGATCCGAAACAGAATATGAAACAGACATACCAACAGACAAAGAGACAAGAAGAATAACATGCAATACAAGAATGATACGTCCATTGGGAAAAGGAGCAACAAACAACCAGATCACAAGAAGAGGGAAGATTGAACAGAGAAGAAGAAGAAAAAGAAGGTGAGCTGACATACACGACAATTGTAAGAAGGTTACACTAGACAATGAAAGATGTTCATCCTCATAATGGCCTCACTGATCAAAAGAGTGAGATCATAATGGAAAAAATTCTAGCAACAGAGAATGTAGATCCACATTTCATAGACTCTTTACGCGCCTTACTGAAAGTTATCAATGATGTGGTTCATGCCAGCTCAAGAAACCAAACGTGTAAGTATGACGAACAGTGCATCCTCACAAGACAAAGATTAGGTAAGAACATTTCAGTACCTATCACTTCAATAGAAACAACCACATGTGCTTCCATTACAATCGAAGTCACCACTACCTCCACACCATTAACTACCATAGAAACTATAGATTTCGCCACTAAAACCCTTGTACAAAACCCTCCTATTCCATCACCCATTAAAACCACTAAACCCTATATCACCATCCACACAAAAGCAGCCACTCAACTAAAGGAACCCATTTTCCACACCCCACCTCACTCACCCCTAGAAATGAAGAGATAGTGTTCATCATCGATACAGCCATTGCACTACCCACCTTTACATTTCGCAACCCTATTTTCAAACCACATCTTTTCTCTTCCATTACCAACCCATTGTACCATACAACCACCTTTGCAACCATGGCCTTCTTATCTAAACCCATAATAGGTCATCCTGCCACTCAACGAACATTAGCTTCATTCCCACCTCCTCTCCAACTATCTTTTTCTTCCTTCAATAGCACACACCATCATCCCTTCCCACTCATGTCTCATTTTTCCTCCATATTCCATCGACAACCCCCACTTTCATCTTGGTGGGATAGGTCTTCACATAGTCAAAAATATTTAGCACCTGCCAGTCAACCAACCTTTACATAATCTCAATTGTGATCAAGCACCACAATCATTGCACCCACCATACCGGTGTTTGCAATGGCCACATCACTTACAACCACGTCCGATTCCATGCACATTTCACCACCTACTGCACCTCCCCTGCCATCCACACTTCCATCCTCCCCAATCCCCGTCCATCTACATCACCACCACTCACTGAGTCTCTTTCCATGGCATTCACTCTTCCCATCCCCCTCCCTTGCCCCTTGCATTCAACATTGTACAAACTGCATCACTGTAGAAATGTATGGGATGTCACAATCACAAATAATTAGGTTCTTACTCATGCTAGAGACACATGAAGACACTCCTCTCAAGCAATCAAAGAGATAAAATTAGATATAAGTTACAAATAATTCAAGCCAATCACTACCACAAGTAAACAAATCTCAAATCCCACTCCTACAAGGGGCACGTCAATTAACAATATCATAGACCTAGAAAGATCAAAGCACCCATAACTACAAAAAAAAAGTCCCAACTTGGATGATGAAGTTAGAGAATTCTGACCAGCTTGGTGTTCCATATGCAAGGCCCAACTAGACTATTAACCATGGGGAACATTTACCCAATCCACCAACAATCAAGATTAGGGAGTACAATGTTGCTTCATAGCATAGGCCATTTAGGATCATCTAAAGTTTAATATAGTCTAAGACAATACACCCTTTCGAAATTTCTTCATTCTCTATGTCTTATATGTAAAGGAATGAGTTCACCATTCTTGGAGATCTTCACATAAGCTAATAAATCAAACCATTCACATTATCATGGGTGGTCTGAGGATGCTAATATGTATGAAGATTTGAAAAAAATACTATTTACCAATAATAGACAATGGAATGCTAAAAAAATATGGGTCCCAAAATGTGACTTGATAACTATACCACCAATCGCTACAAATTCATATAGAGTAGATATTCAACAATTAAATTTGAATCTTGTTTCACCTATGTTACATCACAAAGCCTATATTATTAGTTGGAAGCCAAAATTTATAGAAAAATAGTACACACCCTAAGAGGAAATGATATAAACCAAGATATCCACAAAAACTTTATATATATATATATATATATATATATATATATATATATATATATATATATATAAGAGGAAAATGATATAAACCAAGATATCCACAAAAACTATATATATATATATATATATATATATATATATATATATATATATATATATATATATATATATATATATATATATATATATATATATATATATATATATATATATATTCATAGAATGTGCATAAATCTCTCAAGTTTGAACATTCTATTGGACTTCAAACGTTTATTTTACACTTGCAAAAACTTCTAATAAATGTCAGTGACACAATTGGGTTTAAAAAGTCAAAAGAAGAATATATCAACATAACTTGTTCAAACCATCTTCCTAGAAACACGAACTGATTCCATTTTGCAGAGTAGCATTGATTGCTTTGAAAAATCCTCTATGATTAGTACTTTCATTAGAATGGTGCACAATTGATAATGGATTAGATAGGAAATTCCTAGTTCAAAAACCTCTAGCGCCCA
>CM035439.1:149513614-149588614 GCA_020310875.1 Ceratopteris richardii
ACATCAAGAAAGAGGCCCGTGAACAAGCACATAAAGAAGAGACTCTCCTCATACACAACACTATCGAGGAAGAGAGGATGAGGCAAGCTCCACACCTCAATGCACGAGTCACAAGAATGGGAGAGAGAGGGAAGGGTCCACTCCGGAGGAAGATGGAAGGATCTTATGTGCCAAACTCGGATATAAGGAGGGGGAATCATCTCCTTTCACTAAAGCTTGGAGAGTCAGCAAAGATGCCACTAAAAAAAGAGCCCTCATCTTCCACTTCCCCAATGGCGTGTCATGATCTTATGATGGTGTGAGTAATTAGTGGCTTACGTAACACTTTGAACATATTTTCTAATATCACTTTATCTTTTTCTCATCATTGTATGATTAAGTGATGTATGTTCATGTTTGTCAATATTGGAAGATATTGGAATCTATGTTATAGATCCTCGAAACTTGTGGAATTTGTTATGGGCCTACCTAATTTCCAATATTTGGTATCAGAGCTCCCAAGTTCCTAGATTCCCAGGTTAGCAACATTTGATTTCAGACCAGCTTCCAAGATTTGACATATGGCATACACAATTAATCTAGATGAGTAGAGATTTGAGAATTAGATAATTCAGTCACATGTTTATTTATCACTGTAGAGTATGAAGTTGATGATCTGTTAGCAACCAAATACTTTTCGAAGAATGAAGATACTTTATAGAAGTATTGCATGAAGACCAAGACTTGATGAAGAGAAGGCTACTTCAAATTCAAGGAAAAACAATGGTTTGGAGAATATGAAGGAACCAGATCAACATCAAATCACAGGTATTAGTTTCTACTATCAAATTTTCATTTGCAGATCATATCTTAGAAGATCAGTTATGAAGAGATTTGAAGGATTCAAGAAGCGCTTTTTAAACACTTTCATTATTTTGAAAGTTAAAGCATTAACTATACCAAATTAGGTATCTAGAGGTTGTTCTTGACAGTTTTGATACAAGATCTTTTTTCATTGCAAGAAAGCTCATCTAAGAAGAAAAATTTGGAGATTAGATCAGTTTTATTTTCAGCCAACATAAGGTTGAAAATGTTTTTATCAGATTTTGTACCTAGAGAGGTAATTCAGCATTCAACAAACTCAAGGAAAAGGTTGGTGAATTCAATCATATCAGTCAAATTTGAAGCAGAGTGTTGATTCAGCATATGAGGAGATGGTAGAAGCATGATTTATCTTCTATGTTCACTTCCATTTATATACCATGTTTATTTTGTCTCTTACTCTTAGCACTAGAGGAGGAGAAAAAATTATTTGAAGAAGTTAAGAGTGCTTGTTACTTCAAGATGAAGAGAACAAAAGGTATGAAAGAGAAGTTTGAAGATGTTGACATCATCAGGTGGAAGAAAGATGCAGAAGAAGAAAGTCCAATAATTCCAAAGGAAAACTAGGATTTCTTTTCTCTTATATTTTCCATATACTTTTCCTAATTTTATCCTCTACATCCAAAGACAAGTCTACCATCATGTTAGGTGTTCCTGTTCAAGAGAAAGTTCCAGAGTTCTATTGCAGAGAAGCTTGATATTTCAGAGAGGTCTATTACTTATGAGGTGCACACATATATGATTATACTAGACTTTGAAGGAAAAAGATATGAAGGACTTACAGATAGAACAAGGATGAAGACAAGATGACAACGTAAATATGAAACTTTTTTGAGACACATGAGAGTTGAGTATAGTCAGAGATGAACCAACTAGTGTTCATAATACACTAAGTTGTGAGTTGTCAGTCACAAGTCCCAGGATTCAGTTCCTGATTCTGTTTAGTGTATTCACATGATACAACATAAGTATGTTGAGAAACCTTTCATAAGGTAAATGCAAACATGTGGATCCTAGTGTATTCTTACAGGTTTGAGAAGACGTATTTCAGGAGATAGCAGATTCAGAGTCAATTCATGCTACATATGTTTTCAAAGCAATGATTGCTTGATGTATGATGACACTATTGGATATCTAGTTTGCATATTTTCTCATGTATTATGGTTCATATTCAGCAAATTCAGATTTTTGAAGTTTAAAGAAGTTCAAATTCAGTTTTGAAGAACAATCTTGAAGATAAACTTTCATTTTTGGCACAAAATTTGGGTAAAATGTTTATGATACTATCTTGAAGAGCTTGACGAGATCTTTCTAATGGTATAGGACATTAAGTCATTAGAGATCAGATGTGGGAGAAAATCTTGATCAAAGTGAGTAATCTAAAAAGCATAAAGAAAAACCAATGATCCTTAAAAATTTACGATAGTTTTTTAATAAACAATGATCCAGATTTTTGCTTACAAATCAGCTTTATTTTATGAGATTTCCGCATGGGAGTTCAAAGGCTATATAAGAGAGCTTATCGTCACTTATTTGAGTTATCCTCAATAATCGTTTGGATAATCTTGGCGATGGTCATGCTGATGCACACATGGAGCAGCCATGGTGCACATATGGGGCAACTATGGAGCAGCTTTTCAAGAAGATAAGAAGCAGCCATGAAGTTCTTCTAGGAGAAGAGTGTGCTCACACTCTTGTTGATGGAGAAGACTTACTCATCAGCAAATTGATGGTGTGGATCATCCATCTACATGATGTATTTAGAGATTTTCTTCTACATGAAGATTATGAAGTACTTCAAAGACATTGGATGGAGCTTAACATAAGATTGCATCTTATGTTAACTATTCAGGTACATATTCTCTTTATGCACACAGGCACTACTTGGAGCTTATGGAGGTGGTGACATCCATATCTAGAGGAGTCCTATTCGGCATACATTGAGGCAGTGGCATCCATAAAGAAGAATCAGTACATGCATGCTACATGTATCAGATGAGATGTTAGAGAAGGTGTTTTCACATGAGTATGAGGATTTCTGTCAGCAACACCTTAGCATTCTATGCTAAGTCTGTAAGTATGTGATCTATCACACATATCTGATTTAGGGTCTTCCATAGCCTAAATTCAGATTAGGTTTTGCTGAATATGAGTTTCAAACTGATATTTCCTCTTTCACTCACTCATATTCACTCTTCGACAACCTATCAAGTCCTACATCTCATACATATTCAAATTTCTGTCCCTACATCTGAATATTCTTGTAATTTTGTACATACACTCTTCCATCTATTTCTGTTCACATAGAATGGTTGAGGTTTTGACTCCCACATTGTAAATTGGCATTTGTATATATGATGGTGTGAGTAAGCACTAGCTTACGTAACACTTTGAACATATTGTATAATCTCTCTCTATCTTTGTCTCATTATTGTATGATTAAGTGATGTACGTTCATGTTCGTCAATATTGGAAGATGCTGGAATTTGTGTTGTAGATCCTAGAAACCTATGGAATTTGTTATGGGCCTACCTAATTTCCAACAATCCCTCCCCCTGGGACTAGACTCCCAAAACAGTTGGTATGATGATGAGTTCAGATCACTTTACAAATACATGCATGCACGATGAGCCTTGGGAGAGATTACAGAGAGAGAGGCCAGTAGACAGATGAAGGCACTGACCTGTCAAAAGCGGCGGGCATTCGAGGAGGCACAAGAGCTTGAGTTATACTGTCTATTCATGAGCACAGATAGTGTGATAACATGTCATGCTCTCCGCGAGCCTTGTCCGACAGATGCTAGAATCTGTGTTGTAGATCCTAGAAACCTATGGAATTTGTTATGGGCCTACCTAATTTCCAACAATCCCTCCCCCTGGGACTAGACTCCCAAAACAGTTGGTATGATGATGAGTTCAGATCACTTTACAAATACATGCATGCACGATGAGCCTTGGGAGAGATTACAGAGAGAGAGGCCAGTAGACAGATGAAGGCACTAACCTGTCAAAAGCGGCGGGCATTCGAGGAGGCACAGGAGCTTGAGTTATATCGTCTATTCATGAGCACGGATAGTGTGATAACATGTCATGCTCTCCGCGAGCCTTGTCCGACTACACCCATTGAGGACCCATAGTCTGGTGATGATGAGTTCAGATCACTTTACAAATACATGCATGCACGATGAGCCTTGGGAGAGATTACAGAGAGAGAGGCCAGTAGACAGATGAAGGCACTGACCTGTCAAAAGCGGTGGGCATTCGAGGAGGCACAAGAGCTTGAGTTATACTGTCTATTCATGAGCACAGATAGTGTGATAACATGTCATGCTCTCCGCGAGCCTTGTCCGACAGATGCTAGAATCTGTGTTGTAGATCCTAGAAACCTATGGAATTTGTTATGGGCCTACCTAATTTCCAACAATCCCTCCCCCTGGGACTAGACTCCCAAAACAGTTGGTATGATGATGAGTTCAGATCACTTTACAAATACATGCATGCACGATGAGCCTTGGGAGAGATTACAGAGAGAGAGGCCAGTAGACAGATGAAGGCACTAACCTGTCAAAAGCGGCGGGCATTCGAGGAGGCACAGGAGCTTGAGTTATATCGTCTATTCATGAGCACGGATAGTGTGATAACATGTCATGCTCTCCGCGAGCCTTGTCCGACTACACCCATTGAGGACCCATAGTCTGGCGAGATTATGTCGTTCGATTATACGATGTGCCTCGATAGCCACCCATTCCATAGCCACTTGAGCCTCAACCCACACACTCCTCTTTACTACAGCAATGGTGTAGAAGGCCATACGTCATGCCAACTGCTGACCATACTAGATTACAATGTGAGCATCTCATATATGCAGCCTCCACTATAGCCCCGTTGCCATGCACACATCTTCAACCGGGCTATAGGGGAGGGTTCCCCAAAGGAGTGGACATAGCATACTATCGTGCCTATCCACAAATCTGGCGACGCTCTGGATCCAGGTACCTACAAGACTATCATGATTGTCCACACAATGTCCAAGTCATATGGAGCAGTTCTTGTAGTAGAGCTTAGCTCATATGCAAAGGCAAATGGCCTTCGAGCACCATGTCAGGCCGGGTTCAAACCAGCTTTTTCCACTATTGACCATATCTTCATCCTACATTGTCTCATTGATGGGGAAAAGGCAAGGAAGAAGAGGCTTTATTGTTGGTTTGTGGACTTCGGTAAGGCTTTTGATACAGTTCCACATGAGAGGCTCCTCCAGCACCTACTAAGTCTTGGGATCCCGATAGAGATGATATTGGCCATCTACACTCTCTACGAGAAGGTATTTGATCGATTTCGATGCCCTTGAGGTTTACCAGAGCCCATTGCTAGCACCATTGGTGTTAACCAAGGCTGTCCACTCTCCCCGTCACTTTTTGGGCCCTACATTGATGAGATCTTTGATCACATACTACAAACAGGCAGGAGGAGAGCGACCTGGGAGATACCCAAGTTCACATTCTTTTATATGTAGATGATATTGTTTCGATTTCAAAATCACCTAAGGGGTGCCAATGCCACCTTTGAGCCTTGGATAATTTCTGTTCACATAGAGGATTGGTTGTGAACCTTAGCAAGACCAAGGTCATGATCTTTCACACATCTGATGCAGTGAGGAGTGCAGCCATCTTCACCATAGCAAGAGGGCACATCGAGGTGGTTACTTCATATGTCTACTTGGCAGTTACTTTCACCACTCTACCAGGACTTTTCAACATGAGGCAGGTAGCCATTGATAGACTCACCCAAGGGTATCCAGCCTTGGCCATATTAGAGCAGAGGTGCCACAAAGCACACTTCCAAGAACCTTGCACAACAGGATGGCTTTTCGACACACTAGTCACCCCCGCCTTGATGTATTCAACAACAGTATGGGCACCAGGCTTGATGGCCGAACAATTGGCATAAATTGAGAGGCCACAAGTATGTATGATCTCATGCTTGTTCCCTAGCAAACAAACCATACCACATGGCATCATCCGAGCCGAGCTCTCTGCACCACCGATGGTCCTCGAGGCACATATCTAGACAGTGAGCTTCATTCAGAGGGTGAGGGGGTTGCCACACGATAGACTCACTCATAGAGCTTTTGAGGCACCTATATAGTTATGTCAAAGCGAGCATGATAGAGCCTGGTACTCACAAGTCAAAACTTGGTTCACGACACATGGGCTCGATATGCAGAGTTTGCCACCTTTTCAATATGACTCAGACTCACCTTATTATCACCTCTCTAGCCATGAGAGGAATCTGGAGCTGAGAGAGGACTTATGGAGGCTCTACATCTTGAGAGCATGGAGATCACCCATTTTAGAGGGGAGGATGTCAAATTATAGAGACCAGTTTCTCACAATTATGTATGATGGATTCATACAAAGACCACGCTATATGGACATCTATATGCCACAGAGTTCACGAATAGCGATTGGCCAACTGAGGGTCACATCACACAGACTGGAGATCAAGAGTGGGAGACACAGTGGGGTCCCGAGAGCAAAGCGGATCTACAAACTATGTAGATAGGAGGTGGAGAGTGAGGAGCATTTTGTATCTCAATGCAAAGGATACACTCATATTAGAGACAAAAATGAGACTTTTCTCAGAGGATAGCCCACCCTACGAGAGATTATGGACTCGCAAGATCAAAGATAGTTAGGACATTTCTTGATGGAGATTCAGAGGCATAGAGATGCACTCTTACCACTGACACACAGAGCTACACAAATGGAGAAGAGGAAGCTAGAGCTCATTCATTTTCTCCAGAGGTCTAGAGACCCCTCCCCACCTGATTCCCAGCGAGTGACACTACAGCAGGCTAAGGTGAGTCGAGCTAGACGATGACCACGAGTCAGAGCACTTAGAAGAGTGAGGCTATACCATTGCTAGATAGAGGATATTCGAGCCCGACATCGCGAGCTGACTGTGGAGCAGGTAGCCCTGATGAGAGCAGATCCTATAGCCTTCATACAGGCAGCTCTAGCACCAGCTCCACCTATGTATCACATCCTCCACCCCTCCATTATCATTGAATGGAGCTAGTAGACAGATGCATCTTCATGATTGTATTGCTCTCAGCATATAGACATGCATATACCCCCAAAGATAGGGCTCCATCAGCCTTAGTATTTTACCACACATGTTTGAGACTAGATTGTATTAGCTTTTTATGATCTTGTTTTACTTTTGTAAAAGCCAGATGACATCCGCATCATGTATCTTATGTTTTGTCTTTGGTTTGTCCTAGATGTAAAAAAAAAGCTTTCTTTCTTTCTTTCTTTCTTTCTTTCTTTCTTTCTTTCTTTCTTTCTTTCTTTCTTTCTTTCTTTCTTTCTGTCATTGGCCGACTCTGGTCTCTCATAGACGTAAAAAAACCTTCTTTCTTTCTTTCTTCTCCCTCCCTCCCTCGGAGGTACCCCAGTACACATCCTATTATATGCTGATGACA
The DNA here is from genome assembly GCA_020310875.1 of Ceratopteris richardii. NCBI lineage: Eukaryota > Viridiplantae > Streptophyta > Polypodiopsida > Polypodiales > Pteridaceae > Ceratopteris > Ceratopteris richardii. The sequence continues at coordinate 149,520,959 of CM035439.1, forward strand.
TTGACTTGCTTTCAGAGTCACAGGGGAGTCTGGAGTCACATTTGTAGGCGCTCGATACCTTCTGCATGGAGAGAGGACTCACAGTGAACCTTGGCAAGACCAAGGTCATGATCTTCCACACCTCCAGGATAGTACGCCATCATGCCTCTTTCACCACAGCTCTAGGACAGTTAGAGCTAGTGGATTCCTACGTCTACTTAGGTGTCACCTTCTCGGGTAGCACAAGGGTATTCTCCATGGCACAGGAAGCAAGAGATAGATAGACGCAAGGATATGCAGCACTTGCTGGATTGGAGAGACACTGCTTTCAAGCACATTTTCAGGAGCCCCAGACTAACGGGTGGCTCTTTGATACTCTAGTGACACCCGTGTTGATATATGCAATGGTAGTATGGGCACCAGGGATCACGGAGGGGATATGGAGGTGGACTGAGAGGCCCCAGATCACCATGATCTCATGCTTGCTCCGCAGCAAGCCCTCCATTCCACATGACGTTATACGAGCTAAGCTTGGCACACCACCGATGCTAGTGGAGGCCCTCTTTCAGCTAGTGACCTTTATTCTGAGATTCAAAAAGCTCCCCACCAGTCCACTCACCAAGCTTGCATTTGAGAGCTCTAGACATTTAGTAGAGACAGGGCATGAGAGAATATGGTATGCACAGACCTATCGATGGTTGGCAGACCATGGCATGTGCATTACCAATCTCCCCCCTTTTCAGTATGACCTCTCTTCCCCCTACATTACCCTCTCTCATCATGAGAGGAACACAATCATCTGTCAGGACCTACTATAGATACACGTCAGGGAGACATGGATAGCACCACCAGAACCTCTTCCCACAAAGAGGCAACACTACAGAGAGCACTTCCTGATGGTGACAGCGGATGGTTTCATTCATACCACGATACATGGATAGATACATGGCACTAGCAGAGAGAGTGGCCATTGGGTAGCTCAGAGTATCATCACGCCAACTCGAGATTGAGGTTGGGCAAGAGATACATACCCCCCGAGATGAGAGATTATGCAGGATATGCCGAGAGGAGGTGGAGAACGAGGAGCACTACACATGTAGATATCAGGCATATGAGGATATGAGAGACCGCTACCCACAGCTCTTCAGGGGGCCCAAAGAGATCAGGGCTTTATTGGAGACGAAGGACCGACGCCCTCTAAGTTGTTTCCTAGTAGATCTCGAGCACCGCCATGCCTCACTTCTCCAGCACATGGAGACACACCTGACCCCCCAAACACATATTACAGATTTTTTCAGACCCAAAGCCACCCGAGGACCCATCTCGACAAGGGGTGTCACATTACAAAAAGCAGAGGAGCTTAGACGACAGTGTCGACGACTAAGACCCCCACTCCAGAGAGCCCATCCCCTCTAGAGAGATTCAAGCGATTCACGCACACCATGACATGGAGATACGGAGATGTTACCAGCGCACCCCTACCAATCTCGACATGCAGAGCATTTTGAGGACCGCCACGATGCCTTATCCACCCATGCATTATATCCTACACCTACTCCACACATTTAGAGGGTTATGACACCGCGAAACCTCCTCTCCCTATGCATATCATATTTGTATCTCACCTATTGAGCATATAGAGTGCATATGCCATACCCATAGCACCCCACACCCTTGACGCCAACTATTATCCACTCGTTTTATACTCTAATTTGTACTCACTTTATTTTCCTTTTCGGATCACAGTGGATTGGATCATATGATGTATATGTTTTGTCTCATAGGCCAATTTTGGCCTCTAATAGATGTTTAAAAGTCTCTCTCTCTCTCTCTCTCTCTCTCTCTCTCTCTCCCTCCCCTCCCAACCATGGATCCCAAGTTGGAGGAACAACTAGCCACTTTAGAGCATACCCTCGGAGAGTTGATAGGGAAATATAAGAAAGAAGGTGATTCTAGACTCAACAGGGTTACCCGTAGAGTCATTGTCATGGACAAAGGAAACCATCCGGAACCTTAGATTCCATGTGAATCCTATATCGCATGATTGGTTCAGAATTAGGAGAAACTAATGCTTCCAATGCGTCTGAAATGTGTCAAAACCCTAAGATCGACTGTCTATTAGCTGAATTCTGACAACTAGAGGTCATGGTTTGTTGGCATCATTGATGATATCATCAGTTCGTAACCGCCCTTGAGAACAGCACTTGAAATCCTATATAAGGAGGCTTGGGCCACATTCATTCTCAGTCTTGCCAATACCAGTCTTGGGAGCTCAAGGAGTCGTGACCGCCAAGTAAGTACTCTCCAAGTTTGTTAAACGCTTAAAACGCGAGACTAACTGTCAGTAGCACGTTTAAGCGAGTATTGGGTTCTTGGGAGTGGAAGGGGTCTGTAAAAACAGAGGCCCTATACTTGTTTCCCAAAAAATTACTTCACACCACCATCTACCAACATTCAAGACTTTATCAAGAATTGGTACAACCTTCTCAATCGTATGGTTCGTCGTTCTAACCCTTCTAGATGCTATCGAATACACTGTACCAGACTATTAGTATCGTGATACCGAATCACCTCAGAACCCTTTTCACCACCACTGTAACGTTAGGGACAGTCATAGTAATCCTAGCTTCACTGAATAGTGCCCATAGTCAAACTCAACCGAATAGGTACCACAATCCGATCAACATCCGAAGACACAGAGAAATTAATTGTTTCAGATACACCGTACTGAAGGTCTAGTACGCAACCCAAGAAATACTTACTGTAGCTTAACCCTTACCGTATGATGACAGATTTCAATACTGAAGACAACACAATCCCGCACAGTGTTAGAAACACTGCCATAGTTACACAGACTTCACCAAACAACTGGCAGAACATTCCAAGAACGAGTACTAACACAATATGCGAACTTAACACAACAGTTGCAATAAGGATTCGCAGACGATTCACTCCAGACAACAGACCGAATGATCTACTGGATGTAGATGATACTCACAACCGCAATAGATACCAAGAGACAACAGACAAGACGAGACACAGATACACACAGAATACTCAGAAATTAGGCAACAAACACCATAGTAACGCTCAGCTCTAATCACCCAGACAGACAGTGGTGATCTTCTCCGAATGACTGAAGTGTCTTTTTTCATTGCTTTATATAAGATGAAAATGTATATGTGTAACAACTTTTCGTACGTGCGCAGGGATATAAAAAGATTCTTGATTTTACAACTGCCAATCCAGCGGCCGACTAACACTCTGGCATGCACGGTGGACTCAAACCCGCAGGTTTTTATAGAATTACTGTTCTTCTATAATGCCTTCTAAGTACATATTTCTGGCTAATCTAAAGGTGTGGGCGATCTTTTTCTTTAGAGTTTCTAACATTTGTTTGAGGGTATCCGATTCTACTAAATGTGCATCTACTCTTACAGAACTTAATGCAATGGCTTCGATGAGCAAAATCTCTGCTTGCGTCTGTAGAAAAGCTTCTTGTAGGTAGAATTCGTTCGATAAGGCCGCATCTCTGGAAAACTTCATCTCTGCAACTTGTTTTTCCATTCTGACTACTCTTTCTTTTTTATTTTCCAGCTGATTTTCCCTTCTTTCGATCTCTTGATTCTGGAATTGTATGGTTTTGGAGTATGCGTCCCTTTCTCTGCGGAGATCTGTTATTACCTTCTGTGTTTGAGCTTCTTTTGACAAATAACGTTTGAGCATATTATTTACATCATCTAATTGATCCTTGTATCTTTGTAGTTCTTCCGCTGTCTTCATTGCCAGATCGTGCTGTTCTTGGCCTTTTTGTACCACTTCATCGAGTTGCACTCTGGTCTCTTCTAATAAATTGCCTAAGGCTACTCTGGCATCTTCTTTATCCTGTAGATCTAGCTTTAACTGACTGATTTCGGCCTGTGCTTCGCTTAGTAACTTGTCCTTTTGGTTGAGATCTGCCAGTGCGGTATCTCTCTGATTGGCAATTGTCTGTTGTTCTGCAAGCTGGGCTTGGAGATGGGTAATTTGGGAGTGCAGCTGATGGTTTTCTGCTTTGATCGCATCCATCTCTTCCTGTAGAGGCGTGATATCTGCTTCTAGGACATCCACCTTGTATTGTAACTCATTTCAGATGTTATGAGTGACTTCTCTCACCTGGATTGGTAATTGGTGTGATGGAGTTCGATGGAGAGTAGTTGGGGGATGAGGAAGAAGAGGCAGTGGTTTCGTTGGGGTGGATGGGTTGGATAGGGATAATGGGGTCGAGTGGCGGATCCGGTGGGGGAGTGGGAAGGACAGAGTGAGACTGTGTTACCTTATCTATGGTTTGTTGTGCAGTGTCGGCGGTATCAGCAATTGTGGATTCTACTGCTCTAAGCAGTTCGTCGAAAACATCCTTAACGACCTGTTCTTCATCTCTTTGTTTTTCCGGCTCCGATTGTTGCTGTGATGCCTCTTCTGACGAGCTTGTGTCGGCTTCAATGTGATCCTCCTGTTCTTGTTGCCCTTCTGATGATGACTGCGCGGATGATTCGTGCTGCATAGATGTGGCGGTGTCATGGAAGGTTTCTTCGTCTTGCTTTTCTTGTTCCTTGTCATCTTCTTTATCTCCTTCGGCTGAACCTTGTGCTTCACTTTCAAATGAACTGATCCTGATTCTCTTCCGGCGGAAGAGTTGATTTAGCTCTTCTTCATCTTCTTCTTCATCATCCTCTAGAAGTTGTGCAAATTCCTCATGGTGCAGAATATGATCTCGGGGTGGTGGTTGTGCTGCCAGTATGGCCGAAAACAGGAAGGATAGGATATGAGGGAGTCTCGATCTTGGCATTCCTCCCTTGTTTACCTGTTTGATGATTGCCACGCATTCTTTGTGAATGCGGTGGAAGAAGTACGACGCGAAATTTACAGGTTCTCGGGCTGCTAAGTCTATGGCAGAGTAGAAGGGACGAGATATTCCATAAGTACGTTTCTGTAGGTTCAGGATAGCTACTAAGAACTGAAGGGCGGATCTCTCAGGTTCCGGTCGACAAAGGATCGCGTATTCGTTTGACGAATACCTAGCAAATAATTGTATCATGGTTGCTACAGGGAGGTTCGGGCCATTTTCTTGACCTTGCGAAGGGAGTCGAAACGACTCAGCGAAAGTTTGGAAGGTCATTACGGTTTTTGTAGGTAAGGATGTGATCGGCAAACTCTGCTCTGTAGTAGGTGTGTTGGCGATGGCAGAGATGATCTGGGCAAAGAAGGGGTGGGATTCCATTGAGTGCCAAGGCAATTCAGCGAAATTGGATAGCCCACGGTTGCGTAGGAACTCTCCTACGTCGGCAAGGGTCCATCACGAAAAGCGGCATAGTTAGCTAAAGCTTCCATGGCGCAAATAGAGAAAGCAACCACAAGTACACAGAACACAGGGTACGCACAATGACACAAATCACACAAACACAATAGCGATTTTCGGCGAAACAGAAAAGGTTAAGTAGATGCGCTGCAGTGGAGAGCAATCAAAATGACTAATCATCATGCGACGTTGAGATAATAACTTCTTAACTTCGGTGTGCATGTATGAGTAGCTGGAAAGGGCAGGGCGGCTGTGGACATAATTAGGTATCAAAATGCGGATATTTACAGACTTATTGTATTAAGCACGAAAAAAAAGAAAAGAAAAGAAAATAAAAAAAAAAGAGAAAAAAGAATGCCAAAAGACGCGGCCAACCGCGAAACGTTTCAGTGTGGATTAGATGCTTATTGATACGGCCGCAGCTTTGATCCATTTATCACCTTTGGAAGAGGAATTCCGGTCAAAGTGGTCAACCGAAAAGTTGCTGGGCCCACTTGTTCAGCAATCTGGTAGGGACCAAACCATCGTAACTTGAATTTGCCAGCAGAGCGATTCGACTTTGCATTGTAAAAGAGTACAAGTTGTCCCACCGAAAAAATTGGAGTCTTTATATATCGATCATGTGTTCGAGCTTGTCTTAGCTGTACTTCCTGAATAGTCAAAAAACTGTGCCATCGATGCTCGTCTAATTCTCTGAGTATATCCAACCGAAATGACAGAGATTCTTCAGGTAGCAGTTTCTGAGTGATTGCTACTCGTAAACTTAGCACAACTATCTCCATCGGTGCTATGGCTTCCAATCCATAAGCTAGTTTGAAAGGGGTTAATCCTGTTGTTGCCTTGTATGTAGTCCGGTATGCCCACAGAACTGCAGGTAACAGTTGGTCCCATCTTTTCGGTGCTTCCAAAATGAGTTTTCGAAGCATATTCAACAGGGTCTTGTTCGTACTCTCAGCCAAACCATTTGCACGAGGATAATATGGTGAGCTGAATTTATGCGTGACCTGAAACGAATGTGTGAGTACTTTCATTAAATTGTTGACAAAATGAGTGCCTTGATATGTAACAAGTTCTAGCGGTAAACCAAAATGTGGAAATACATTGTTCAGTAGACATTTTGCTACCGCAACAGTTGTAGCAGACCGTAAAGCCCAGGCTTCTGCCCATCTGGTAGCATAATCAGTACATGTCAAAATATAACGATTATTACTGAGGATTGCTGGAAGTGTAATCGGTCCGATAAAATCTAGACCCCACTTTTGAAAAGGTCCCAATGGCAGGACAGGTTGTAGAGGGAAATAATGGCATGGTAACGGTTGTCCAGATCTCTGACAATTATCACATTTTTTGACAAACTGTAATACATCCCTGTACATAGTAGGCCACCAGAGTCCACTTTGCAGAATTTTTGGGTGTGTTAAATCTGCAGCAAAATGTCCGCCGGAAAGAATTGAGTGAGCCAAAGTAATGACTGAGTTAACTTTGTGTGGTGGAATACAACGAAGTAAAACTCCAGTGTGATCCATATAGTATAATTCCCCAGCAATCAACCGAAATCAGCGGCTGAGTACTTTAATTTTCCTGCATATTGCCATAGAAGTCTGAGATGGAAGGCATCCATCAGTGAGAAAGATCAATATCTGATCATAGTATGTAGATGGCATAGGTGGGTCTGTAATTTCATCATTAGTCGGTTGAGAAACATAAATTGCCGGTGTTGTGTCATCTACACCGACCGGAGCTTCACTGAAATCTAAGCGAGAAAGGAAACCTACTAAGGCATGTGAACTGCCAGGCCGATGGATTACTTCAAAATCAAACTCTTGTAAAAATAGAACCCAACGCGCTAGTCGACCACCTAAATGTTGTTGTCGTACTAGATAGACAAGTGAAGCATGATCTACATGAAAAGTAAATCTGCGGCCAAGTAAATAGTGTCTGAATTTCTTTACTGAATACACTAAACCCAGACATTCTCTTTTGGTTACAGAGTAATTCTTTTCTGCACGAGCAATTCTTCTACTTGCATAGTAAATAGGCATGAACCATTTATCGGTTTGTTGCATCAGAACACTGCCAATGGCAATATCTAATGCATCTTTGAAGACATGAAATGGGCGATCCCAGTCAGGAGGCTGTAAAATTGGTACCTGTGTTAATAAACACTTTAGACGATCAAATGTTGTTTGACATTCCGGAGTCCAATCAAATTGTTTAGGACTCTTCGTGATTAATCGATTAAGTGGAATGGCTAAATGAGCGAGCCACCGTAAATGACGACCATGCAATCTCACTTGACCCATGAAACACATTACTTCCTTTGGTGTAGTAGGTATAGGTGCTTCTAATATAGCTGCAACCTTATCTAGGTTGACTTGTATGCCCTGTGCTGATACAATGTGGCCAAGTAGCTTTCCACATGAAACCGCAAACACAGATTTGTTTGGGTTCAAACAGAGTCTGTATTCTCTGCACTTTTCAAAGCAGCACTGTAAATGGAATAGGTGTGCTATCATTTTACCGAAAATCGAAAAATCATCAAGATATACTTGCATAAAAGAGGTAAGGTAAGGAGAAAATATTTCCTGCATACACCTTTGGAACGTATTGGGGGCATTTCTTAATCCAAACCACATAACAGTACAAGAAAAAACACCCCAATTGGTAATGAAAGCGGTCTTTGGTATATCCTGTTCAACCATTCTAACTTGATTATACCCACTATACTCATCTAAGAATGAATACATTTCATGTCCTGCTACTCTATCAAGCATCGTGTCAAGAAAAGGTAGTGGAAATGGATCGGGCACCGTAGCTGCATTCAGTTTCCGATAATCCACACATATTCATAATTGCTTATTCTTTTTAGGGACAATAACAATAGGTGAGATCCATTCAGCATGCTCTACTGGTACAATGAATCCGACTTTGAGTAGCCTATCAAGTTCTGCCTTTACCTGTGATGCATAGTTTGGATTCATCCGGTAGCTTGGTTGTTTGATGGGTTTTGCTTCTGGCTTCAGCATGACCCTGTGTTGGTAGATGTGCGGGTCCAGACCTTTCATATCTTCGTAATCCCATGCAAATACATCAGAAAATTCTCAAAGTAGTTGGATTAACTCTGCTTGAAATAACTCAGGTAAGCTTTCCTTTATCTTAACAGGATGTGGATTTTCTTCATCTCCTAAATTGTAGGTGATCAGCTAATCTTCTAGAACATAGAATTGTCGAGGCTTCTTTGTATCCTCAACTGGCTTAAAAAGTTGTTGTAGATTAGCGTCATCTATGGTAGCCTTATCTTCTTTCGTATCTTTTTCTGTTATAGACATCACCGTATCCAAACTGCAAGATTCCAATTATCTACAACAGATTGTAGATCAACAGTTCCTAGGGAGATCAAGTCAATGTTATTTTTCAGAAACTCTTCTTCTTCATCATCTGACAACCCATCTAGCATATGGACTGGTTCTGCAAAATACGGTCTAGCATGCAATTCGCAAGGTTGTATAGCATCTAATTTTATAACATATTTACGATGGTTGTCTTTGAAAGTGAGTTCCCGTGCAGACCAATCTTGTATAACCTTAGCTTGCTTCAGCCAAGGACGGCCAAAAAGAAGATTATAATCAAGGGTGGATTCCGATAATTCTAGGACGACAAAAGTCATCTTGAATGTGGTACCCTGCAAAGTTATCGGTACATTTCAAACAAGTCCTACTGGATGGACTCTTGATAGGTCAGCCATTTTGACAAAGAACTGAACTGGTTCGATTTCAGTCCATCCTAACTTCTTACACAGTGCAGCAGTAGCAATGTTGACTCTAGATCCTCCATCAATTAGTACCTGTGTGATTTTATGATTTTTATACCATACTGTAATTAAAGGAACTGAATGATCGACCGTAGAACCAGGTTCCGATTGCACTGTCGTTGTGGTTGGAATGCAAGAAGGTACACGACTGAATTGTTGTTGGAATTGCTATCGAACTCTTGGTACTAGTGCAAGTAATTGGCCTAGAGGAAGAGTGATGGATGCTTTAGATAAAATTTCCCAGGCCTTTTGTGATTGAATTGTGTTTTCCATAGATTCTGAAGATGATGCACCGACTGAAGATGATGTATCTGCTGAAGATGATGTGCCTGCTACTGAATTAGAATCTTGTTTTTGTGTTCCTTCCTTGGTTAGCGGAGCCTGGGTCACTAGAATAGGATCTGGAAGCACTGGAGGTTCGGCGGTGGTCCATTGACTGGCCTTATCATACATCCTTTGTTGTTCACGTATGCCTGGTTCAAATATTTCTGCTACTCGTTGTAGTTGTTTACCGGATCGGATCTGAATTACTGCAGCATGCGTTTCTACTGGTGTGATTTGTACCATATTAGTCATTGGGTTTTGACGTTCTTTCTTCCTCTGATCATACTCAGCTGCATCCTTACAAAATCTTCTAATGTGGCCAAATTCACCACAAAAATGACAGCGCGGTGGTGGCAAATTGGGATTTTTCGGTGCTGATCCGGCCTGCCAGCGGTTTGCATTGTAGTTATTATTTCTCTATCCTCTGTAATTTCGATAACCTTGTTGCTGGTTGTTTTTCATTTGCGGAGGTACATAGTGATTGGCTGGCTGTCCTGGTTCTCGTATAATTGCATTCACTGTTGTCGTTCCCTGCACTTTGGCGTTGTATGCATAGTTCTCGGTGGTATGTCCGGTCGTGTTGTAGATAGCGCAAAACAACTGATTAAGTGCACAAGTGGCACTAGTATGGCCTGAATTCTTGCATGTGGTGCAGTACATCTATCTGGTCGGGTCTTCGGCGACATTTCTATTTGCTTTTAACCACTCCAAATCTTCTGTAAATCCTCCAACCTTGTTCTCAAGCTACAAAGCCATTGCGATAACTGCATCTAGTGTCATAGCTCCTACACAGCGTATGATCATTATCTGTTTAAGTTGCGGAGTCAATCCATTGATAAACCATTGCATGATAACGTCATCCGACAGGTTAGCATGTGCTAGTGGTAATTGCCTCAAATGAGTTCTGAATAGAGTGGCATACTCCTACACTGTTTGATTTATCTTCTATCTATTATTTTGCAAGTAGTCGAAAATTTCGACTGGATTCTTCTTTAGCTTGAATCTTTGCAGAAATGCATCCCTTACTGCTTCATAGGTGCCGAAATGATTAATATAATATTTTATAAGCCATCTAGCTGCTTCATTAACCAATGTAGATTGGAAGACAATAGCTTTATACGCCGGATCAGGTCGATGATTGAGCACTGCGTAACTTATCTCAAATGTGCGTACATGGGCATCTGGGTCATCACCTGGAAATCCACCAAATTTGGTGTACGTCACTCCTGTTGGAGTCGGCCTGGGAGGGCATAGTTGTTGTTGTTGCTGATGCTGCTGCTGCTGCTGTTGTTGTTGTTGTTGTTGTTGCCCGTTCATCGTGTTGATGGTTGTATTGTGACTATCTTCTGTATCCCGAGGCTGAGTATCTGGACCCTCGGAATCTGTATCATCAGCTGGTGCACTTTCCGGATCGATAATCTTGTTCAATATGTTTCGAATCTCAGCTTCAAACAAGCTACCTTCCTGCTTGATGTCAACTGTAGGAAAGCTTACTCCCAATAGCGGTGACTGGGCTGAAGATTCACCAAAAAATGGTAAACCGTCGCCGGAAAATTGCGACCTTTCAGCAACTGTTACCGAAATATCACCGGAATGTGTCGATTTTTCACCAATACAGGGTGCTTTTTCTCCCTTACTGATTTCTTTGGCTAAAGCGTTTCTATTCGTAAACAAATTGGAATCTTTACCCAATGGTGTTAAACTAACTTCAGGCTGTGTCCTGGTAGATTTTGAAGTTACTATCTCTTCGACAGACTGTGCCGAAATCGTACCGGAATCTACCAGAGATGTAGTACGTTCCACCGGAATATGACCGAAAACACTACTAACGTTCTTTACTTTCTTGACAACTGGGTTAGACCTATCTGCGCTTTTACCTCCTGGAGGCGTCCTTAGCAAATTAGGTACCCCAGGCTGGCGGTTCTTCGGATACATTTCACCGGATCAAGTAACCGGCATGTATCATCTTTTGGTACTAATCACATACTAGTAATGTCGATTTACAATCTACAGTCATGTTTCCACAACTGGTTTGCAACAATCTGATCTGTTGCCAGTTTCCCACAGAGGACGCCAATGTTAAACGCTTAAAACGAGAGACTAACTGTCAGTAGCGCGTTTAAACAAGTACTGGGTTCTTGGGAGTGGAAGGGGTCTGTAAAAACAGAGGCCCTATACTTGTTTCCCAAAAAATTACTTCACACCACCATCTACCAACATTCAAGACTTTATCAAGAATTGGTACAACCTTCTCAATCGTACGGTTCGTCGTTCTAACCCTTCTAGATGCTATCGAATACACTGTACCAGACTATTAGTATCGTGATACCGAATCACCTAAGAACCCTTTTCACCACCACTGTAACGTTAGGGACAGTCACAGTAATCCTAGCTTCACTGAATAGTGCCCATAGTCAAACTCAACCGAATAGGTACCACAATCCGATCAACATCCGAAGACACAGAGAATTTAATTGTTTCAGATACACCGTACTGAAGGTCCAGTACGCAACCCAAGAAATCCTTACTATAGCTTAACCCTTACCGTATGATGACAGATTTCAATACTGAAGACAACACGACCCCGCACAGTGTTAGAAACACTGCCACAGTTACACAGACTTCACCAAACAACTGGCAGAACATTCCAAGAACGAGTACTAACGCAATACGCGAACTTAACACAACAATCGCAATAAGGATTCGCAGACGATTCACTCTAGAAAACAGACCGAATGATCTACTGGATGTAGATGATACTCACAACCGCAATAGATACCAAGAGACAACAGACAAGACGAGACACAGATACACACAGAATACTCAGAAATTAGGCAACAAACACCATAGTAACGCTCAGCTCTAATCACCTAGACAGACAGTCTGGTGATCTTCTCCGAATGACTGAAGTGTCTTTTTTCATTGCTTTATATAAGATTACAAGGTATATGTGTAACAACTTTTCGTACGTGCGCAGGGATATAAAAAGATTCTTGATTTTACAACTGCCAATCCGGCGGCCGACTAACAAAGTTCTAGTTCCTGTTCTTGTCTTGTTCCTTCTTCCAGTCCTGTCTCGTCTTGTATCCTCGACATCTTTTCTTGTTCTCTTGTAATATCGTAGTATGAGATCTTGTCCAGTTCTTTATTGTATCTAGTTCATCTCCCAGAAGGGAGTTCTTGTAATCCAGAGATCTTGTTTCATACTTACGATTCCCGGTTATGGGATCTCCTGTATCATCTCTAATCAAGTTATTCATACCTATCAGTCCCGAGTTGTGGGACATCTTGTATCAATCACGTATTCTTGTATCGTTTCCCCTTTGTGGGTGATCTTGTAATCAGAAGTGTATTTCCGAAATCTTGTCTATTGTAGTCAGAGAGAGATCCGTTTCTTTCATATGATAGCTTGTTGGAAATCTCTTCTCTTCTACTTTCATCCACCAAAAGATCTTGGAGAAATAATATTTGTGTTAAGAGAAATTAGCAAAATACTGAAGGTATGTCATTTCAATGACTCGAAAGTTCTGTAGAAGCAAAGTTCTCAGTTTAGGCTATCATTTCTCAAAGTTTGAAGTGGCAATGAGTTAATGGTGACCATAGAGGTGTTCTAGTGTCACATTAATTCATTTCTTGTGATGTTTCACACATCAACAAGTGGTATCAGAGCAGAAAGTTCTTAAAGAGCAGAGGCGGCAAAGGTACGAGAAGTCTTGGAAAGTTTTCCATTAAAGTTTGAAAGGTGAAGTATTTGAAGACACAAGGCATCAAAAGGTTACTTCAAAAGTATCTTCATACACAAAGAAATCCAAAAGGTATTATCCTTTATCCTTTAAGCTCACAAGTTGCAGTGGAAGGAAAGGAGTATGGCATATCATATCTCCATTGACAAACTGGACAGAGATAATTACTCCACATGGGTAATCAGAATGGAAGCCTTACTTATGAGTAAGGATCTCATGATATATAAAACAGGTGAAGAAGAGACGCCAGTATTTGAAGATGAAAGCCGACCAAAGAAAGAGGAACTTGATGTTTTAAAGCATTGGCAGAAGAAGGATGCAAGTGCAAAAGCCTACATCTACAATAAAATCTCTGATCATTTGCTACCACACATCAGAGGATTGGAATCATCTGAAGATATATGGAATGCATTGGAGTATCATTTCCAAAGCACTACTAAAGCACGGAAAGCAAGTCTATGGTCAGAGTTTACAACATTCAAGAAGAAGCCAAGTCAAAGTATTAGTGATTATGTCACTAAGATGAAGGATCTTGCAGATAGTCTTGGATCCATAGATGAAGATATTGAGGATCACAAATTGATTGCTCAATTACTTACAAGTTTGAGAGGGGATGAAAGGTGGAAACCTTTTGTCTTATCAACAGAACTCTCATTAAATCATTATGTTCCACATTTGAACCAGTTGCTTGGTTTGATGCTCACATTTGAGCAAGACTTGCAGGGAGATGGAGATAAAGGACAAAGTTCTGCAATGTACATGCGAACAAGAAGAAAGGAGATAAAGGTAAAGCAAAGGATGAAGAGGAGTCGAGTTCTCAAGTTTATTATGCAAGAGGTAAAGGCACTGGCAGAGGAAGATCAAGAGGTTTTGGAAGAGGAAGAGGTAATCAAAATAACAACAAGAAGGCTTGCTGGATATGTTGATTGAGTAATCATTTAACTCATGACTGTTGGCACAACCAACAAGGATCAAACCAAAATCAAAACAACAATAGCAGAGGTCGAGGTGGAAGATATCAAAGTAATTTTCAAAGAGGTAGACAAAGTCAAAGAGAAGTCTATGGTAGAGATGGAGGAAGAAGTTGGGGACAGAATCAATCCTACAACACCACCTACTACAACTATGCAAATGACACATAGAATGAAGGTCATACATCATTGATGATGAACTCAATCAGCACATCAGATAAAGAAGATCTAAAGGTATTTTACATTGACTCTGGATGTTCATTTGTCAGGAAACATAGAATTGATGTCAGAATTGGAAAAAGGTATTTCTAGTCATACAGTTCAAACAAGTGACAATACAAGACATAGTGTACATTCAATTGGAAAAGTGAAATGCAAGAGTGGAGCAGATTTGCTAACCAATGTTTTATAAATTCCCACAATACCTAAAAACTTGATTAGTGTGGGACAGATAGTTGAAAAAGGTTTTCAAGTCAGGTTTACAAATGAAGGAGTACTTGTTGAAGATCTAGAGAATGGATATAATCAGATTGTTTGTGGTAAGAAAGAAGGTAGACTCTTTACTTTAAGAGTACAAGGGAACATTGGTCAAGCTTTGCTCACACATGGTGAAGGAGTGATTACAGAACTTGATCTCTAGCATAAGAGATTAGGTCATTTCAATGAAAGAGGAATTAAAGCTATGGTTACAAATCAGTCTGTACTAGGATTACCAAATGTGCAAAGTCAACATATGGTTTATAAATGTGAAGCATGTCAAATGGGTAAAGCACACAGGTTACCATTTCAGAAGAAAGGATTCAAACATGATGGAGTACTTGAGCTCATTCATACAAATGTATAGGGACCAACAAAAGAAGGATCTATCAATGGCTCAAGGTATGATGATGCTACAGATGGATATTATTATATGTTTTGAAGGAAAGATCAAAAGTGTTTGGAGCCTTCAAACATTTTCATGCATATGCAGAGAGAGTCACAGGTCAAAAGCTGAAGAGACTGAGGTCTGATGGAGGGGGAGAATACTTCTCCCAAGAGTTCAATGATTATCTTTGGAATGCAGGTATTAAGAGAGAAATAACTTGCAGGTATACACCACAACAAAATGTAGTAGAAAAAAGGAACATGACTTTGGTTGAGTTTGCTAGAGCTATGCTAAAGGAGAAGAAATGTCCAAATTATCTTTGGGTTGAGGCTGTTAATACAGCTACATATCTTGTGAATAGATTACCAGGTGCAGCTCTCAATGGAATGACTCCATATGAAGCTTGGTGGGGTAAGAAACCAACACTAGATCATTGTAGAGTGTTTGGATCAATTGCATATGCTTATGTGCCATCACAACTTAGACATAAACTTGAACCAAAAGCAGAAAAATATGTGTTCATTGGTTATGATGAAAAGCAGATGGGTTACAGGTTGTGGAATCCTTTAACCAAACAATTTCTTGTTTATAGAGATGTTACATTTGATGAACAAAAAAGTTGGTATGCAGATCAAAGTCATATAGTTGAAGAATTTGGAGAAGAGGTAAAAAGATGTGAGAAAGGAAAATCAATTGTGTAGGTAAATAGAGATGAAGACTATATTATGCAAGCAAGTACATCTAGAAGTGGATTAACAAGAAGGAATGAAGAAGCTCCTATATTTGATGAAGAGGTGTATCCAGACACATATGAAGAATGTGAACCAAGGAGGTCAAGCAGGACTAGAAGACAACCAGAAACGTATTGTTATGATACTTCTTACATAACTCAGAAGAACTATGCATATATGGTCAAAGATGATGAAGAACCTCAGAACTATGATGAAGCTAAAGGTAAGAAGCAATGGGAAGAAGCCATGAAGGAAGAATTCAATGCACTAGAGGAGAACAAGACATGGGAACTTGTTCCTAAACCAAATGGTAAGAAATTAATTGGAAATAAATGGGTTTATAAAGTGAAAAAGCTTGCAGATGGAAGTATAGCCAGATACAAAGCTAGACTGGTGGTGAAAGGCTATGCCCAAACCTATGGCATAGATTATGATGAGACATTCAGTCATGTAGCTAAGATGTCAACTATAAGGACAATCATTGCTATTGCAGCTTCAAAAGGATGGACCCTAAGTCAATTGGATATAAAGAATGCATTCTTGAATGGATACATATCAGATGAGGTATACATGGAACAACCTCAAGGGTTTATAGATTCCAGGTATCCAAATTTTGTTTGCAGGTTGAGAAGAGCACTCTATGGATTAAAACAAGCTCCAAGAGCATGGAACTATAGACTGGTGAAGTATCTCAATGATCTTGGATATCAAAGTTCAAAAGCATATCCAAGTCTACTTATCAAAAGAACAGAGGAAGGTACAATCTAAATTTGTATTTATGTAGATGACATTATAATCAGAGGTACTTCAGATGAAGGAATCAAGGAGGTAAAGAGATTACTTGAAAAAGAATTCAAGATCAGTGACCTAGGAAAGTTGTCATACTTTCTTGGAATGGAAGTTACTTATACAGATCATGGCATATATGTGTCACAAGAAAGGTATCTTCTAAACTTGTTGAAGAAGTTTGGAATGGAAAATTGCAGAGAAGCTTCAACTCCATTGGAAGTCAACCACAAGCTTAGTAAATATGATGGTGCAGAATATAAAGATATGAGGAAGTATCAATCTCTTGTGGATAGTTTGATTTATGCTACACTAACAAGACCTGATCTTAGTTATGCAGTGGGAGTTTTGTCACAGTTCATGCATTGTCCAAAGGACCCACATTGGATTGCAGGTCAAAGAGTTCTTAGATATATCAAAGGAACTATAAAGGAAGGATTATATTATCCTTTTACATCAGATTTGAAGTTGAGAGCCTACAGTGACTCAGACTGAACAGGTAACCAAGATGACAGAAGATCAACTCATGGTTACGTGATATATATTGGTGATAAGCTTGTAAGTTGGTGTTCAAAGAAACAACATACAATAGCATTATCATCAACTGAAGCTGAGTACAAAGGACTTATGGAAGCAGCTAAGGAGGTCATATGGATGCAAACATTGTTCAAAAGCTTGGGCATTGATCAAGGTATACCTACAATACATGGAGATAATATGAGTTCACTTTATCTTGCAACAAATCCAGTATTCCATGCAAGAACAAAACATTTAGAGATACATTATCATTTGCCGAGAGAAAAGGTAATGGAGAAAGAAATTGAAGTGGAGTACATTTCTACAAAAGATCAGATAGCAGACATAATGACAAAGAGCTTGGATGGTGTGAAGATCAGCAGATTCAAAAGCATGGCAGGAGTAAAAGAAAGAAGATGATATGAAGAAACAGAGAATGTCAATTAGTGATTGAGGGGGAGCTATTGGAGAAACACTCACTAATTGGACTATATTTGAAGGTCAAAGCTTTAGAAGAAAATCACATGCCTATGTGAAGGGACAAATTCACAAGTGTATAATATTTGTAAAGTTAGTTTACTTTAGTTCTAGAAGTTTTTTTTTAAATCACGAGAATAAGAAAATCTATATAAGTTAGTTTGTATCAACTGACGCGATCAGGAAGACAATGAGAAAGTGAGTTAGTACTCATTTTGTATGATTGAGAATAGTCGGGCTTCTCTGCATGAGAAAGCACCTGTGCATTTCTGAGTTTTCATAGTTATGGAAAGAGTTTATTAAAGTTCTATGTATAAGTTTTCTTCTTCCATCTCCAGAGTTTGTCTTGTGTGAAATGATTTCAAAAGTTGAAGTTTTCCAAGCAAGTCGATGTCTGGCATCGAGTTTGTGCTGATAAGTCTATGTTTTATTCTCTGAGTTTTATGTACTGCTAAATCTCTTTAAAAATATGAAGTTTGTGGAGCAACTCGATGACTGGCATCGAGTTTCAGCATAAAGTCGATGTCTGGCATCCACTTCCCACATAAAAGTGGTCTTGCTCATGTCTTGAATTCATAGGGTAATTCTGGCGCTGAAAAATTGGCTAAAAAAGCTCAAAGTCAATGCCTGGCATCAACTTTTGGTTGCAAGTCGATGCTAGGCATCGAATTTTCATTTTTAGATAGTGATCTTTACTAAAACAGGCAAAATTTCCACTTTTGGAAGTCATACAGGGTCATCTTGTGAAGGCTATATCTTGAGTTCTAGAGATCCGTTTCTTTCATATGATAGCTTGTTGGAAAGCTCTTCTCTTCTACTTTCATCACCAAAACATCTTAGAGAAATAATATTGTGTTAAGAGAAATTAGCAAAATACTAAAGGTATGTCATTTCAATGACTCGAAAGTTCTATAGAAGCAAAGTTCTCAGTTTAGGCTATCATTTCTCAAAGTTTGAAGTGGTAATGAGTTAATGGTGACCATAGAGGTGTTCTTGTGTCACATTAATTCATTTCTTGTGATGTTTCACACATCAACAACCCATAGAAACATGTCTTGCCCCTATCAAGTTAATCATGTCTAAGAAGACCCTTTCCCTTGTAACTCTAGTAGATTCAGGAGCCTCCTCATGTTTCATTGATGGGGGACTCATTAAGAAACATGGAATTCCAATACTTCATAAGAACAAACCAGTAGTAGCTGAAGTAGTAGATGGACAAGCTCTAGCATCAGGGAATATAACAATGGAAACCATACCACTAAGAGTACATCTTGGTGACCATGATTCACAAATATGTTTCAATGTAATATCCAGTCCAGTAAACATGGTTATCATCGGAATGCCGTGGTTAAAGAAACATAATCCAGAAATTAATTGGGAGAATAATAAAATCACCCGTTGAGATATCCGGAAGAACCCAAAATATGTTGGAGCCAAAGCCTTCATACATGCAGTAAGGAAGGAACCGACGTATATGATCTATGCCATACCAACTCAAGAGCCCAAGAAAGATGATTCAATGAAGCTACCTGACCAGTACCAAGGGTTTGAAGATGTCTTTGAAAAAAGGAATGCAGATATGCTCCCAGAGCATAGACCTTATGATTATGCCATAGAACTTCAAGAGGGAGCACAACCACCCTTCGGGCCAATCTACAGACTATCCCCAAAGGAACTTACAGAATTCCGTAAGAAAATTGATGAGAATCTAGCCAAGGGGTTTATCAAATACTCGAAGTCTCCTGTAGGAGCCCCTATCCTATTTGTAAAGAAGAAGGACGGAACCCTTCGAATGTGTATGGACTACTGTGGTTTGAATAAAGTAACAATAAAGAACAGATATCCTCTACCACTTATATCAGAGCTCTTGGAATGCCTCGGAAAAGTAAAGTTCTTCAGTAAGATTGACCTTCGAGGAGCATACAATCTTGTCAAGATCAGAGAAGGAGATGAATGGAAGCCAGCATTCCGAACAAGGTATGGACATTTTGAATATGTAGTTATGCCATTTAGTCTCACAAATGCTCCAGCAATCTTTCAACATATGATGAATGATATCTTTCAAGAGTATTTAGATGATTTTGTGGTAATATATCTTGATGATATTTTGATATTCTCTACAAATCTAGAAGATCATGAATGTCATGTAAAGATAGTCCTAGAGAAACTAAGAGAAAAAGGGTTATATGAAAAATTGGAGAAGTGCTATTTGCATCATACAGAAGTGGAGTTTTTAGGGTACATTGTATCAGAGAAAGGAATCCTTATGGACCCTAAGAAAATCAAGACAATCCTTGATTGGCAACCACCTTCGTGTGTTCGAGATGTACAATGTTTTCTAGGGTTTGCCAATTTTTATAGGATATTCATTAGAGATTACTCCAAGATTGTGACACATCTTACCAAGCTTACAGGAAACTCAAAATTTTCATAGACCAAAGAAGCAGAAAAAGCCTTTCAGACCTTGAAATCGGCATTCACTACTGCCCCAATTCTAGTTCATCCTGATTCGAGCAAACCCTTCTTCCTAGAAACAGATGCATCAGACTTTGCCTTAGGGACCATTCTATCCCAATATGGAGATGATGGATACCTACATCCAGTTGCATATCATTCAAGGAAATTTTCCCCTCCATAAATTAATTATGAAATCCATGATAAAGAAATTCTTGCCATAGTAGATGCATTTGATACCTGGCATCACCATCTAGAAGGAGCAGCTCATAAAGCTATTGTATATACAGATCACAAGAACTTAGCGCATTTTGCAAACACTCGCATCCTCAATAGAAGGCAATCTCGATGGAGTAACTTTCTATCCAGATTTGACTTTGTCATCACGTACCATCCAGGACGTTAACAATGTCAGTCAGATGCCTTGTCTAGAGGATCGTATCTTACACCAAAGAAGGGTGAAGAGGTGTTTGATCAACAAGAGAGTGTATTACTCAAGCCTAAGCATCTCTAGTTAATAGCTATCTCTTCAAGCCATCATGAAGATTCAGCCTTGAGTCATTTGATCCGTGAGAATCTACCACAAAATAAATTGTTTTATAACGTTAAGTACACGAATTTCAGGAAAAGGATGGGTTACTACTCCATAAGAACCTATTGTATGTCCCTCCAGGGATGCGCAGGATCCAAGTACTTCAACAATGCCATGACAACCTTGCAGCAGGACATTTTGGAGTGAATAAAACAATAGAAGTCATATCAAGCGACTTTTGGTGGCCTCAGATGTGGAAGGAAGTCAAAGAATATATCCAAACCTGTGATACTTGCAATAGATCTAGGGTACCCTGATATAAACCTCATGGCCTCTTGCAACCTCTACCTATTCCAAAAAGGCCATGGGCTTCATTGTCTATGGATTTCATCACAGATCTAACAAAGTCAGATAAGTATGATGCCATTCTTGTTATTGAGGATAGATTTACAAAGATGGCACACTTCATTCCAACTACAAAGGCAATCACAGGTGCAGCCACTACTAGACTTTTTCTCAAGTACATATTTCGGCTTCATGGATTGCTTCATGATATTGTCAGTGATCGAGGTCCACAATTCATATCCAGATTTTGGAACAGTCTTTGCAAGCTCCTTGGTGTTCAAGTTGAACTATCTACAGCAAATCATCCACAAACTGATGGACAAACAGAACGGGTGAATCAAGTCTTGGAGCAATATCTCTGTTGCACCAACTATCATCAAAATGATTGGTTTGAGCTTTAACCCTTTGCAGAGTTTGCTTATAACAATAGTGTTCATGCATCTACTAAGCAGATTCCCTTCTTTGCAAATAATGGACAATATCCAAGGATGGATATACAACTCTCAAATCATGTCAAGAACCTAGCTGCCAAAGACTAGGCCCAGTACCTAATGGACATTCACAACGAACTCAAGGAAGAGATCCCTAAAGCTCAAGAACAATGTAAGTACTATGCAGATCATCATCGTGTTCAGAATCCATCATATCAAATTGGGGATAAAGTATGGTTACTCAGAAGCAATTTGCAAACTTCAAGGCCTTATGCAAAGTTAGATCATCAAAGATTTGGTCCATTCACCATCTTGGCCAAGATTAATCCAGTCATCTTCAAGCTCCAGCTACCAAGTACCATGTGAATACATCCTTTTTTCCATGTATCCATGTTGGAACCATAATAGATGTCACCATTGAGGGGGGAGAGAACTAGTCCTTCACCACCTATCCAGATTGATGATCATGAAGAATATGATTCAAGCATGTCCTAGATTCGAGAATATCCCGAGGAAGATTGGAGTACCTTATTCATTGGAAAGGGCATGACATTAGTGATCGTACTTGGGAACCTGCAGAAAACCTTCAAAGAGCACCAATCAAGGTTCAAAAATTCCATAAGAGAAATCCAATGAAGCTGATACCAGAGAACATGACCGCTCCTCGTGGAACTCATCGCTTGAGAGGGAGGTGATGTCATGGACAAAGGAAACAATCTTCATGATTGGTTCAAAATTAGGAGAAACTAATGCTTCCAATGCATCCACGATGTGTCAAAACCCTAAGATCGACTGTCTATTTGCTCAATTCTGACAACCTGAGGTCCTGTTCGATTTGTTGACATCATTGATGACATCATCAATTTGCAACCGCCCTTGAAATCCTATATAAGGAAGCTTGGGCCACATTCATTCTCAATCTTGCCAATACCAATCTTGGGAGTTCAAGGAGTCATGACCGCCAAGTAAGTACTCTCCAAGTTCCAGTTCCTGTTCTTGTCTTGTTCCTTCTTCCAGTCTTGTCTAGTCTTGTATCCTCGACATCTTGTCTTGTCCTCTTGGAATCTCGTAGTACGAGATCTTGTCGAGTTCTTTCTTATATCTAGTTCATCTCCCAGAAGGGAGTTCTTGTAATCCAGAGATCTTGTTTCATACTTATGATTCCGGGTTATGGGATCTCCTGTATCATCTCTAGTCAAGTTATTCATACCTATCAGTCCCGAGTTGTGGGACACCTTGTATCAGTCACGTATTCTTGTATCGCTTCCCCTTTGTGGGTGATCTTGTAATCAGAAGTGTATTTTCGAAATCTTGTCTATTGTAGTCAGAGAGCACAATCTAGTGCTCCCCTCACAGTCGTCGCCCTCGAAGCCAAGGTAGCAGCCTTGGAGAAAGAAAACGAGTCCCTCCGGGAAGAGCTTCTTGCTATCCGCAAGCAACATTCACAGGATCACGAGTTGCACTAGGCTTACTGATATGAAGAGAAAACTGGACAGCATATATGAGGAGGGGGAGATCGCCCCACAACTAGTGGACATCCGGACGACTATCAAGAAAGAGTGCATCGAGGTGGTTCAAAGCGAGATTGAAACCAAAAAAGATAGATGGATCGAAGTTGTTAAAAAAAACCTTCAACAAGAGGCAAAGATGAACCACCACCATGAGGAGATCCACATAGTACACACCACGATTGAGGAGGAGCGGATGCGACAGGCTCGCAGGCTCAATGTCTGTCTCTGACCTCACAGAGATAGACGGATCACCAGAGAAGGACGGGTGTCGCTTGTGCACACTACTTGGATACCGCGCGGATGAGCTTTTCCTTTCACCCGAGCCTCGAGAGCAAGACGAGACACCACACAAAGCAAAGCACTTATCCTTCATATCTCGGATGAGGCGAGGAGGAGAGACTTCCTCAAAGGACGAACGATACTACGCACTACACGGGGTACCCCGATCTATTTGGATGACGACCTCACACAGATGACGACCTCACACGGATGCAAGTAGAGCACAGACATGCATGCATGTCGTGTGTCCTCCAGGCCCGACGGGAGGGACATCGTGCCCTATACAAAGATGGTCGTGTCATCATCGATGGACAACCCATTGACTAGGGATGTGCGGCCTCTGAGATAGCACAACAGGAGGTGCGCACTGCAGTCTGGAACTTCAATGGAACTTTTTGGACACATCCAGGGCGCCTCGAGGAGGTGATGGAGGACAGAGACATGATCTTCTTGACACAGACACACGAGAGCCTGGGGAGGAGCCTATCGAGGATTGAGGGCTATATATGGGAGTCTTCTCACCGCCGACAGATGCGACAACACACCACAGGAGGATCAGGAGTAGTCGTGCTCTATAGACAGTCCCTAAAGCACAAGGTACATGTGGTAGCCAAAGACCCAGAGGCACATTTCATGTGGATACACCTCCAACTATCAGAGGAGAGAGTAGTGTATTTCGTCGTCTGCTATATTGCACCCATCGGCTCGCGCTTCACACATTCCCCCGAGCAGCCCTCCGGGGGAAGGGACCAGACAACACATCGCCATATGACTGCCTCAGTGACATGATTATGGAGTATACCGACATGGGCGAAGTCTTCCTTGTAGGAGACTTCAATGCCCGCACTCAGAGCCACCAATGTGATATCTACGAGTTTGACGACCCTAAGATGCTTTGCACCATAGAGGATATATCTACACTCAGAGCCTCAATCGACACCGCCACACCCACATCATACGGCTCGACACCTACTCCAGATGGGTGCAGCACACCGTCTTATTATATATAATGGAATGGCGACCTGGCCCATCTCTGGTGGTCTCACCTGCATGTCACGAGGGAGGAGATAAGTAAGAGAGCTCACACACACACTCTCACTCTCAAGAAGAAGCACACACAGATTGAGGCAAGGAAGAATGATCTTCTTCTCCTTCTTCTATTACATAAAAAGAAATGTACATGAATGACCTAAAAACAAGAATACAACAAGTGCAATATATAAAGATCAATACATAAGGAAAAACCTAATGTCTGTGAATGAGTGAGTTGACAAGGAACAAATGTGCCATCACTCTCGGTAGATAAATCTAATAAAGCTCAATGAAGTATCCTTGACATATACCAGCATGACCACTATACATGTCAGAGAAACGAAAAAATGATATGTGTCATCCTAGATCATCACATGTTGAGCTTGATATCTCAACACTCCCCTCAAGTTCAACACCATATCCTGTAATCCAAGCATCTTCCGAAACTTCTTCAGCTTCTCTGCTCTAAGTGCTTTAGTGAAAATATCAGCAACCTGCTCATCTGTTCTCACATAAACAAGATCAATATCACCTGCTAATACCTTCTCTCTGATGAAGTGATAATGTACCTCGATATACTTTGTTCGAGCATGAAAAACAGGGTTCCGTGCTAACTGTATACTGCTAATATTATCACAATAGATAGTGATATGCTTTTGCACTTCCACACCTAAATCTGCAAGTAGCATCTCTAGCCATGATGTCTCACATGCTTCCATTGAAGCACCTCTATACCTCTATACTCAGCCTCTGTACTCGACAAAGCAACACTGGGTTGCTTCTTACTGCTCCACGTAATAGCTGCACTCCCAAGTGAGAATAAAAAACCACTAGTAGATCTTCTATCTGCAATGCTACTAGCCCAATCTGCATCGATGTATCCATAAACCTGCAAATATCCACTAACCGCATAAAACAATGCATAATCCAAAGTAGCACTCATCTAACGTAGAGTGTGCCTTAGAGCATCCAAATGTGGCTTCCTGGGAACCGGCATAAATTGACTTTCAAGTCCAACAGTATAACTTAGATCAGGCCTTGTAATTGTGAGATATATAAGACTTCCCACAATTTTCCTGTACATAGTAGCAATTTTCCAATGCTTCACCTGATGTAGTATCCAACTTCAAATTCTGATCTAATGGCATAGAAATTGGCTTACAATCAAACATACCATACTTTTGTAGCATATTCAAGGCATATTGCCTTTGCGACATCCATATACCTGTTTCTGTATGTATAAACTCAATGCCCAAGAAATAGTGCAGCACACCAAGATCTTTCATGTCAAATTCCTGCATAAGAAGTTGCTTTACCTCTTTGATGCTTCCTTCATTATCACCACCTACAATAAGGTCATCAACATAAATAACCACAATAGTGATGCCATCATCAGCCTTCCTTGCATATAGTGAGTGATCTGCATCACACATATAAAACCCAATGCTGGTTAAGTAATCAGTAATCCTTGCATGCCATGCACGAGGGGCTTGCTTCAGCCCATACAAAGCCTTTTGCAACCTGCAAACATATTCTGGATGCTTTGAATCTTCATATCCTTGTGGCTGGTCCATATATACTTCTTCTTGTAACTCACCATGTAGTGCTTTATACCTTCTTATGCTACCATCAGCATTATGCTTTACCTTGTAAACCCATTTGCAGCCTATGGGTTTCTTTCCTTGCAGCAATGCAACAAGCTTCCATGTATCATTCCCATAAAGTGCAGCCATCTTCTCATCCACAGCTTTTTCCCAATGTGCATTTCCAATTGCATCTTCAAAGCAAGAAGGTTCAACATCTTGTATTACCTTTGTCATGTAGGCACAATGACGAGCCATGTTACTATCATATGTCAATCGTTGCATTGAATTCCACATCCTCTTAGATCTTCTTGGTCCTGCATCACTTCTCCTTGTATCATCTGCATATGCCTTTCTTACTCTTGGAGTCTTCATAGAGGGCAATCCAAGTTCCTCATCAAGACTCTTTTCTGAATCGCTTGAATCTCCATCAACATCTTCAAAACCTGCATATGTTTTATGACCAGTAGAAAGCTTTTCTTTACCTTTCTTGGATGTATTTGATGAATTTGCTGAACTGAAATTTCCACGTAATCTTCCACTCCATGGATTTGAGTTGGAACTATTGCTTGGTGATGCATCCGATCCACTCAAAACCTGAGATTCTGCACTTGATTTTTCAGCATTTTCTTTGTCATTTGGTTCAAGACTCAGTCCTTCTTCGGCATCTGCATAGAAGCTTGACATTTCATCAAATATCACATCTCTGCTCACCTTCACATGTCGTGTGAGTAGATTTATAACATTTATATCCCTTTTGCTCAAGGAAGTATCCAATGAAGACACATTTTTATGCTTTTGGATCAAGCTTCGTCCTCAACTCATCTCAAACATGTACATATGCAATACAATCAAAAACTTTCATATGTGATAAATTTGGCTTTTTACTTATGAACTTCTCTTCAGGTGTAACTTGATGAACAACAATAGTCGGAGTTCTGCTCATGATGTATACAGCAGGATGCACAGCTTCTGCCCAATAACAATGAGGCATATTCTTCTCAACCATCAAGGCTCTTGCTATTTCTGCAATATGTCTATTTTTGCGTTCAGCAACGCCATTCTATTGTGGTGGTACCTGCATGAAAATTGACACCAAATTCCATGGTTTTTTAAAAACCTGTTGAACTCATTTGACATGTATTCACCTTCTCCATCAAATCTTAATGTCTGAATGTACTTGCATGTCTATTTTTCCACCATAGCTTTGAAATTCTGGAAGTGAGTGAACACCTCGCTCTTCTCTTTCATGAAATATACCCATACTTTTCGTGTATGGTCATCAATGAAAGTAACATAAAACCTACAACGCCCATAGATGTGGTCTTTGCAGGACCCCAAACATCTGTATGTACTACTTCTAGTACATTCTCACTAACATGCTTATCATGTGGAAATGATGCTCTTGACTGTTTACCAAATTGACATGCTGCACATAGCTTTTGCATTTCTGCAACTTTGAAATTTGGTAGTCCATGGACAATCTCCTTTGACTGCATCAATTTTAGCCTTTGCAACTTTGCATGTCCAATCCACTTGTGCCACATCTCTATATCTACAATAACTCCTACGCCTTTTGCAAACATGGTTGCATTCGTTTCAAGAATCTTCACATTTAAGGTGAACATCCTACCCACTTTGTTTCCTTTGGCAATCAATCGTCCATCCTGCTTGTACTCTTCTACATGTAATCCATCAGCATTAAACCTGATTTGTAATCCCTGGTCAACCATTTATCCGACAGAAACTAGATTCTTTGTTATATTTGGAACATGCAACACATCAGCAAGATGTTTTACCTTTCCATCCTCCACCGATAGTGCTATGTTTCGTGTATGCTCAATAGGATGTGATGTGTCATCACTTGTTTCAACATATCCAAGAACTCGCAATTTCTGCAAAGTACTAAACCATTCCGCATGACTGGTCATGTGATTTGAAGCACCTGAATCAACATACCAGACATTATCATTTGATTTTGAAACACCAGCAGACATCGTATTCATCATGTGATGTTGAACCATGAACAGCTTCTCAGAATCATATGCACTTGTGGATGCATAGTTATTCTGTTGCCTTCTGTTATTTTGGTTCTTCAACCTGCAATCACGTTCAAAGTGTCCAGGTTTACCACAATTCCAGCATCCTTTACTGTCATTACTTGAATCATTTCTTTGGAAATTTATGCAATCTCTTTGGCTCCCCCTACCTCGAAACTGTCCTCTTCCTCCTACATGATTCTGTTGTTGACCTTGGTCTTGGTTATTGTTTCCTCTTCCACTTCTGAAACCTCTACCTCTTCCTCTACTAGAGTAGAATACCTACTCAGATCCCATGTTCGAGAGCACATCTACTCCCTTGATCGCTCCGCCCCATTGGACATCCTCACCACCCACTTCTCCTCGATCCTCCACACATCCGCTACTCTCAGCTTCCCATACACCACCCACAGCACCACGCATTCGACACAGCTGGGGCATACACCCCATAATAGATTGTACGATGAGTGTAGGTGACTATACCGACATCTCACAACACAGAGTATCTTGGGATTCATCACAGAGAGGGAGACACGACGCAAGATGCGAGTCCTTACACGCCGAAAGCGGCGAGCTTTCGAGGAGCTACAAGAGGAAGAGTTGTTCGACCTTCTCATGAGTAGGGATAGCGCCACTGCATGGAGTGCCCTACGTGAGCCACGCCCACCTACACCCATAGCAGATCCTTAGACTTGGCACACATACGCCCAGAGGTTATATGATGTCCCAGGATAGCCACCATTGCCGATCCCTCCCACACCGCATCCTATGATATCCACCCTATTCACGGCACGCATGGTACGACAGGCCATCCATAGGCTATAGCGTGGTCGTTCAACAGACCACACGAGACTATAGGGCAAGCACTTTATATACACAGTAGATGTAGTTTCCCACCTAATCCCCCATCTCTTCAACCGTGCTTTGGTTGAGGGATTACCTAACTCGTGGACTATGCATACCATTGCGCCTATCCATAAGTCCGATGATATGATGGACCCAAGGAACTACAAGACTATTATGATAGGCCACATCCCGGCCAAAATCTATGGGGAAGTACTAGAGGCAGAGCTCATTACACACGCCGAGGGAGCTCAGATCAAAGCACTTGGCCATGCAGGCTTCTGCCACACTTTCTCCACCATCGACCACATCTTCGTGCTTCGTTGCTTGATTGAGAGCACGAAGGCGAGGAAGCGGAGACTATACTGTTGCTTTGTGGATTTCCGCAAAGCCTTCGACATGGTCCCTCGAGAGAGACTACTATGGAGGCTACATGACTTACAGCTACCATCAGACATACCATGGGCCATCCATGCTTTGTATACACGAGTCACAGGCAAGGTGCACTTCCCCGACGGCCTATCAGACAGCCTTGTAAGCACCATTGGTGTGAAACAAGGGTGCCCTCTCTCACCCACTCTCTTCGGTCTCTACATTGACGAGATCACAGAGTACATACAGCGAGTAGGAGGGCTAGGAGAAGTCCTCAGAGGTACGTCAATACACATCCTATTATATGTTGATGACATTGTCTTGCTTTCAGAGTCACACGAGGGGCTGCAGTCACATTTACAGGTGCTCGATACCTTCTACATGGAGAGAGGACTCACAGTGAACCTTGGCAAGACCAAGGTCATGATCTTCCATACCTCCGGGACAATACGCCATCGCGCCTCTTTCACCAAAGCTCGAGGTCAGATAGAGGTAGTGGATTCCTTCGTCTACTTAGGTGTCACTCTCGGGCAACACAAGGGTATTCTCCATGGCACAAGCAGCGAGAGATAGATTGACGCGAGGCTATGCAGCACTTGCAAGATTGGAGAGACGCGGCTTTCAGACACATTTTCAGGAGCCCCGGACTAAGGGGTAGCTCGTTGATACTCTAGTGACACTCGCATTGATGTACGCAGCGACAGTATGGGCACCAAGGATCACGGAGGCGATGTGGACGCGGATTGAGAGGCCCCAGGTCACCATGATCTCACGCTTGCTCTGCAGCAAGCCCTCCGTTCCACATGACATTATACGAGCAGAGCTTCGCTCACCACCGATGCTAGTGGAGGCCCTCTTTCAGCTGGTGGCCTTTATTCTGAGAGTCAGAGAGCTCCCCACCAGCCGACTCACCGGGCTTGCATTTGAGAGCTCTAGACATTTGGCAGAGACAGGGCATGAGAGAGTATGGTACGCACAGACCTACTGATGGTTAGCAGACCATGGCATGAGCATTACCGATCTCCCCCCTTTTCAGTATGACCTCTCTTCCCCCTACATTACCCTCTCTTGTTCGGAGAGGAATAGGATCATCCGTCAGGACCTACTACAGATACACATCAGGGAGACATGGATACCACCACGGGAGCCTCTTCCCACAAAGAGGCAACACTACAGAGAGCACTTCCTGACTGTGACAGCAGATGGTTTCATTCAGAGACCACGATACAGGACATGCCGAGAGGGAGTGGAGGACGAGGAGCACTACACAATGCCTTGCATAGGAAGACATCAAAGACTGCTACCCACAGCTCTTCAGGGGGCTCAGACAGATCAGGGCTTTATTAGAGACGGAGGACCAGCGCCCTCTAGATCGTTTCCTAGTAGAGCTCCAGCGCCGCCGTGCATCACTTCTCCAGCAGCAGATGGAGATACACCTGCCCCCGGCCCCCTCTCAGATTTATATTACAGATTTTTTCAGACCCACCGCCACCAGACGACCCAGCTCGACGCGGGGTGTCACATTACAGAGAGCAGAGGAGCTTAGACCACAGCGTCGAGGACCGAGACCCCCACCTCGGAGAGCCCATCCCCACCAGAGAGAGATTCAGGCGATTCATGCATGCCATGACATGGAGATACGGAGACGTCACCAACGCACCCCTATCGATTTCGACGTGCAGAGCATTTTGAGGATCACAACAATGCCTTACCCACTGATGCATTATATCCTACACCCACTCCAAGCATTTAGAGGGTTGTAATACCACCGAGCCTCCCCTCCCTATGCATATCATATTTGTATCTCACCTATTGAGCATATAGAGTGCATACCCAAAGCACCCCACACCCTTGATACCAGCTATTATCCACTCCTTTTATACCCTGTTTCGTACTCACACTTTATTTTCCTTTTGGGATCACACTAGATTGGATGATAGTGATGTATATGTTTTGTCTCATAGGCCGATTTCGGCCTCTAATAGACGTTAAAAACCCTCCCTCCCCCCTCTCTCTCTCTCTCTCTCTCTCTCTCTCTCTCTCTCTCTCTCTCTCTCTCTCTCTCTCTCTCTCTCTCTCTCTCTCTCTCTCTCTCTCTCTCTCTCTCTCTCTCTCTCTCTCTCTCTCTCTCTCTCTCTCTCTCTCTCTCTCTCTCTCTCTCTCTCTCTCTCTCTCTCTCTCTCTCTCTCTCCTTCTTTAAGACTCAAAATCGGAAAAAAAAAATTCCAGCCAGTAGTGAACCAGATGGGTAAGGTTCAAACCGAACAAACCAAACCAAGAGCACCTTACAAATCTTTAGCTTCGCAATTCGTGAATCCGATCAGTCCTGATTTACATGACTGCAAAACCAAACCAAAGATGACCTTTGTTCCTTGACGAAAAGTCAGCAAGTTCAATGTTGGAGACTAAAAGAAGAGAATCAAAAGTCCTTGATAAACAGGAATGGAGAGCTTATAAACCCTTACAGATTCCATTTCATGCTAATCTTCAACCCTTACAGATTCCATTTCATGGCTAATCTTCAACCCACTCCAAGCATTTAGAGGGTTGTAATACCACCGAGCCTCCCCTCCCTATGCATATCATATTTGTATCTCACCTATTGAGCATATAGAGTGCATACCCACAGCACCCCACACCCTTGACACCAGCTATTATCCACTCCTTTTATACCATGTTTTGTACTCACACTTTATTTTCCTTCTAGGATCACACTGGATTGGATGATACTGATGTATATGTTTTGTCTCATAGGCCGATTTTGGCCTCTAATAGACGTTAAAAACCCTCCCTCCCTCCCTCCCTCCCTCTCAAGGAAGACGTGAAGAAAGAAGAGCTGATACGGGTTCAGGATACACTCGAGGAGGAGAGACTTCGACACATTCGAAGACTCCGCATTCGGATTACGAGCCTACCTGAGGGAGCATCACCGGAGGCGGATGCCACCGACATTTGCCGTCGACTTGGATACGAGAGCATGCCCTTCACAGGCGCATGGCGTGTTGGGAGGGATACATCCCGTTCGCAAGCACTCGTCCTTCAGATGAGCTCCGAGGAGACACGGACCGCATTCTTTAAACGCCGATCAGTACTACGTGGACTACCCGGCCGCACCTTTTACATGGATGAGAACCTCACGAGGATGCAGGTAGCACACCGACGTGCTTGCATGCCACAGATACTCCAAGCACGTCGAGAGGGAAGGAAGGCCTTTTACCGTGATGGTAAGGTCTTCATAGACGGACGCCCTATCAAATAGGGCCACGCGGCCTATGAGACATCACTACACCAGGAGGCACCACTCAGAGGAGTGGTGTGGAACTCCAACGGGGCACTCTGGACGCGGCCAGACAGACTCGAGGAGATCTTGGAGTCACATGACTTTGCTTTCATCACTGAGACCCATGAAAGCCCTGAGAGAGGCCTACCTCACATTGCAGGTTTTCATTGGGAATCTGCATTCCGGACCACGATGAGATAGAGTACAGCGCGAGGGTCGGGAGGGGTGGCCATCGTATTTAGACAGGAGATACAAAGCCGGATCCATATTATAGGAAGAGATGAGGAGGCACGATATATGTGGGTTCACATGGAGATAGCACAGGGGAGCTGGATTTACATTGCTATATGCTACTTCCCTCCAGGCGGATCTCGATACGTAGGACAGGATCTTGGGGGACCGATCCGAGACAGAGATTCACCATACACAGCACTTTCAGATGAGATACTACATTTGAACACACTGGGTGAAGTCGTCCTTATGGGGGACTTCAATGGATGCACTCAGTCACATCAATGCAATGCATATGACATGGATCACCAACATCTCATGAGAGCCAGAGACCCAGAGGAGATGAGCACCAGTAGAGTATCGTCAGATATGGGTCAGGACACCACAGGGTATGGCAGACATCTGCTTGAGCTAGGCAGCCGACATCAGCTCGTTCTATATAACGGGATGCATCATTGGCCAGGTTCGGGCGGACTTACTTGCTTCCCTCACGGGGGAGGCGAGAGCACAGTGGACTACATTTTGGGTACCACCTCTAGAGCTTCACTCATCACCTCACTTACTATTGGACGACGCCCACTTGGTGCTGACCATACATTTATCACATTCACACTCATCTCCTATTCCATTAGACCCTCCCTCACCCACTGAGAAACACATCACGATACACTTCACACACGAGCTCTCACACGTTTATGCACACCATTTACACACATGCCTACTCTCCCTCGATCCACTCTCACCCTTGGACATACTTACATCACAGTTCACCACCATCCTACACGACTCAGCTCTCCGCAGTTTCCCACACCGCACACATATACACCCTCCACGCATAGGTTCCATGCCTCAGAACCGCTGGTATGATGCAGATTGCCGCGAGCTACGGAAGCACCTACGCATTTTAGAGCATAGAGGGGATATTACACACACAGAGGCACAACGTCGCATGCAGAGCCTTACTCGCCGCAAACGGCGAGATTGGGAGGAGAGACAGTACTGGGATATTTATCATTTACTCATGAGTCGAGAAAGTGCAGTGGCATGGCGACATTTGAGAGAGAGGAGACAGTAGACACCCATCTGAGACCCGAGCACTTGGCCTAGCTATGCACAGAGCCTATACGAGATCCGAGACCAGCCCCCCATTCCCAGACCACAGAGCTCACGTCCTACTACCTCTGACTTCTTCACACCCACTATGGTGGGACGCGCTATTGCCCGTCTACAGCATGGCAAGGCCCATGACCTTTTCGGTTTACAGGCTGAGCACCTCATCTATGGAGGCACGACCCTTGCATCGCTCATCGCCCACCTCTTCAACCGTGCACTCGTTGAAGGGTTCCCTAACTTAGGGACTGAGCACACCATAGTGCCCATTCATAAGTCAGGAGATACTATGGATCCAACTACATACCGAACGATCATGATTGGCCCTATATTGGCCAAGTTATATGGGGCAGTACTAGAGACAGAGTTGAGTACTCGCTGAGAGGAAGGGTATCAGAGCTCTGGGACAGGCAGGCTTCAGACGAGATTACTCTACCATTGACCACATCTTCACTCTGAAATGCCTGATCGACCAGGCAAGGGTGAGGAAGAGGAGATTATATTGCTGCTTTGTGGACTTTCGCAAAGCATTTGACACCGTTCCGAGGGAACGACTCTTCAGACGACTACTTGATATCGGAGCTCCAGAGGAGATGATATGGGGGATCTACGCCTTATACGAGAGAGTATCTGGCAGAGTCAGATGCTCGGGGGGCTTATCTCATCCACTTGCTAGCACTATCGGGGTGAAGCAAGGATGCCCTCTTTCACCCACCCTCTTGGGTCTCTACATTGATGAGATAGTGGACTACGTAGAGCAGCAGCAGGGGGTGATGGCATTGAGGTACGCGGGTCCACTGTCCATATTCTTCTATACGCTGATGACATTGTACTCGTTTCAGAGTCTACAGAAGGTCTATAGCATCATCTACATGGCCTAGATGACTTTTGCACACACAGAGGGTTACCTCTGAACCTTGGTAAAACCAAGGTCATGATCTTTCATACATCAGCACAGGTACGGAGACATAGTTTGTTCACAGCAGCAGGTGGACCGATTCAGGTGGACCGATTCAGGTGGTCGAATCATATGTTTACTTGGGAGTGACATTTACAGCAGCATCAGGGGTCTTCTCTATGTCTCAGGCAGCACGTGACAGCATCACACGTGGGTATGCAGCACTTGCCTTGATGGAGAGACAATGCCACCAAGCATATTTTCAGGAGCCCCGCACAAAGGGGTGGCTCTTCGACACTTTGGTTACACCAGCGCTCATGTATGGGGCAGCCATATGGGGACCAGGATTAGCCACATCACTATGGTCAGCATTAGAGAGGCCACAGATCCTCATGATTTCCAGACTTATCCGCAGCAAGTCTTCAGTACCACATGATATCATTAGAGCAGAGCTCGCTGCACCACCGATGCTAGCCGAGGCACTATTCCAGACAGTATGCC
Source organism: Ceratopteris richardii (assembly GCA_020310875.1). NCBI lineage: Eukaryota > Viridiplantae > Streptophyta > Polypodiopsida > Polypodiales > Pteridaceae > Ceratopteris > Ceratopteris richardii. Next base: position 149,555,941 of record CM035439.1, read on the forward strand.
TATAACACAGACTCCGGAGCATGGATATAGAGCGCATTGCTTATCGGGCTTTCCAGGCATCACGGGACATGGCATTAGCGGGCGACACCTCCTCATGGTATGCACAGACACGAGATTGGCTCGCCCACCACGGCTTTGACATAGACAAGCTACCACCACTACAGTACGACTCACATGCACCCACCTACTCGCTCTCTCATAAGGAGAGGAAAAGGGTCATTCGTCAAGAGATATGGCATACATACATACAGAGGACATGGGTGAGCACTAGGGATACATTGCCACCCAAAATGCTCTATTACCGTGAGCATTTTCTACATATATCGGACCAGGGCTTCATCGAGATTCCGAGATACATGCAGACATATCTACCCCACCACCTTCGAGTAGTCATCGGGAAGCTTCGGGTTTCATCACATCAGCTCGAGATTGAGAGGGATCGGTCCAGGGGAGTCTCCCGTGAGGAGAGGTGGTGCCCAGTATGCGAGACAGAGGTAGAGAGTGAGGAGCATTTTGTTATCAGATGCCCAGCATACTTAGACCTGCGAGCACAGTTCCAGTTAGAGGAGTCACTCCCGTTATGCATGACTATGGGAGACCAGCGATGCTTGGGACGCTTCCTCGCAGTAGCATACGAGAGGCGAGATCGGTCACTCCAGCCCACACATCAGCCACGGGTGAGTACGCAGCAGACCATTACCCAGTTTTTTCAGCGAGCTGAGCCACATCAGAGAGGTCCATCTATAGGGCTCACACTCTACCAAGCAGCAGCACAGAGAGCACGGAGCCAACCACGCATGCGCGAATATCATCGACCACGACTATATCAGGAGGATATCTCACGCATCAGGACAGCCTACGACCACATGATGGAGCATCGGCACACCACCACCCCATGGGTTGTCTTCCTTCAGGAGGCACTCCGACCACCCATGATGTACCACATACTACACCCACCTCCACCCATTCACCTGTAGCTAGGGTGCTTTACTCACGCTTTTACTCACATGTCCCCCATGTATTAGGTGGCCACTATATGTCTCCCCAGCCTTTTCCAGCCTTATATATCTTTGTGTCGTGATATACTTTTTATTTCATTTCATCCTCCACACAGGGTTACTACACTTGTACATGGTTTTTGTCTCATAGGCCAAGTTTGGCCTCTAGAAGACGTTAATATGACTCTCTCTCTCTCTCTCTCTCTCTCTCTCTCTCTCTCTCTCTCTCTCTCTCTCTCTCTCTCTCTCTCTCTCTCTCTCTCTCTCTCTCTCTCTCTCTCTCTCTCTCTCTCTCTCTCTCTCTCTCTCTCTCTCTCTCTCTCTCTCTCTCTCTCTCTCTCTCTCTCTCTCTCTCTCTCTCTCTCTCTCTCTCTCTCTCTCTCTCTCTCTTCATGCCACACACCCTTGATGCCAGCTACTATCCCTCGTTTTATACCCGTTTGCAGTACTCACACTTTATTTTCGTTTTGGATCACAGTGGATTGGATCATTTGATGTATATGTTTGTCTCATAGACCGATTTTGGCCTCTAATAGACGTTAAAAAGTCTCTCTCTCTCTCTCTCTCTCTCTCTCTCTCTCTCTCTCTCTCTCTCTCTCTCTCTCTCTCTCTCTCTCTCTCTCTCTCTCTCTCTCTCTCTCTCTCTCTCTCTCTCTCTCTCTCTCTCTGTCTGTCTCTGTCTCTCGACCACGACTATATCAGGAGGATATCTCACGCATCAGGATTGCCTACGACCACATGATGGAGCATAGGCGTACCACCACCCCCTGGGTTGTCTTCCTTCAGGAGGCACTCAGACCACCACCGATGTACCACATACTACACCCACCTCCACCCATCACCAGTAGCTAGGGCGTTTTACTCACATTTTGGATCCCCCATGTATTAGGTGGCCACTATCTGCAGAGTCAGAGCCACGTCTCCCAAACCTTTTCCAGCCCTATATAGCTTTGTGTAGCGATATACTTTTTATTTCATTTTATCTTCTACACAGGGTTACTACACTTGTACATGGTTTTTGTCTCATAGGCCAAGTTTGGCCTCCAGAAGACGTTAATATGACTTTCTTTCTTTTCTCTCTCTCTCTCTCTCTCTCTCTCTCTCTCTCTCTCTCTCTCTCTCTCTCTCTCTCTCTCTCTCTCTCTCTCTCTCTCTCTCTCTCTCTCTCTCTCTCTCTCTCTCTCTCTCTCTCTCTCTCTCTCTCTCTCTCTCTCTCTCTCTCTCTCTCTCTCTCTCTCTCTCTCTCTCTCTCTCTCTCTCTCTCTCTCTCTCTCTCTCTCTCTCTCTCTCTCTCTCTCTCTCCCCCTATCCCCCTCTCCCCCTCTCCCCCTCTCCCCCTCCCTCCCTCTCCCCCTCCCTCCCTCTCTCTCTCTCTCTACATCAGTATGGACAGCATTAGAGAGGCCACAGATCCTCATGATTGCCAGACTTATCCGCAACAAGACTTATCATTAGAGCACAGCTCACTGCACCACCGATGCTAGTTGAGGCACTGTTCCAGACAGTATGCCTATTACACAGACTTCGGAGCATGGATACAGAGCGCATTGCTTATCGTGCTTTCGAGGCATCACGTGATATGGCATTAGCAGGCGACACCTCCTCATGGTATGCACAGACACGAGACTGGCTTGCCCACCATGGCTTTGACATAGACAGGCTACCACCACTACAGTACGACTCTCATGCACCCACCTACTCGCTCTCTCATCAAGAGAGGAATAGGATCATTCGTCAGGAGATATGGCATACATACATACAGAGGACATGGGTGAGCCCTAGGGGTACATTGCCACCGAAAATGCTCTACTACCGCGAGCATTTTCTACATATATCGGGCACGGGCTTCATCGAGATCCCGAGATACATGCAGACCTACCTTCCCCACCACCTACGAGTCGTCATTGGGCAGCTCCGGGTTTCATCACATCGGCTCGAGATTGAGAGGGGTCGGTCCAGGGGAGTCCCCCGTGAGGAGAGGTGGTGCCCAGTATGCCAGACAGAGGTAGAGAGTGAGGAGCATTTTGTTATCAGATGTCCAGCATGTCCAGCATACTTAGACCTACGAGCACAGTTCCTGATCGAGGAGTCATTCCAGCTGTGCATGACTATGGGAGACCAGAGACGCTTGGGACGCTTTCTCACAGCAGCATACGAGAGGCGAGAGCAGTCACTACAGCCCATACATCAGCCACGGGTGAGTACCCAGTAGACCATTACGCAGTTCTTTCAGCGAGTTGAGCTACATCAGAGAGGTCAATCTATAGGACTCACGCTACACCAGGAAGCAGCACAGAGAGCACGGCGCCGACCACGCATGGGCGGATATCGTCGACCACGACTATATCAAGAGGATATCTCACGCATCAGGATTGCCTACGACCACATGATGGAGCATAGGCGTACCACCACCCCCTGGGTTGTCTTCCTTCAAGAGGCACTCAGACCACCACCGATGTACCACATACTACACCCACCTCCACCCATCACCAGTAGATAGGGCGTTTTACTCACATTTTGGATCCCCCCATATATTAGGTGGCCATTATCTGCAGAGTCAGAGCCACGTCTCCCCAGCCTTTTCCAGCCCTATATAGCTTTGTGTAGCGATAAACTTTTTATTTCATTTTTCTACACAGGGTTACTACACTTGTACATGGTTTTTGTCTCATAGGCCAAGTTTGGCCTCCAGAAGACGTTAATATGACTTTCTTTCTTTCTCTCTCTCTCTCTCTCTCTCTCTCTCTCTCTCTCTCTCTCTCTCTCTCTCTCTCTCTCTCTCTCTCTCTCTCTCTCTCTCTCTCTCTCTCTCTCTCTCTCTCTCTCTCTCTCTCTCTCTCTCTCTCTCTCTCTCTCTCTCTCTCTCTCTCTCTCTCTCTCTCTCTCTCTCTCTCTCTCTCTCTCTCTCTCTCTCTCTCTCTCTCTCTCTCTCTCTCTCTCTCTCTATCCCTCCCCCCCCCACGAGTTTGGCCTCTAGAAGACGTTAATATGACTTTCTTTCTTTCTTTCTTTCTCTATCCCTCCCCCCCCCACGAGTTAGGGAAGACGTGCAGAAAGAAGAGCTCACACGAGTTGAGGATACACTTGAGGAGGAGAGGCTTCGACACACTCGAAGACTTCACATTCGGATTACAGGCCTACCCGAAGGGGCATCACCGGAGGCGGACGCCACTGACATTTGCCGTCGACTTGGATACGAGAGCATGCCCTTCACAGGCACATGGAGGGTTGGGAAAGATACATCGCGTTTGCGAGCACTCATCCTTAAGATGAGCTCCGAGGAGGCACGGACCGCCTTTTTTAGACGTCGATCAGTACTACGTGGACTACCAGGCGGCACCCTCTACATGGACGAGGACCTCACGCGGATGCAGGTGGCACACCGACGCGCTTGCATGCCACAGATACTCCAGGCACGCCGAGAGGGGAGGAAGGCCTTTTACCGTGATGGTAAGGTCTTCATAGATGGACGCCCTATCAAATAGGGCCACGCGGCCTATGAGACATCACCACACCAGGAGACACCACTCAGAGGAGCAGTGTGGAACTGCAACGGGGCACTCTGGACGCGACCCGACAGACTCGAGGAGATCCTGGGATCACATGACTTTGCGTGCATCACAGAGACACATGAGAGCCCAGAGAGAGGTCTACCACGCATTGCAGGTTTTCATTGGGAATCTGCATTCAGGACCACGACCAGACAGAGTACAGCGCGAGGGTCGGGAGGTGTGGCCATCATATTTAGACAGGAGATACAGAGCCGGATCCATATTATAGGAAGAGATGAGGAGGCACGATACATGTGGGTTCGCATGGAGATAGCACAGGGGAGTTGGGTCTACATTGCTATATGCTACTTCCCTCCAGGCGGATCTCGATACGCAGGACAGGATCTTGGGGGACCGATCCGAGATAGAGACTCACCATACACAGCACTTTCAGATGAGATACTACATTACAGCACGCTAGGTGAAGTCTTCCTTATGGGGGACTTCAATGGCCGCACTCAGTCACATCAGTGCGAGGCATACGACATGGATCAGCCACATCTTATGAGGACCAGAGACCCAAATGAGATGAGCACCAGTAGAGTATCGGCGGATATGGGTCAGGACACCACCGGATATGGCAGACATCTACTTGAGCTAGGCAGCCGACACCACCTCGTTATATATAACGGGATGGATCGTTGGCCAGGTTCGGGCGGACTTACTTGCTTCCCTCACGGGGGAGGTGAGAGCACAGTCGACTACATTTTAGGTACCACCTCTGGAGCTTCACTCATCCCCTCACTTAGTATTGGACGACGCCCACTTGGTGCTGACCATACATTTATCACATTCACACTCTCATCCCCTATTCCATTAGACCCTCCCTCACCCAGTCAGACACACACCACGATACACTTCACACACGAGCTCTCACACGTTTATGCACACCATTTACACACCCGCCTACTCTCCCTCGATCCACTATCACCCTTGGACACACTTACATCACAGTTCACCACCATCCTACAGCACGCAGCTCTCTGTAGCTTTCCACACCGCACCCATATACACCCTCCACGCACAGGTACCATGCCCCAGAACCGCTGGTATGATGCAGATTGTCGTCAGCTACGGAAGCACCTACGGATTTTAGAGCATAGAGGAGATATTACACACACACAGGCACAGCGTCGCATGCAGAGCCTTACTCGCCGCAAACGGCGGCATTGGGAGGAGAGACAATATTGGGATATTTATCATTTGCTCATGAGTCGAGACAGTGTAGTGGCATGGCGACATTTGAGAGAGAGGAGACAAGAGACACCCATCCGAGACCCGAGCACTTGGCATAGCTATACACGGAGCCTATACGAGATCCCAGACAAGCCCCCCATTCCCACTCCACAGAGCTCACGTCCTACTACCTCTGACTTCTTCACACCCACTATGGTGGGACGCGCTATTGCCCGTCTACAGCATGGCAGAGCACATGACCCATTAGGTTTACAGGCAGAGCACCTCATCTACGGAGGCACGACCCTGGCACCGCTCATTGCCCACCTCTTCAACCGTGCATTGGTTGAAGGGTTCCCTGACTCATGGACTGAGCACACCATAGTGCCCATTCATAAGTCAGGTGATACTATGGATCCAGCTACATACCGGACGATCATGATTGGCCCTATATTGGCCAAGTTATATGGGGCGGTACTAGAGACAGAGTTGAGTACTCTCGCTGAGAGGAAGGGCATCAGGGCTCCAGGACAGGCAGGTTTCAGACGAGATTACTCTACCATTGACCACATCTTCACTCTGAGATGCCTGATCGACCAGGCCAGGGTGAGGAAGAGGAGATTATATTGTTGCTTTGTGGACTTCCGCAAAGCATTTGACACTGTTCCCAGGGATCGACTCTTCAAACGAGTACTTGACATCGGAGCTCCGGAGGAGATGATATGGGGGATCTACGCCTTATACGAGAGAGTATCTGGTAGAGTCAGATGTCCAGGGGGCTTATCTGATCCACTTGCTAGCACTATCGGGGTGAAGCAAGGATGCCCTCTCTCACCCACCCTCTTTGGTCTCTACATTGATGAGATAGTGGACTTCATACAGCAGCAGGGGGGAGATGGCATTGAGGTACACGGATCCACTGTCCATATTCTTTTATACGCTGATGATATTGTATTGGTCTCAGAGTCTGCAGAAGGTCTACAGCATCATCTACACGGCCTAGATGACTTTTGCAGACACAGAGGGTTATCGGTGAACCTTGGTAAAACCAAGGTCTTGATCTTTCATACATCAGCACAGGTACGCAGACATAGTGTGTTCACAGCAGCAGGTGGACCGATCGAGGTGGTCGGATCATATGTTTACTTGGGGGTGACATTTACAGCCGCATCAGGGATCTTCTCTATGGCTCAGGCAGCCCGTGACCGCATCACACGTGGGTACTCAGCACTAGCTTTGATGGAGAGACAGTGCCACCAGGCATATTTTCAGGAGCCCCGCACAAAGGGGTGGCTCTTTGACACTTTGGTTACGCCAGCGCTCATGTATGGGGCAGCCATATGGGGACCAGGATTAGCTACATCAGTATGGACAGCATTAGAGAGGCCACAGATCCTCATGATTGCCAGACTTATCCGCAGCAAGCCTTCAGTACCACATGATATCATTAGAGCAGAGCTCGCTGCACCACCGATGCTAGTTGAGGCACTATTCCAGACAGTATGCCTATTACACAGACTTCGGAGCATGGATACAGAGCGCATTGCTTATCGAGCTTTCGAGGCATCACGTGATATGGCATTAGCAGGCGACACCTCCTCATGGTATGCACAGACACGAGACTGGCTTGCCCACCATGGCTTTGACATAGACAGGCTACCACCACTACAGTACGACTCACATGCACCCACCTACTCGCTCTCTCATCAAGAGAGGAATAGGATCATTCGTCAGGAGATATGGCATACATACATACAGAGGACATGGGTGAGCCCTAGGGGTACATTGCCACCGAAAATGCTCTACTACCGCGAGCATTTTCTACATATATCGGGCACGGGCTTCATCGAGATTCCGAGATACATGCAGACCTACCTTCCCCACCACCTACGAGTCGTCATTGGGCAGCTCCGGGTTTCATCACATCAGCTCGAGATTGAGAGGGGTCGGTCCAGGGGAGTCCCCCGTGAGGAGAGGTGGTGCCCAGTATGCCAGACAGAGGTAGAGAGTGAGGAGCATTTTGTTATCAGATGTCCAGCATACTTAGACCTACGAGCACAGTTCCAGATCGAGGAGTCATTCCAGATGTGCATGACTATGGGAGACCAGAGACGCTTGGGCCGATTTCTCACAGCAGCATACGAGAGGCGAGAGCGGTCACTACAGCCCATACATCAGCCACGGGTGAGTACCCAGCAGACCATTACGCAGTTCTTCCAGCGCGTTGAGCTACATCAGAGAGGTCCATCTATAGGGCTCACGCTACACCAGGCAGCAGCACAGAGAGCACGGCGCCGACCACGCATGGGCGGATATCGTCGACCACGACTATATCAGGAGGATATCTCACGCATCAGGATTGCCTACGACCACATGATGGAGCATAGGCGTACCACCACCCCCTGGGTTGTCTTCCTTCAGGAGGCACTGAGACCACCACCGATGTACCACATACTACACCCACCTCCACCCATCGCTAGTAGTTAGGGCGTTTTACTCACATTTTGGATTCCCCCCATGTATTAGGTGGCCACTATCTGCAGAGTCAGAGCCACTTCTCCCCAGCCTTTTCCAGCCCTATATAGCTTTGTGTAGCGATATACTTTTTATTTCATTTTATCTTCTACACAGGGTTACTACACTTGTACATGGTTTTTGTCTCATAGGCCAAGTTTGGCCTCTAGAAGACGTTAATATGACTTTCTTTCTTTCTTTCTTTCTCTATCCCTCCCCCCCCCACCGTAAAGACTCAAAATCGAAAAAAAAAAAAAAAAAAAAAAAAGTCCAGCCAGCAGCTAACCAGATGGGTAAGGTTCAAACCGAACGAACCAAAACAGAAGCACCTTACAAATCTTTAGGTTCGCGATTCGCGAACCCGATCAGCCCTGATTTACATGACTGCAAAACCAAACCAAAGATGACCTTTGTTCCGATTTTCTTATCCTATTGTCCAAAAAGATTGAAGAAAGAACATCTCTAGTCCATACAGACTGAATTCCTGACTGCTGAAAAATGACCCCAAGAATATAGTAAAAACAATTCTTATGACAAAACTCACAGCCAAGATGCAACATCATTGTTAGGTGCCTGTGAAATAATCTGATCCCAGCGGCTTGATTCTCCACTTTCTTGGTCAGCCTCAACATGTGTAATAAGGACTCATACCAAGGATATTGAGAAAATACATTTGAGTTCACTCAACCCAAGTGAATTATATCCAAATTTTCGACTTTACCCGTGCATACCACGCAATGTCAATGTGCTTAATTCCCTTGCATAGCTCAGGATGTTGAATTAAGTTACTAATTACGAATGCTTTGGCACTCTGCATCACTACAACACCGGCATTTACTGACATCAAGGGTTCCATTTGGCAGTTCACTGCTATTGACACCTGGAAGGAACTCGACCAGGAATCCATTTGTAGTCATGCTATTGATACTTGTCGTATGTAACCAGCTCAAAATCAGGTTGCAAAAACTATTTTCACCCAATAGATCTTACTAACAAAGCTCAACTCCTTCCAACATTAATCCATGTTGCAACTCTGATGCCAAAATGCATCCCTCATCAAAAATCAGCAATTAATCAACAGCTGCACATAACAAATTACTAGCATCTGATTTCATGCTTATCACTAGCACCCCTCTTTCATTTGCAGCCATTGATGTCCCTCAATGAAGGCAGATGGATCGTTAAGTGTTTTCTTAGCACGCCAGTAAATAGTGCCAGCTGCATCTAGATTACCCGCCTTCCATTCATTTAGAAAACAAAAAACAGGTCAGTAATGATAAATATCACCCTAAAAATTCAACTGTCTGAATGATAATTAAGCTGCTTTACCTTCATCTCCATAGAATAGTATTCCAGCCATAACTGCACATGTTGACTATATTTACTGAGAGCAGACTCAAATAAGTTCCTGATGCATTTAGGAGCTACTTTGCATCCCATTGTTGCAATCTGGGATTCTAAACTTATGCAGTGTCTGTAAATTTCAATACTGGAACCAGGCAGAGCCAATATCCTACAAAAATAAACGGAGCATGTAATTAATTTTCTCTCTTTGAGTTCACCTGATACTTTTTGGTCAGTTTATTCTCCACAACACACACATTCGAGAAACAAAACCCAATGTTCTGTTCAACAAGCACTCTGATCTCTCTCGAGTGAGGAACATCTTCCTAATGAACCTAATTAGGATAACAATGCATATGCCGACCCTTGATTTGAATATTTTATCATAGCATACACACACACCACGGTAAAATGTTCAATGGACACATCGAACAAAGAAAATTACTGAGCATTTAGTGGCTGTGCACATGTATGTGCACCTTAAATAAAACACTTTGAGGTTTGCAAACTAAAGACTCTCTATGAACAAGAGTATAGTTATAAATTGTAGGAGAGTTAGATATAGATGAACCAAGGTGGCAGGGTACTTTTGGTACGGTATGCACTGAACGGTGCATGCTAAGGGGGCTTGGTATGATATGGTACAGTACGGTACAGTACACACACACACACACACACACACACATACACTCAAGGATGAATGTGTATATGTATGTTGAGTGGATACATATTATAGTAATAGCCTACACATTATTATATTGAGTTAGAAGAGTGGTGCTAACTGTAGTGTAGCATGCACAATAGTGCCAAGTAGAGTGCTCACTCCGAAGTAACTCTCGTAGTGTTGAATGTAGTGCCCACAAAAGCTAGGATTCACCATGGCTTTGGATGCAAGGGTAAAAAGATGTCCACAAATGTTTGTGAAAGTTTCCAGCATAAAGTTCAAAAGAACATCTACGATGAAAATTTTCGTGTAATATAATTTGTTAGAATAGATACGGTACATACGGTACATTCCGTACCACTCAAGGGGGTTTGGAATGGGAATTTTTCCAACTACGAGATGAACCACCAAATTCTTGAGGGAGTTGGCTGTAGAAAACCCAAAGACTCCTATGCACACATTCTCCATTTCCATACTGCAGATTTTCAAGAGCTACCAACACATGTATTTTAAGTTAATGACAATTTTGTCCATTAATAATGTGCTTTCGTACAGCTAAGTGTTTTTACACCATACTCTTGGACCAAAGGCCAAAAAGGCCCATTGTAACAAACATAATCCTTCACTCAACAAAGCAAGGGCTCCTAAAAATTTGTGTGGGCTTCTCTCTCTCCTTCTCTAAACTTTTGCACAATCTCTCCCCGAAGTCCTACTCATCTAGTGCAGCTCAAGACACAAAGCACATCAATCAGTTCCTCCTGGCCTCTTCTTTCAAATCGTCTGCAATGAATTAATTGTAGAGAAATTGTTATGCACAAAAATGTATTGTTGCACCAGAGTTGTGTTGCAATGGGTGGTAGACTCCCCCAACTTTGAAGCATGTAGCATTAGCAACATGTTGCTTTCATGGCACAAAATCTTCCATATCATGGTGGAATCAATTCACATACTAGAAACTTTCCACATACTTATGGTTCTTAGCATTCGGTCCAAATTTTGTATGGAAGAGTCATGTTGTTAGATCCTCCCTGCTGGAAAGGGAAAACACAAGCCATATTCACAAACAATAGAAGGTGGACATCAAAGTCACCTCCCACCATAGAGCCATTTCGGGCTCACCCCCGAGCCTCAAAGACTATGGCTAAGCGGGCAACCATCTCCAAGGGACTAGTGTCCCATACCACCATCCCCCCACCTCCACAAGTGACGAAGGTCTTCCAAAGCGAGTCCAAGTCCCTCATACAATCTTTTTGGTGCGTATATTTTTGTTTTTGGATAAGTGTGGATAAGGCAATATGATCTTGATTAGAAAGGCCTCATCACCCTTAATAGTTGAGGAAGTATATTTAAGTCTATATTCTATCTTTTTTTTATTTTCCCTATATTTGTCTCTATCCTTCCAAGTAGTACTTGGTTGAGAATAAGTTTGGGAAAATTTTTGAGTTTTGTGCAAAGTCGTTTTGTTTGTTTGTGGACATTTGGCATAATCTTTGCACATATATATAGGTACCTACAACAACATTTTTTGTCGACTAACAAAATATACCTACCTTGCATATTCCCTTTGTGTCAAGTTAGGAAGGGATTGTTAGATATGAACCTTCCACACGAGGACGCATCCACATATACAGATTTTTCAAGGTCAAAAGCTCATCAAGAGAAGGTCAACTTTGGTCAAAATATGCATAAATTTTTTATTATATATTTGGATACTGCTACTCAAGTGTTATCCATCATATATTATTGGCAGAAATTGGAGCAGATTTGAAGGTCCAAAAGTCTTTCATATCAACTTATATTTTTATCACATTTTGAAAATCAATGGCCGAAATTAACAAGATAAAAAGCATTAAAACCAATGGTCACTCAACAAAAGTATCAAAATACAAAATTAAAAAATCGTAAAATTATTAAAGAAAGCTACCCATGCTTTTTTGTGCCACGTTTTGCAGAAATCTTCTTTTCAGGCATTTTTGTCTTGATTTTTTCATGTATTTGAGGAGATGCTCTAACCATATAAGGAGCACCTTATGCACACAATGTTCATGTTGTACCATAGCTTTTTCCAAGCTCTTCCTCATTAGGGTTTGTGAGAAGCAATTTCGTAAGTATCTTTTGTAATTATTTTGAAGATTTTTTTGCTCCTTTACCATAATCTCTTGTGTACATTGTCTCTTTCTTTCTCTCTACATTCTCTCTCAATATTGATTGTGGGCTTTAGAAAACCAACATGTATGTATGAATGTACATATGCATGTATGTTCTAGGTTCTAACTTCTATGTGACATCGTAGTACTAAGTACCTATGAAACATAACACTGTTTTGTGTGGCATTGTAGATGCATACAATAGTAGGATGTATGTATATATGTATGAGTGTCTGCATTAATGGACTCTTTGAGTGAGCCTATGAAAGACTGCTCACCAACTCATGAGGCAAGCTCCTCCCAAGAAAAAACTTAAGTATTGTTTTTTTAATCACGTTCCATACATTGTTTGGAACGTTGGCGCCGAACCATAAGTGTCGAGCCATTAAAGTTGTTTGGAACGAGTTCCAAACCAACTATGATGTATCTATGTATATATGTATGTATGTGAAAAATGTTTATGTAAATGATAGCATGAATTATAATTATATGTATATGTATATGTATATGTATATGTATATGTATATGTATATGTATATGTATATGTATATGTATATGTATATGTATATGTATATGTATATGTATATGTATATGTATATGTATATGCACATGTACATGTATATGCACATGTACATGCACATGTACATGTACATGTACATGCACATGTACATGTACATGTACATGCACATGTACATGTACATGTACATGCACATGCACATGTACATGTACATGCACATGCACATGTACATGTACATGTACATGTACATGTACATGTATATGTATATGTATATGTATATGTATATGTATATGTATAAGTATATGTATCAGTATGTGTATGTATGTGTGTGTGTGCGCGTGTGTGCGTGTGTGCATGTGTGTGTGCGCGCGTGTGCGTGTGCGTGTGCGTGTGCGCGTGCGCGTGCGCGTGCGCGTGTGCGTATGTGTATGTGTATGTGTATGTGTATGTGTATGTGTATGTGTATGTGTATGTGTATGTGTATGTGTATGTGTATATGTATATGTATATGTATATGTATATGTATATGTATATATGTGTATATGTATATGTATATGTATATGTATATGTATATGTATATATGTGTATATGTATATGTATATGTATATGTATATGTATATGTATATGTATATGTATATGTATATGTATATGTATATGTATATGTATATGTATATGTATATGTATATGTATATGTATATGTATATGTATATGTATATGTATATGTATATGTATATGTATATGTATATGTATATGTATATGTATATGTATATGTATATGTATATGTATATGTATATGTATATGTATATGTATATGTATATGCAGGGTTGGATTCTGACGCGTCAGAATCCCCCTTTACTGACGTTCCTGACTTGATACTGACGTCCACGTCAGAATCAGGTAGCTGACTTTGCCTTTTTTTTTTCACCAGGACATAGTTGCCTAAGAGTGAAACTCATGTGTTTTTTGTTTTGTTGGTCACATTCTGGTTTTTTCTCTTGCTGCAGTGCAGGCTTCACCTTGTTCCAAGCTTCCAGGCCTTTGTATTAGGCTATGCCTTCATTCGATCCCAAGTTCACTCCTTACAAAGCTTCTGGCAGCTGCTTGTCAGGCCATATTGTGCTAAGAGAGGTGCTGCCAGCTGCCATAGAGGCAATAGAGAGCTATGCACATTGAGGTATAGTTTTATAGACTTTAGTTAGAGTCTAGAGAGCATACAAGTATTCTCCACAATACAGAATCCAGATGTGGCTCAAGTATAGAATAAAGGCTACTAAGCATATGATCACACTATCTGATGAAAATTCCAATTTTCTTCCTGATGAACGCGTTCACTTTATATCTGCACATCCTTGCTATCTGATGATATCAAGCTTTGCAGCAGGAGAAGGTTTGTACCATGGTATGTGTAATGCATGTGTCTGTGTATGTAATCTGTATGTGTATACAGTCTACACATGTGTGCACTATGTGTCTATGTAGTCTGCATATGTATACAATACTGAGTGTATATGTCTATGTAATTTGTAGCATGTGTAATCTGTATATGTATAGAGTACATGTGTGCACTATGTAGTCTGTATATGTATACAGTCTGCACATGCGTGCACTATTTGTATACAGTCTCTAGATGCATACAATCTACACACTGCAGTACAGTTTGCACATGTGTGCACTATGTGTATATGTACTCTTCATATGTATACAGTCTGCACATTGTGTGCACTGTGTGTCTATGTGGTCTATACAGTACTCAGTATAATTAATATATGTATCAATATAAATATATATACATGTAACACCATCATTATAATTCATAATGTGATTGACATTTGCATATGTATTTAGTTACAATATAATAAGCATATGTATTAATAAAGCCTACCAAAATACAGCCTCTCTCCCAGAAAGATATCTTGTGTGCAACAATGCATTTGAACAAATGCAAACAGATTGACCTCAACCTCTATATACTTGAGCTTTTATTTTGAAAAAAAAAAAAAGCCACGTCGGTAAACGTCAGAAACGTTTTACCGTACCCGTCAGACGTCGGGTAAACGTCAGAAGTCAGAAGTCAGAAAAACGTCAGTAACAACCATGTGTATATGTATATGTATATGTATATGTATATGTATATGTATATGTATATGTATATGTATATGTATATGTATATGTATATGTATATGTATATGTATATGTATATATGCATGTAAGAATGTAAGTATGCAAGTATGCAAGTAGCTATGAATATGTATGTACCTATGTATATATGTATAAATGGTTATATGTATGTACATATAAAAATAAATATGTATGAGCATATGTATGCATGTAATAAATATGTATATGTATTTACCTATGTATATATGTATATATAGAAGTGGCACATATGTGTAATTTATTACAATTTACATGAAAAAATACTCATAACACGTGTCGAGACAGCTCAATGACGATATTTGCATCACTCTAATGGTTGCATAGTCATTTCTGGATGCAAAGAGATAGACTAAGAGGATGAAAGGTCAAAACTCAATATTTCCCATGTACGTAAAAAATTGACATCAAATTCCGCTCAATTTAAAGATCTTTCATATGATGAAGACTTGTTTCTGACCACATGTTAGGACTCTTGAGTACAAATGAGAAGTGCTACAAGTCCATGAAGAAAAGGTGATGAAAAGTTCGATCATGAGTCCCCAACACATAGAATACATTTTCCTACTAATTTCGAAATATATGAAATAAAATTGTAACCAAACAAAATTCATACATAAAGCTTGATAGTGAAAAAATTGATGTGATGGTATGTTGTATCATGTATGTGCATGTACGAGTGGCACATGAGGCCCATCATAGATCCCTCCATGTCAATCATAGATCCCTCCATGTCAACAACACAAAGGATAATATGAATGAACTTCAAGACAGGGATGATACTTTGGATCTCTACCCAAAAATCTATGTCTAAGACTATCTAGCAACTTGTGTTTGCCTCCTTAACATAATGCTCCATCTTCTATCTTCAACTATCATGCACAAGATGTCCATTCAATCATAAAGGAAGATCAACACATAAAACATACAACCAAATTGTGTCTCTGATATGGAACGAATTCTTTTTTGCTATGATTGCAAAAAAGATTGAGTGCATACTAATTCTTATGTATAAACATAATCACACAATTCACATCACTGATACCATTCTGAGTTTACATAAGTCCTCAAAGAGGAGATTTAAGCAATGTAATGTACAAGGGGTTTATACTAATAGTATGAATACTCACTCTCCACTAGCTCTTCCATCCCCTTAAGGCTTAACTCATTATCTACGATAACTTGAACCATATTTTTTGCCCCAACCTCTTCTATGGCACATTTTATGTGCTCATAGACTAACTCCCTAGTGATTCTTATACCTACAACACTACAATAAAATCTCCCTAGTAATTCTTGTACTTATACTACTACATGGTACAATCTATTCCTCCCAAAAGTAGATACATATGCATGATGCTAAAAGAATGTTGATGATGTGGTGACATCTTATGTCTCTTCAACCATTAGATAGTATGGAACATTCATACATCTTCCACCCTAGTTCAATGGACTATAAAACAAGCTCTATCGCCTCTTTTTCCTTTACAAGCATAAACCATGTAGCTTATAGTACTCCACTCCATACTAATTGTCACATAAATCCACTTTGACTATTATCCCATGATTAAAAAATCTCATAATTTTTTCAAAATAAAAAAAAAAATTAAACTCTCTCACAATTTAAATCTTACAAAGCAACTTTAATTAAGATTTTATCGTTTTTCTTTTCTAATAACAAAACCTTTATTTTGATATATCCTTGCACTCAATAAAGATAGATAAATTAATCACATTAAACAGAGATAAACTTTCTTATATACTTGAGCTATATAAGAAATAGATAACCTACTTAAGTAGATAAAGTCTTTTGTTGGAAACAATGTCAGAATAGCACAAAACACTAAATTCTAGCAACCCTAATTTTTGGTACTTAGCCAAATTTTGGTCACAGAAGGTCAAAAATTTTTATTAGCTCATTAAATAGAGCTTCAAGAGAGCTTTCATTTGATATATAGCATTCAGTCATCAGAGGTCCAATTTGGGAGAAAAACCTAACCCTAATTTTTGTCCAAAAAAGTGTTTCTACATATTATTGATCCTTCTTGCTAGTTCATTAGTTTTTGACTTAAGGTTTCTGAAACCCTAATTTCAGAATTAGGACTTCTTGTAAAACACTTCTAAAGCTATTCATATTCACTCCATTCTGACACACATACTTTCTACATACCTCTTATGCACTTTATGAACAAACTCTTGTACCTAGTTCCCGAATTTGTGTCTAGATTCAGATTTTGTATCCAATTTCAACATACATTCAGTTTTGTATCATCTACACACATTGAAATTTGACATTAATATTAAGATAGTGTAGATAAGCATTCTAGCTTACCGTTACACTTGGAAAATCTTGTCTATTCTCTCTATCTCTCACGCATCTCATTTTGAGTCTTAAGATGTGTATGCGAAGGTTCATTTGTTGGAAGATCATGTAAACCTATGATTATGTTGGGGATAAAGGCCCCAAGGACTCTCCTTTTGTATATTTTGAGCCTTCCATGTGAAAGCTCTAGAGCTTTCCAGACATATTTTTGTTATATTTTTTGGACCCCAAATTGGAGAGTTATAGGCATTTACATTATTTTTATGACTTTTCGTCATTGACCATGTGTGAACATGCCCAAATGACCTAAAAGTCACTTATCAATAAGACTTGGTCCCAAATCTCTCATAACTTGATTGGGACTTCTTCAACTTCAGCTTCTCCATCTTCTTCTCCAAATTTCTGCGCAGGTTTCTCTCTCTACTTTCTCTCTCCTCACGTAGCAGCCAACTCCCTGGGCGTTTGGAGCAACCGAGCACACCACGACGTAGCTCTCCGCGGCCTCTTTCATCTGGTATCAGAGCCTTGAGCTGTTCTATCGCAACAAAGTTGCTCCAAGTGCTTTTCTACTTCAGCATATGTTAAGCTTAAAGTGTTTTCTTGCATTTGGGAGAATTTCATCATGAAAAACCTTGTTTTTTTCGCGATAAAAGTGTTGTTTTTGGAGGATTACTTCAGCCCGGAGCAAAGCTGAAGCAAATTTTGTGATTTTTAGAGAGTTTCATTGCGAAGAAAGTTTCTCCGGGGCAAAGAGGATCACTTCAACAATCCATAACCGGCTGTTTTCAGGTGTTTTGCAAGTCTAAACAGGTGTTTCACAGGTCATTGCAGCAACACACAGGTCTAGTACCCTATGTATTGGATTGTGGCAAAAGAAATTGCTTTTGTACGGCAATTTGTGGCATTTTTCTGAGAATTTCAGAAATTTCTAAAGCAAAATTTAGGGCTTTTGCTCCTATTTGGTTCTAAAGGTTGTGTTATAGTCTTATGTACGCACATTGAAGTCAAAAGAAGTCAGATTTGTTGATTTCAAGCACAAATTAGCTTGCTGGAATTTTCTACAAATTTTTTCAGAAAATTTCATATTTTGATTTTGTGCTCCATTTTGCTCCTACAAGTGTTTGAAGCTATTGTGCACTATTTTTAGAGGTGGTACCCTGATTTTGGCCTGTTTTGCCCAAAATTTCAGCACACTAACCTCTTCATTGTGCAATTATGGCGTCATCTTCCTCAGATGTGAAGAATCTATTTGAGATTCGACGATTTGAGGGAACGGGTTTCGACTTGTGGAAGAAGAGAATGCAAGGTATTCTCTTTCCAAAGGATTGTGACAAGGCATTGGAGGTGGAAAAACGAGAGGATATGTCACAAGATGCATGGCTTATCTTGAACAATAAGACTATTACATGTATCAAGATGGTTGTCTCTGATGAAATCTTGGTAGATCTCAAAGGTTTGACCTCTGCTTCAAAAATATGGGCAAAGCTGAAAGCAACTTATGAAAACACTACGCCTGTTAGCAAAGTGCATTTGATGCGGAAGCTTGTTGGCATGCAGCTAGATGAGTCCAAGAGTGGAGTGAAGCTGAACACTTATCTCTCTTTACAGGTACTTCGTCACAGTTGCAAGACTCAGGTATGGCTCCTTTTGATGACAAGCTTAAAGCCATTTTCTTGCTTATGGCATTGCATGATTCTTGGGAGACATTGGTAGTCTCATTGTCCAATAACCCCGACCTAACCTTTGATGGTGTTAAGGGTTCTATACTTAATGAAGAGATCAAGAGAAAAGAAGGTGGTGAAGGTGGAAGCTCAGCCAACATGGTTAGAGGCAGAACAGATAAGAGGAGCAATAATGCACAAAGGAACAAGAGTAAGAGAAGGGAAAGGGGTAATAGCGACAAGGGTAAAAGCAATGATGTTACATGCTATCAGTGTGGAAGGAAAGGCCACAAGAAACCTGATTGCCGCTATTACAAAGCCCAGCTTGAAAGAAAGAAGAATGATGGAGATAAGAAGGAGAAGAAGAAAGAAGACAAGATTGATGCACAGGACAGCCAAAAGGACAAGGAGAAGGCCAATGTAGCCTCTAATGTAGTCATAGAAGAGATATCAGATGTTGAGGATATTTTATGCACTACTTTATCAGCGGATGATACTTATGCATTTGATTCCTCTCTAAATGTTCATTCACAGGACATGTCGATCACCAAAAGTGATCTTATTGATGTTTTGTTGACCGTTAATGATGCATTGGCCCGGACATGGATTGTTGACTCTGGTGCTTCTTTTCATGTGACTCCTATCAAGGAGTGTTTTTCTACTTTTACTGCAGGCAGCCATGGCCTATACCTTGGAAACAATCACTCATGTTCCATTGAGAGTATTGGCACAGTGCATTTCTCTACAAATGACTAATGAACTGGTCTTGCATAATGTGCTTTATGTACCACGGATCAAGAAAAGCTTGCTTTCTGTGGGTCAAATGGATATGCATGGTTACAGTATTCTCTTTGAGAGAGGATCATGGAAAATGACAAAGGGGTCAAGGCTGATTGTGAAAGGCACAAAGAAGGGAACTCTATTGCTTGCATGGAAAAGCCTACATCAAAGATAATGGTATGATGGAGAGTTTGCCTCCTTTTTGTTAACCAGATGATGAATCATGTGAAGGATGTCTTGAAAGAAAGCTCCATAAACTTCCTTTCAAGAAACATGGATACGTCACTTCCACAAGGAAGTTGTAAATCATACATTCTGATGTGAATGGTCCTATGAGAACGGATTCCATTCCAGGGTTCAAGTATTTTGCTACTTTTAGTGATAATTTCTCAAGATAGTCATTGATTTATCTTCTTAAAGTAAAATTAGAGGTCTTTCCTACTTTCAAGACATTCTTAGCTATGGTTGAAAATCAAAGTGAGTAAAAAATTATGAGCTATTTTGAGAAGTGATAGAGGAGAGTACATGTCAAAAGACTTTAAGGAGGTATCTCTCATCAACTCGCTATTGCTTTAAGTCTTTTCTTAAGGAGGTATCTCTCATCAACTCGCTATTGCTTACACTCCAAAAAAGAATGGTGTTGCAAAGAGAAAGAATAGGATACTTGTTGAGAAGATGCATAGTATGATGTCATCCAAAAATCTCTCTCCTAAGTTTTGGTTTGATGCAGTACATACAGCTAATCACATTTTGAATAGGTCTTCCACAAAAGCTTTAAAGGTTATCACACCCTTATGAAGCTTATTATGGGAAGAAACCCAATGTGAGTTATTTCAAAGTTTTTGGTTCTCTAGCTTATGTTCACATTGAGAAGAAAGATTGTAGTAAGCTTGATGTAAAAGCCATTAAAGTTGTCTTTATTGGTTATGCAATCGATAGCGAAGGACACAGATTCTATGTTCCAGATACAAGTGATATCCTACTCTCACGCAAGGTATATATTGCAGAAGGTTAGATATTTTATAAAGAGGCAGAGATTCAAGATTTCATAAAAGCATACGATTATGCATTTTTAGAAGGAATTTGGATTCTTATATTCAGCCATACAAAGAGGGGTCATGAACCTTCTCAAACCCTAAGAGATGCACTTAAAAAAGGTGAAGAGAGAGTTCCATTACCTACATTAGTACCTAGTCCATCATCAGTACCTCTTGATATTCCAAATTAGTTGGAGAAGGTTCCAAAGTTCCACGAGAATATTGAAGAACCAAAAGAGAGTTCACCACTTTTCGAGAATATGCGAGGTGGATGTATCAAACTTGGAAGGACAACAGTGTAAAGAACTTCACAGCACAAACTCAAAGTCACACTAGGAGAGAACAGGAAGATCACGTAAATTACGCATAACATTTTGAGATTCATAACATTTTAGCATTAACTTCCGTCGAGAATGAACCATCTAATGTTAAAGATGCACTACAAAGTCCTGTTTGGAAGAAAGCTATGGAAGAAGATGTTAAGAATCAAACATGGAAGCTTTGTGAGTTACCAAAAAGTAAAAAGGCAATTGGTGTTAAGTAGATGTTCAAAATCAAAAGAAAAGTAGATGGTACCATTGACAGGTATAAAGCAAGGTTAGTAGTCAAAGGTTATGCACAAAAGAAAGGAATTGACTATGATTAAACATTTGCACCTACTTCTAGAATGACAGTAGTCAGAACAGTACTTTCTCTTGTTGCATTCTTTGGTTGAAATATATACCGGTTAGATATCAAATATCAAAACTGCATTTCTTAATGGTGATCTTCATGAAGATGTCTACATTCAACAGCCAGAAGGTTTTGAAGAGACAAGTAAAGAGCATTTATTATGCAAGCTTATCAAAGCTTTGTATGGGTTAGAGCAAGCACCAAGAGCTTGATAAGAGAAGGTACATATCTATCTATTATCTATTGGGTTTGAAAACTCAAATGTAGCTCCTACTCTTTATTTTAAAGCTGAGAAAGATGTCTTGATTATTATTATCATATGCGTTGATGATATGATCATGACAAGTCCCAAGGATTCAAACCTTGGGTATTTTAAAGCACAACTTAAGCATACATTTGATGTGAATGATTTAGGTATTTTTATTATTATCTTGGGGTTGAGTTTAAGTACAAGAATGAGTGTATCTATATAACACAGCAAAAATACATTGAGATATTATTGGAATGGTTTGAGATGAAAAA
The DNA here is from genome assembly GCA_020310875.1 of Ceratopteris richardii. Classification (NCBI taxonomy): domain Eukaryota; kingdom Viridiplantae; phylum Streptophyta; class Polypodiopsida; order Polypodiales; family Pteridaceae; genus Ceratopteris; species Ceratopteris richardii. The sequence goes on from CM035439.1 coordinate 149,578,001, forward strand.
TTCCAAACCTATGCAAACACCTATGGATGTTGATGTGCCATTACAGGCAGAAGCAAATTCAAAACCTTTTGATGTTACTTTGTATAGTCAAGTAGTTGGTTGCTTGATCTATTTATGTAATACATATCCTGACATTCAACTTAGAGTTTCTCAAGTATCGAGGTTCGTGTAGAGTTCGCTAAAGATTGATTGGAAAAAAGTTAAGAGATATATTTACAGGCATCCGAAGTTTTGCACATATCCGAAGTTTTACAGACATTCGAAGTTTCGGAGTCATTCCAAGTTTTGCAAATTATTGAACCTTGTACCATTATGACATTGAAGGGGGGATTGTTGGAAACAATGTCAAAATAGCACAAAAACCTAAATTCCAGCAACCCTAACTTTTAGTACTTAGCCAAATTTTGGTCACAGAAGATCAAAAAAATTTATTAGCCCATTAGATAGAGCTTGAAGAGACCTTTGATTTGGTATATAACATTCTGTCATCAAAGGTCTCGTTTGGGAGAAAACCCTAACCCTAATTTCTGTCCAAAAAGGTGTTTTTACATATTCTTGATCCTTATGACTAGGGAAGCTACGAATGCAAGTTTCCATGTCAAGCTAAAGGCCAGATTAGCTGATCACAACCGATTAATCTCTGAAAAGCAAAAATAACGATACTAGAGTTGATCGTCGTTTTTAGACTATTGCATGCTTTTGGAGATTCTTACGTTAGCTTTTGGAGGACTCATCATACGGCAGCCTATAACCTTGTAATAGAGGCCTAGGGGTCATTATACATATTGTTCAAGATCAACACAAGTGCTCAAGCATCAACGCAAACTTGGGGGAAGTCTTCTAGACTTGGTGAAGGTGTGTTCTACCTTTGGTGCAGCTTTGGAGGAGATTTCGGCAACCAACCATCAGCATCTTGCTTAGTTACTGTGAGCAGCAAATCTAATTTCGGCTTCTACCTTGCTATTTCATTAGTTTTTTATTTAGGGTTTCTGAAACCCAATTTTCAGAATTAGGGTTTGCTGTAAAACAGTTCTAAACTGTTCATATTCACTCCATTATGGGAGTAATTTCTCTTCAAAATTTCGACGATTTTCATTTTTTGTTCCCTTCTTTTTCTTCTCAATAGTCTTCAATTAGTTAATATATTTAAAGATTGATATATGAATAAAATTAGTTATGTTTAGATCAATAGAATTTCTTGTATGCTTGAGTCTAATAATGATAGATATATTAGTTAGGCAAGTGAATTCTTTTGTAGATACATAGATAGTAAACCATAAATAGAGAGACAAATAGATGCATAGAGAGCAAAAAAGATCAAAAGATAGTTATTAGATAGATAGATAGATTGATGGATGGATGGATGGATGGATGGATGGATAAATAGAATGATAAGAAGGTATTCGTTAGACTAATAGATAGATAAATAAGTAAATAGCTAGAAAGATAGACAGCTAATAAAAATATCAAGATCTATCAAGGTAGATAAATGGATGTCTTTGCATATTTTAAGTACTTTTGTACCATGGATACAAAATGGTACTTACCCTATATTGCATATACTCCAGGCAAGAATGTAAAACATAGAGATCTAGGGATGAATAAAAACTGGGATTTTTTTTTTTTTTTTTTGGAATCTTTAAATTTCTACGATTCAAATCTTTACTTTATATTGAGGTTGGGCGCGCGACACATACCCCCAGGGGTGAGAGATTATGCAGGATATGCCGAGAGGAGGTGGAGGACGAGGAGCACTACACATGCGGATGCCAGGCATATGAGGACATCAGAGACTGCTACCCACAGCTCTTCAGGGGGCCAGAGAGATCACGGCTTTATTGGAGACAGAGGACCAGTGCCCTCTCGGTCGTTTCCTAGTAGAGCTCCAGCGCCGTCGTGCATCACTTCTCCAGCAGCAGATGGAGATACACCTGACCCCCAGACTTATATTACAGATTTTTTAAGACCCATAACCACGCGAGGACCCAGATCGACGCGGGGTGTCACATTACAGAGAGCAGAGAAGCTTAGACGACAGCGTCGAAGACCGAGAACCCCACTCCGGAGAGTCCGTCCCCACCAGAGAGAGATTCAGGCGATTCACGCACGCCATGACATGGAGATACGGAGACGTCAGCACCGCACCCCCGTCGACCTCAATGTGTAGAGCATTTTGCGGATCGCCACGATGCCTTACACACCGATGCATTATATCCTACACCCACTCCAGACATTTAGAGGGTTATGATATCACCGAGCCTCCCCTCCCTAGGCATATTCATATTTGTATCTCACCTATTGAGCATATAGAGTGCATGCCCATAGCATCCCACACCCTCGATGCCACCTATTATCATCCACTCCTTTTATACTCTGTCTTGTACTCACACTTTATTTTCCTTTTGGGATCACAGTGGATTGGATCACATTGATGTATATGTTTTGTCTCATAGGCCGATTTTGACCTCTAATAGACATTAAAAAGTCTCTCTCTCTCTCTCTCTCTCTCTCTCTCTCTCTCTCTCTCTCTCTCTCTCTCTCTCTCTCTCTCTCTCTCTCTCTCTCTCTCTCTCTCTCTCTCTCTCTCTCTCTCTCTCTCTCTCTCTCTCTCTCTCTCTCTCTCTCTCTCTCTCTCTCTCTCTCTCTCTCTCTCTCTCTCTCTCACCCCCCCTCCTCCACCCATTCACCAGTAGCTAGGGTGTCTTACTCACACTTTTACTCACATTATGGGTCCCCCATGTATTAGGTAGTCACTATCTACAGGGTCAGAGCCACGTCTTCCCAGCCTTTTCCAGCCTTATATAGCTTTGTGCAGCGATATACTTTTTATTTCATTTCATCCTCTACACAGGGTTACTACACTTGTACATGGTTTTTGTCTCATAGGCCAAGTTTGGCCTCCAGAAGACGTTAATATTACTCTCTCTCTCTCTCTCTCTCTCGTCCCTCCCTCCCTCCCTCCCTCCCTCCCTCCCTCCCTCCCTCCCTCCCTCCCCTCTCTCTCTCTCTCTCTCTCTCTCTCTCTCTCTCTCTCTCTCTCTCTCTCTCTCTCTCTCTCTCTCTCTCTCTCTCTCTCTCTCTCTCTCTCTCTCTCTCTCTCTCTCTCTCTCTCTCTCTCTCTCTCTCTCTCTCTCTCTCTCTCTCTCTCTCTCTCTCTCTCTCTCTCTCTCTCTCTCTCTCTCTCTCTCTCTCTCTCTCTCTCTCTCTCTCTCTCTCTCTCTCTCTCATGTGAGGAGACACAGTTCTTTCACAGCGGTAGGCTGACCCATTGAGGTAGTTGGTTCATATGTCTACTTGGGAGTGACTTTCACAGCAGCCTCTGGGGTTTTCTCCATGTCTCAGGCAGCCCGTGATCGCATCACACGTGGATACACAGCGCTAGCTTTGATCGAGAGACAGTGTCACCAGGCATATTGTCAGAAGCCCCGCACAAAGGGGTGCTCTTCGACACTTTAGTACCCCAGCACTCATGTATGGTGAAGCTATGGGGACCGGGATTAGCTACATCATCATGGACAGCACTGGAGAGACCGTAGATTCTCATGATTGCTAGACTCATCCGCAGCAAATCTTCGGTACCCCATGATATCATTGGGGCAGAGCTTGCTGCACCACCGATGCTAGTAGAGGCACTCTTCCAAACAGTATGCCTATTACACAGGATCCAGAGCATGGACACAGAGCGCATCACTTACAGAGCTTTCCAGGCATCACGCGACATGGCACTAGCCGGAGACATCTCATCATGGTATGCACAGACACGGGATTGGCTTGCCCTCCATGGTTTTGACATAGACAGACTACCACCAGTACAGTACGACTCCCAGGCTCCCACCTATTCACTCTCTCACCAAGAGAGAAATAGGATCATCCGTCAAGAGATATGGCATACATACATACAGAGGACATGGATGAGCCCGGGGAGGACATTGACACCGAAAATGCTTCACTACCGTGAGCATTTTCTACGGATTTCAGACCAGGGCTTCATTGAGACTCCACGCTACATGCAGACATACCTACCACACCACCTTCGAGTCATCATTGGGCAGCTTCGAGTTTCATCACATCAGCTCGAGATCGAGAGGGGTCGGGCTAGAGGAGTCCCTCGAGAGGAGAGGTGGTGCCCAGTATGCCATACAGAGATAGAGAGTGAGGAGCACCTCGTTATCAGATGCCCGGCATACTCGGACCTACGAGCACAATTCCAGATAGAGGAGTCACTATTGTGCATGACCACTGCAGACGAGCGGAGGATGGGGAGTTTCCTCATGGCTGCATATGAGAGACGAGATCAGATGCTAGAGCCTACAAACCAGACACGGGTGAGTACCCAGCAGACTATTACTCAGTATTTTGAGCGCGTTGGTCCACATCGGATGGACCCGCCTCCTAGAGGCATAGGGGTCACACTCCAGCAAGCAGCGGCACAGATAGTGTGACGCCGACCACATCTGGTTGGGTACCGACGACCACGACTACACCATGAGGATATCTCATGCATCAGGATAGACCACGACTACATGATGGAGCACAGGCGCACTACCACCACTTGGACAGGCTTCCTCCAAGAGGCACTCCTACCGCCGCCGATATACCATATACTCCACCCACCTCCACCCATCATCAGCACTTAGGGTATACACATTCACTCCCCCATGGGTCCCCTTTGTATCAGGTGGTCATTATCTGGTGAGCCAGAGCCACTCTCCCCCCAGGCACCATTATTTTATTCCCACTACCTCCTCATTACAGGTACCACCATCCTTTGCTGTTTTCCGCCTACACAGTTTTGTGTAGCGAGTATTTTTTCCTTTCCATTGCTACACAGAGATTACCACAGTTGTATATGATTTTGTCTCATAGGCCAAGTTTGGCCTTTGGAAGACGTTAGTATACCTCTCTCTCTCTCTCTCTCTCTCTCTCTCTCTCTCTCTCTCTCTCTCTCTCTCTCTCTCTCTCTCTCTCTCTCTCTCTCTCTCTCTCTCTCTCTCTCTCTCTCTCTCTCTCTCTCTCTCTCTCTCTCTCTCTCTCTCTCTCTCTCTCTCTCTCTCTCTCTCTCTCTCTCTCTCTCTCTCTCTCTCTCTCTCTCTCTCTCTCTCTCTCTCTCACATATGCCCAGCATATGTAGACCTACGAGCACAGTTCCAGATAGAGGAGTCACTCCAGTTATGCATCACTCCAGTTATGCATGACTATGAAAGACCAGCGACGCTTGGGACGCTTCCTCGCAGGAGCATACGAGAGGCGAGATCGGTCACTCCAGCCCACACATCAACCGCGGGTGAGTACGGAGCAAACCATTACCCAGTTTTTTCAGCGAGCTGAGCTACATCAGAGAGGTCCATCTATAGGGCTCACGTTCTACCATGCAGCAGCACAGAGAGCACGGCGCCGACCACGCATGGGTGGATATCATCGACCACGACTATATTAGGAGGATATCTCACGCATCAGGGCGGCCTACGACCACATGATGGAGCATAGACGCACCACCACTCCATGGGTTGTCTTCCTTCAGGAGGCACTCAGACCACCCCTGATGTACCACATACTACACCCACCTCCACCCATTCACCGGTAGCTAGGGTGTTTTACTCACACTTTTACTCACATGTCCCCCATGTATTTGGTGGCAATATACCTTTTATTTCATTTCATTCTCTACACAGGGTTACTACACTTGTACATGGTTTTTGTCTCATAGGCCAAGTTTGGCCTCAAAAGACGTTAATATGACTCTCTCTCTCTCTCTCTCTCTCTCTCTCTCTCTCTCTCTCTCTCTCTCTCTCTCTCTCTCTCTCTCTCTCTCTCTCTCTCTCTCTCTCTCTCTCTCTCTCTCTCTCTCTCTCTCTCTCTCTCTCTCTCTCTCTCTCTCTCTCTCTCTCTCTCTCTCTCTCTCTCTCTCTCTCTCTCTCTCTCTCTCTCTCTCTCTCTCTCTCTCTCTCCCCCCAGTATGTGCAACCCTAACCCTAACCTAACCCTAACCCTAACCCTAACCCTTACCCGAACCCAAATGGAACCCTAACTCTAACTCCAGAACCAAACCCTACACTTAACCCTAATCCCAAAGCCTAAGAAACTCTCTCTCTCTCTCTCTCTCTCTCTCTCTCTCTCTCTCTCTCTCTCTCTCTCTCTCTCTCTCTCTCTCTCTCTCTCTCTCTCTCTCTCTCTCTCTCTCTCTCTCTCTCTCTCTCTCTCTCTCTCTCTCTCTCTCTCTCTCTCTCTCTCTCTCTCTCTCTCTCTCTCTCTCTCTCTCTCTCTCTCTCTCTCTCTCTCTCTCTCTCTCTCTCTCTCTCTCTCATGGCACCCAAGCTGGAGGAACAGTTGGCCACCTTAGAGCATGCCCTCCGAGAGTTGATAGGAAAACACAAGAAAGAAGGAGATTCTGCACTGAAGGGGGTTACACGTAGAGTTGTCGCCCTCGAAGCCAAGGTGGCAACCTTGGAGAAGGAAAACGAATCCCTTCGGGAAGAGCTTCTCGCTACCCGCAAGCAGCACTCACGGGACCCGGAGGAATTGCACACTGCGCTTACTGATATGAAAACGAAACTGGACAGCATGCACGAGGAGGGGGAGATCGCTCCACATCTAGAGGACATTCGGGTGACTATCAAGGAGTGTATGGAGGTGGTGCAGAACGAGCTTGAGACTAATAAAGATGGATGGGTCGATGTTGTCAAAAAGAACCTTCGACAGGAGGCAAAGAAGAACAACGACCATGAGGAGATCCACATAGTGCATACCACCATTGAGGAGCGGATGCGACAGGCCTTCAGGCTCAACGTTCGCGTCTCCGGCCTCACAGAGACAGACGGATCACCAGAGCAGGACGGGCGTCGCTTGTGCACATTACCTGGATACCGCGCGGATGAGCCTCTCCCTTTCACCAGAGTATGGAGAGCAGGACGGGACAGCACACGGAGCAGAGCACTTATCCTTCAGTTCTCAGATGAGGCAAGGAGGAGAGATTTTCTCAGACGACGGGCGGTACTACGCACTACACTGGGCACCCCCATCTATTTGGATGACGACCTCACACGGATGCAGGTAGAGCACATACGGGCATGCATGCCACGTGTCCTCCAAGCAAGACGAGAGGGACATCGTGCCCTCTACAGAGACGGTCGGATCATCATTGATGGACGGCCCATTGACTAGGGATTCGCGGCCTATGAGACGGCACAGCAGGAGGTGCACATTGCAGTCTGGAACTGCAATGGATCTTTATGGACACATCCAGGGTGCCTCGCGGAGGTAATGGAGGGCAGAGACATTATCTTCTTGATAGAGACACACGAGAGCCCGGGGAGGAGCCTACCGAGGATTGAGGGCTATATGTGGGAGTCAGCTCACCACCGCCAGATGAGACAGCACACCACACGAGGATCAGGAGGAGTAGCCGTGCTCTATAGACAGTCGTTAAAGCACAGGGTACAGGTGGTAGCCAGAGACCCAGAGGCACGTTTCATGTGGATACGCTTGCAGCTATGAGACGAGAGAGCAGCGTACTTCGCCGTATGCTATATTGCACCCATTGGTTCACGCTTCACACATTCCCCTCAGCAGCTATCAGGAGGGGAGGGACCAGACACCACATCGCCATATGACTGCCTTAGTGACACGATTATGGAGTATACCGGGATTGGTGAAGTCTTCCTTGTAGGAGACTTCAATGCCCGCACTCAGAGCCACCAGTGTGATATCTACGACTTTGACGACCCTGAGATGCTTCGTACCATAGAGGACATGCCTACACTCAGAGCCTCAGCCGACACCGCCACACCCACCTTATATGGTCGACACTTACTCCAGATGGGAGCAGCACACCATCTCGTTATATATAATGGGATAGGGAGCTGGCCCACCTCGCGCGGTCTCACCTGCATTCCACCCACGACACCACAGGGGGGCAGTGTGGTAGACTATGTTATCGGACCCCCGGAGGCGACACATCTGATCACCTCATTCACTATCCCACCCTTACCGATTGGAGCTGATCACGCATATCTTTCCCTATCCATTCGCGGCTCACCATGCATACCCCACCCCGTCACCATACAGCCACGAGCCCGTACCACCATTCACTTTAGACATGAGCTAGCACATATCTATAGCTCCCATGTTCGAGAGCGCATCTACTCCCTTAATCCCTCTGCCTCCTTGGACACCCTCACCGCCCACTTCTCCTCGATCCTCCATACATCCGCTACTCTCAGCTTCCCATACACCACCCACAACACTGCACATCCGACACAACTGGGGCATACACCCCAGAATAGATGGTACGATGAGGACTGTAGGCGACTATATCGACATCTCAGAGCACAGAGTATCTTGGGATCCATCACAGAGAGGGAGGCACGACGACAGATGCGAGCCCTCACACGCCGGAAGCGGCGAGCTTTCGAGGAGCGACAGGAGGCACAGTTGATCGACCTTCTCATGAGTAGGGATTGTGCCACCGCGTGGAGGGCACTACGTGAGCCACGTCCACCTACACCCATAGCAGATCCTTCGACTTGGCACACCTACGCCAAGAGGTTATATGACGTCCCAGGACAGCCACCATTACCGATTCCTTCCACACCGCGTCCGGTGATATCCACCCTCTTCACAGTAGGCATGGTACGACAGGCCATCCATAGGCTACAGCATGGCCGTTCAGCAGACCACACGGGGCTACAAGAGAGCACTTTATATACGCAGCAGATGTAGTTTCCCACTTGATCGCCCATCTCTTCAACCGTGCTTTGGTTGAGGGATTACCCGACTCATGGACTATGCATACCATTACGCCTATCCATAAGTGCGGCGATATGATGGACCCAAGGAACTACAGGACTATTATGATAGGCCATATCCTGGCCAAGATCTATGGGGCAGTACTAGAGGCAGAGCTAAGTACACACGCTGAGGCAGCGGGGATCAGAGCACCCGGCCAGGCAGGCTTCCGCCGCACTTTCTCCACCATCCACCACATCTTCGTGCTTCGTTGCTTGATTGAGAGCGCGAAGGCGAGGAAGCAGAGACTATACTGTTGCTTTGTGGATTTCCGCAAAGCCTTGGACATGGTCCCTCGAGAGAGACTACTACGGAGGCTCCAGGAGTTACAGCTTCCATCAGACATGCTATGGGCCATCCACGCTTTGTATGCACGAGTCACAGGCAAGGTACGCTGCCCCGGCGGTCTATCAGATAGCCTTGTTAGCACCATTGGTGTGAAACAAGGTTGCCCTCTCTCACCCACTCTCTTCCGTCTCTACATCGACGAGATCACGGAGTATATACAACGAGTAGGAGGGCGAGGAGGAGACCTCGGAGGTACGCGAGTACATATCCTATTATATGCTGATGACATTGTCCTACTCTTAGAGTCACAGGAGGGGTTGCAGTCACATTTACAGGCGCTCGATACCTTTTGCATGGAGAGAGGACTCACAGTGAACCTTGGCAAGACCAAGGTCATGATCTTCCATACCTCCGGGACAGTACGCCATCGCGCCTCTTTCACAGAAGCTAGAGGACAGATAGAGGTGGTGGACTCCTACGTCTACCTAGGTATCACCTTCTCGGGGAGCACAGGGGTATTCTCCATGGCACAGGCTGCGAGAGATAGATTGACGCGAGGTTATGCGGCACTTGCAGGATTGGAGAGACGCTGCTTTCAGACACATTTTCAGGAGCCCCGGACTAAGGGGTGGCTCTTTGACACTCTAGCGACACCCGCATTGATGTACGCAGGAGCAGTATGGGCACCAGGGATCACAGAGGCGATGTGGACGCAGATTGAGAGGCCCCAGATCACCATGATATCACGCTTGTTGCGCAGCAAGCCCTCCGTTCCACATGACATTATACGAGCTGAGCTTGGCACACCACCGATGCTAGTGGAGGCCCTCTTCCAGTTGGTGACCTTTTTTCTGACAGTCTGAGAGCTCCCCACTAGCCGACTCACCATGCTTGCATTTGAGAGCTCTAGACAGTTGGCAGAGACAGGGCATGAGAGAGTATGGTATGCACAGACTTACCGATGGTTAGCAGACCATGGCATGAGCATTACGGATCTCCCCCCTTTTCAGTATGACCTCTCTTCACCCCACATTACCCTCTCTCGTTCGGAGAGGAATAGGATCATCCGTCAGGACCTACTAAAGATACACGTCAAGGAGACATGGATAGCACCACGGGAGCCTCTTCCCACAAAGAGGCAACACTACAGAGAGCACTTCCTGACTGTGACAGCGGATGGTTTCATTCAGAGACCACGATACATGGATACATATATGGCACCAGCTGAGAGAGTGGCCATTGGGCAACTCAGAGTATCATCACACCAGCTCGAGATTGAGATTGGGCGAGCCACACATACCCCGAGGGATGAGCGATTATGCAGGATATGTAGAGAGGAGGTGGAGGACGAGGAGCACTACACATGTAGATGCCAGGCATATGAGGACATCAGAGACCGCTATCCACAGCTCTTCAGGGGGCCTAGAGAGATCAGGGCTTTATTGGAGACAGAGGACAAGCGCCCTCTAGGTCGTTTCCTAGTAGAGCTCCAGCACCGCCGCGCATCACTCCTCCAGCAGCAGATGGAGATACACCTGCCCC